>OZ005744.1:127673210-128273210 GCA_963930735.1 Dioctria linearis | reverse complement strand
TACCCGATTTAGTCCATTTTTATACCCTAGATGAAATCTATAGGGTATATATATAGATATACTAAGTTTGTCATTCCGTTTGTAACACCTCGAAATAATGATGGTAGAGCAAAATGGATTGGAAACCCAAGCATAATATTAAAAGTTATTTTGATTTTTACATGTCCGTTCGTCCGTTCGTCTGTCTGTCTGTGCGCACGATAACTCGAGAACGCGTATACTTAGAGAGCTGAAATTTTGCACACGGACTTTAAAAAAGTTAAGTTCAAAAATGAGATAAATCGGACAACTTCTTCGTGGGGTTGCCATACAAAACTTTCGTTTTCCACTATATATCTGGACACTGCCTGAGATCGCGTCGACGTAGAGAGCTGAAATTTGGTACATGGTGTTTTCAATGTCCTAGCAAATAAAATTTAAGAATTGACTAAATCGGGCCACTCCTTCTTGGTGTTGCCATATAAAAATTTAGGTTTTTTACGTATACTGTGAAAACGATCAGTCCAAGACATTTTTATTGTACTAAAAACTTCTTCAGAATACGAAATCCTATAAAATTGGTTATAATCATTTTTTCTGTCCGACAAACCGTTCTAGATATATATCCGAAAAACCACTTCAAAAATCAAAATTGTTCAAATGAGTGACCATACGTAATTTCATATGGGCATTCATCTAGGGTATCATAAGAATTGGGCTTAGACCAATTTTAGCTTTTTTACTTGTTGCAATTGTATTTACTATTTCTATGAAAACTCCGTGTACAAAATTTCAGCTCTCTACGTCGACGCGTTCACAGACAGTGTCAAAATATATAATGAAAAACGAAAATTTCAGCTCTAAGCACACGGACTCTTGAGTAATCATGTGGACAGACAGACGGACATGGAAAAATCAGAATAACTTTTAATATTATGAGTGGGTGTTCAATCCATTTTGCTCTAGCATTGTTTCTATACATTACAAACGGAATGATAAACTTAGTATATCCTATAGATTTTATCTAGGGTAAAAAAATCGATCAGCTGTTTCTGCCTCCAGAGCAGCCACCTTGAGTTTTAAAAAATTAATATTATAACTCATATATGACAGTTTCATTCTACAATTACTCATATAACTTTAAAGCATGGAAACTAAGGAACTACCTTATTCTCTTGTCCTACCTACCATATAACTCATCCTGGGCAGAACTTTGAGCTAGCGAGAGCAGCCTGTGTGTGTTACCAATGCTCACAACAATGTTTATTAAATTTCGTATATCAAGTACCCATGTTAACAATTGCTGGAGTTCATTACTTCAACGTACTAGCCGTCGTGAAGTAAATCAACGAATGAACCTTTGTTAGTAACTGAAAGCCGGAAGCCATTGGCAAAACACTTGCGTCCTATGATATCTTGTATATGCTAAGAAATTATCTTTATAAAAGCTCACCAAATTTATATTACCCCATTAAGAATCACAGATGAACGATTTGAATACTGCTTCATACGAATGTAGAGGTCTAACCTCGCGTCTTCCGGCTTGTAAATTAAAAGTATTTACGTTATTGAGAAAACAGTTAGAACTTTGTAATCTTCAATAATCAGTATCTTTAAAGCTTCACCCAACCTCTAAAAGACTATTCAACAAAAAAGAAACACTAGGTAAGAAGACTATAAAAGGTTTATCACAATAATAACAAAAAATGGTATTGACCAGTAAGGTTACTTGGCTGCCCCGTTCAGTGCACTGACTAAAACCACTGATTTCTATACCCATTAGAAGGAAAGGGCCTTATGGTCTCTGATGTCAACCACTTTCTATTCAGAAAGCTGAAAATATGCGATTTCAATGTTCTCAGATTAGAGACAAAAGCAGAGATATTAACCCCATGTCTCAACGTTATCCTCAGCGAGTATATATATATATCGTGGAGAATAGTCCAGTCGCCTTTATTCGCACCCATCATACATCAACCTTCAAGGTTGCCGAACCATAAGGCCCCACATCATAAAATCTACATATAGGGGTGAAACCTTAAAAAGTTCCCTTGAACCCATCGATGCACGCATGGTAGAGCAATTATTGGACAAAGAAGGCAGTTCGTGTACTAGACTGTATCGTGGGTTATTCATTCTACTAAGGGCATTCTAGGATAATGAGGGGACCTTTAACAGATCCATTACTTCATCACATTACTGAGAAGCGAGGAATTTTTATGTTAAGTACTATGTGAACTATGTCCTTCTGAATATTGAGAGATCAAGTGAGGCTGCTGATTATACACTAATACAGTTGGGTGCTATGGTTGTTCAAGACTATGTTATTAGGTCTTCGGTCTATGAAAACTATTTATTGGTTGTAATACATGGAATATAAAGCCGACGATGGCTCAGGTAAGGATAGCTAGATAGAATATGCTCAATCGAACGAAAAACCACAAATACTTTTGACATTTCACTTAACTTGCCACTCTTTGACCTGGTAATTCATTTGGAAGCAAAACATGCTATTTGTAAGATAAGAGTGGTGCTGGTATAATTCTTGCTACAATTCATTGGTTTTTGGGGTAGAAGAGTATAATGGTTCTGAGTAGCCCTTGGAAAAATTAGTGAATAGGGGACCGCATACAGGCATTGCATTTGCATAAGCCTTACATTTACAATTTAGTATCTCTTCAATGGGCAACTGGTATCAAGGAATTATGAGGAATGAAAGGGAAAGGTGACCAGATACTCAGATCCGGATACAGCACTGGACCAGAGCTTATAGTAGGGGCGATCTTATCAATGAATGGGTGCCTTATAAAAAACATATTCACAGGAAACATCAACAGCTTTTGGCAGACCTAAGGCTTTCAAGATTCACAAAAACTACTTCCATGACAGGTCAAAGATGAGGCTCTGAGCACGTTCTGAACCTTCTTTGGGGCGTATTAACAGATTATTAGTGATAAGGGCGTTCTTTTTGCTCTTTCTAATCCAGAAAATCTCCCCTTCCCTCCCCTAAAAATTACTCTCATCCCAATCTAGCTTAATTTCCAACAGCTTCTGATTACAATGTGTTTATGTACATATTGTATGAATTCTTCATCTAACGACATCCTTCTTCACAATTAATCTCAATTTTTTTTTCATTTCAACTTTTCCAGACGCCGACCCATCAATTCATGAATTTTTGAATGCAAACATAGATACGACAATATCACTGCTATCAATGAATGATCAATTTTGTGCTAAAGCCTCTATAGATGGTACCGAATCCGTGTCAAACTTGTCAACCTACAGCTTGGAAAATAAAGAACAATCCGAGAATGCTGAAAGCTCTTCTAGTCATAATCAAAATTTACTGAAAGATATTGAAACTTTAATTGGAAATATGGAAGTAAATCATGCTAAACAAAACCAACTAATGCTTCAGGATATAGAAGGTATGCTAGGAAATATTCTGAGTGGACAAAATTCAAGACTTGACTACTCTACTGAATCACCAGTTTCCGCAGCAGATAGAATTTTGGTGAAGAGCCCAATTTTTATACCAACAAAAACCAATCAAAGTGAAGATACAGAATTAGATGTAAGAAATTTTGTATCACAACATATTCAGGATATTATTCCAGATTTAGTTGAGCAGGTTGAAAAGGAATTACAAGAGAGTGATGTGATAAAAGAAATATTTAACAGTCTAGATCAAACAGAAACAGTAGTAGTACAACCAGCAGACGAAAAATCTGAAGATTCAGGCGAATATATAATGAGAGAAGTCATCATCCCAAGTTTAAGCTACTCGAATATTAAGGAAGAGGCACATTTAGAAACTTTTGAAACTGAAATATTAGACGAATTTAAATACGCATCCGAAAATAATGTACGAATCTTATTTGAATCAAAAAAATTGTATAGCTTTAAAAATTTCAAAAGAAACATTTTACAATTGAGATACGAACCAAAAGTGGAAGAGTTTTTAAATGAAAATAAATCGGACCACGATTTGAATTATTCTGAAGATGCATTAGTTAAAAATATTCCTGAAAACTTCGTGGAATATAAATCAACTAGTAGTCCGAATCCCGGGACATCATATGACTGTGACACAAATTTATTTAATAATTTGACAAGTGCAGAGGATGATATTTCAATAGTTGAAATGATGAAAATACAACACCAAAATATATTCCACGATGTTCCTTCAACTTCAGCTGCCGCAGATACTGAAGCATCTAATACATCCGCAAGCTATGAAACTGGTAATTCGATTAAATATCCTACTCCTGTTCAGTCCAGAAGAAATTCAATAAAATCGAAGATTCCAGTTCGCGTGACTTCGAATCGTGCAAATGACACGAAAACTAGTGTGCAAACAGAAGACAAAAGTGAACCAGAAGCTACTACTTCTACTCTAGTACACTCAAATGATCCTAGATCGAGTGAAATCTCCTTCATCCAGCCAAGTGAAATAAAAATTAGCAAAACTACAATAGTTTTACAAGCCCCAAAAATTGATTCAAATGCGACGAGTAAAGAAGACGTTACCGAAGGTGCTATTGACTTAATGAAGGATACTAATAACGAGGAGCATTTTAATGAAATACTTCATGACGATGAAATATCTGAAGAGGAACTTTTCAGTGGCATCGAAGGAAGCTCAGAAGATGAAAGGTTCGAGAATACTAAAGATGAAAAAATTAATATTATTCATAAACGGAACGATGAACCCATGGCTGCAACACATTTCAAGAATGAAGAACAAGGAACATCAGAAGAAGAGCTCTTCAGTGTTCATAGTGAAGACGAACACAATGAGACACATTCTCCAATGCCTGTAACAAACAAACAAAGTCCACTTACCTTAGATATTTTGAAGCAAACTGTTAAAAGTGATGTCGCTAGTAATTCTTCATTTGGAAGTCTAGAAGGATTTTTAAGTCCAACTTTATCGACCAATGAAGTACTTTTAATAATTAATGAAGAGCAAAGAAATTCAGAATTAATTGAAGAAAAGATTCATCCAACTAGTGGATATGAAGATCAAAATAAAACGAATGAAGAAGAATTGCCTTTGGTTTTTCAAGATTTGGGGAGAGTCCTGCAAGCTTATTCTGGATCAAAAGAAACAAACGAATATGAAGCAACTCCGGCTGAAAGTTCAACTAAAACTCCACAGAACTTATCAGAATTAGTTGAAGATACTCAACGTATCATAAAACAAATGAAGGAAGAAATTAATTTCGATATAGCTTCGTTTGAATCTGAAGACGAGGATGGATATTCTGAAGTTTACTCCGGGGAATATACTAGTAGTGGTGAAAATCTCAATGAAAATGAAGGTGAGGAAGAAGAGGAAGAAGAAGTGGAAGAAGAATTGGCAGAAGGAGAAGAATATGAGGAAACTGAGGAAGAACTTTCGGGAGATGAATACTCGGGTACTGAAGAGGATTATGACAGATATCTAGGACCAGATGTAGAGCAAAATAATGCTGGTAATAGCACTGCAATACCTGTAGTAGAAATTGAAGCAGGCCACCATGACGATGAAAACATATCGGAGATTAAACATCTTGCAGAAATCAATGAAATTAGAGAAATGGATAATGTTATTCCGAGCAGGGCCTTAAGTAGACCGCTTTTTGAATTAGAAAATACATACTCAGAAGAGATTGAAGCAGATCATCAAGAAGTAGAAAATAACATACCGGCACTTGAGAATACTGAGAAAAAAAATAGTGAAGTAGATAATCTAGATGTAAATACGCACTTAAATAATATAAATGTGGACGCTGAGATCTCTGATCCAGTTTTTATACCAGCCCAACATGAAACTCAGGCTCATCTTACATCTAACTTTTATATGGTCGACTCATGTACAGATCAAGAAGAAACAGATGAGTTTCAAAATAATGAGAATGAACACGATTTTACTGTGGAAACTGCGTTATCAGACGAAGGGATAATTGTTCCTATAGTTCCATCAAATAATAATCAAATAGTCGCGGAAAACTTACAATTCATATATGAAAGCGAACAAAGCTTATCTAATCGAACCAGTCTGACAATAAAGGAATCTGTGATAGAGAATACAAAATCTAATACTGAAGAGCAGCGTAATGACCAAAACGATAAAAACCAGTTCCAAGGAAGTCAATTAGACGGACAAAATACGAATTATGTTGAAGAACATCCTCAAGAAAATTCTAATGGAATACTTCATCAAAAACCAAATACTTCTATAGAAGGCCAAGGTGTAGACAAAGATACATCGCCACATTCGATATATAATGAAAATGAGGAACAACCTCTTGTTAAAGATCATTCTCAAACTGCTCAAGCCACAGAAAGTATACAATCGGAAGACTTACCAACTCCACAAGATGATACACAAATGGAAAAGAATATTTCTAAGCACGAACATGAAAGTGATTATACTGAACCGCAGATAATAGTACAATATACAGGAATGAATACTGATTCAAATATAGTCATTATGTCAAACGAAGAAGCCCCCAGTTCCGAAATAAAAACTGAAACAAATGAAAATTCAGAAACACAACAACTGAAGGCAGAAGAAACAGTAAGAGGCAGAGATCCTATTGAAGAATCTGAAGATGAACCAAATGTAGAATGGACTATAAGCAATATTAAAAATGACCAAATTGTTATAAAAGGATCAGAAAATGATACGGAACCTGCAAAACAATCATTGGGAGAAACTGAGACAGAAAATGTGGTCCAAATAGAAATTATCAACCAAGAATCAACGTCTTCATCCAAAGACAAGCCAAAAGCATCAACATCCAAGAACCAAAATAGTAAACCAAATCGTATTCCAGTTCGAAAAAAATCAATTGGTACAACACCGGTAAAATCTATTAAGGCCATCCAACAAGAGCTTATGAATAAGCAAGAGAGTCTCAAAAGTTCCAAAATTGTTAAGCCATCAAAGTTAACACCACCAAAAATTATTGCCAAGGGTAACACAGTAATCGAAACGATTTCCAAACTAATAACTCCAAAAGTAAGTAAAATTGAGAAAGCCGTCCCATCAAAAAGTACCACGGCTCAAAAAATCCCAAGAAAGAAATATCACGAAACGTGCTTTAGTGACGAGTATCCATCATCTTCGGATGACGAGAATCTTCAAAACGCATCGAACCAAAAGCAGAGTGCTCCAGCAAAAGTTTTCCAAACGTATCAAAATATGGAAGACTCAGAGCCACCGGAAGTAAGAAAAATTTTATATTTAACTTTCACTTTTGGCGGTAATGAAGATTTTTTTTAGGTGCTTTCAAGAAAGTTCTTAGAAGAAGGTCTTGTCAGCAATTATGCTGAAGGTGAGCTAGCTGCAGCCTTGGTAAACTTGAAATTTCAAAAAGAAGCGGCCATATGGGCAGCAAAAGAATGCAGTGATCTGGAACATGCAATTACTTTGCTTCAGCAGGAATGTGAACTTTGCACCGGCATATACCCAATGAATGAAATTGTGTCGATGTTAAAATGTACACATCAGTGCTGTAAGGATTGTGCGAAAAATTATTTTACAATTCAGGTAACAATATTACGCAACAATATAAGGCCTTTCAATTAAGTATGTATCTAGTTCTGTAATTCTGGAACTGCTAGAATTTTCTAAATAGATGTATTACGTCCACTCCTGTCAACAGTACGTGCTCCAACTATTTAGCGTCGGTGCTTGTTAACCAAATCCTTAAGATAGACAGTCTGTTTGTCACCGACGGACAACAAAGGCAAATATTAATTTGGAATAACTTGAACGATAGTTTGCTTTGGCAGGATATCAATGGTATTGTTTTTTTAGATATCTTTTCCTTCTAAATTCCTCGATTACTTCAACACAACGATCCTTCAAAGAAAGTCGATTCCTAGTGGAACATTGGGCTAGCTTCAAAATGCATATTCATTTATTCGTAATTCCCGCAGACAATATCGGATCCTCGAAGAGATTTTCAGGTTAAGGATAACAGATATTATCCTATTCTTGAATACAGTTGGATCTAACTTGGCTGATTCCATGGTATATTACCTCTGTGACACGATATGTTATGTACTTACTTAGGACTATATAGTATTACTTAGTACTTTTTTCTTAACTTACTAGAGAACTATAGAGGCGATTTCAGTCAAAATTATATGTGACCACCCAGCCTGAATACAATACGAAGATCCGTGCAACTGTAATCAGGAGTAATCAATTTACATATTCAAATTAAGAGCCTCTTCCTCCACCAGATAATGATTTTGAGCACCAGATAATGATTTTGAGCAAAATTTGAGTCCAACCCATTACTTAAACTTTTACAACTGCAAGACGTGATCAAACCTTCTCATACAAAAAAAACAAGGAAGGAAATAGCTTTAACCAATTTCGGCTTAATAGACTATGATAATGTTTTGACCAACAACCAAAGCCAAAGTTCATTCATAATGAAATTAATTCTTCATTTTATAATTAAGGTAAACAGAGTTAGATCAATTACTTCATTAACAATAAATTTCATCATTAATAAGTAAGATCCTTGTGAAACACCGTCTTAAAACGTGAGTAAGCTAAAATATCCATCGTTGACTCAACCTGCTGCGACTATCAATTAAAATGATTCTGATTAACGTTGTCGCTGATGCTGAAAACCAAAAAAGTAGACAATTTGATTAAAACCTTACGAGTGGTTAGCGCAGTCAAAAATGTCCATAATTTTTCGAGTCCTTAAGAAATGAATTTATTTTTTGTTCATGGATTCCTCTCAATTTTCCTGAAAATATCGCGAACAGAATAGTTTCCTTATTTTAGCACAAGAATTTTTTCAATTTATTTTCGTGAAAATGTTTTCGCGCCAAAAATAAACAGATTATTAAGAATCTAGTACAAAATTCACTTGCCGCATTATAATTCAATTAATAATCAAGTTTCGAAGTCACGAATTATCAGTAAAACAGTTCTAATTCCTTCCACTATGAGTCAACCACTATATGTAAGTCATATACAGCTTACAATTTCAATAAAGCTCCAGTAACCAAGTATTCCGGAATGTACATGTATGCAATTTAAGAGAAATTTGATACATATATTTGTGAACATAAAAAATTAGTTTATATATCAGAATGGTCTAAAGACTGTAGGAAAGGAATTTGAAATTTTGTGACTCGAAACATATTCGAACGAAATTGTTCGCCTCGAAAATCATTTGTTCCCAATTAACTAGACATGAACAGAGATGAATTTGCGGACACAAGCTGCAAATCAAACACTCTGCAGATTCATAACTGAACAGCATGGAAACAATGTTTGCAAAACGATAAACCCACTGTCTACCCCAAAGAACATCCATCAAAACAAAACAGTTTAAATCATTATTCATAGAAAGAAAAATCTCGTTACTTCTTTGATAGATCTTTTTAAGAAAATATCTTGTAATAATCAGATGTTTTCAGATAACTGATAGAAGTATCGTCGACTGTACATGCCCATACTGTAAGATGCCAGAACTACAAGATTCTGATATTTATGAGGACGAGATATTAGAATATTTCTCAAATTTAGATATATTTTTGAAAAATATCGTTGATGAAGATGTGCATGAACTATTTCAACGAAAATTAAGAGACCGCACATTGATGCAAGATCCTAATTTCAAATGGTGTGTTCAGTGCTCTTCGGGATTTTTTGCTAGGCCAAAACAGAAAAGACTGATTTGTCCAGACTGCGGTTCTGTCACTTGCTCTCAGTGTAGGAAGTCGGTAAGTATTTTGCAAATTAGTCGCACAACTCATTTTTGTTTAATTTCAAAAACTTTTTAAACACCTAATTTAGTGGGAAAAACAGCATGAAGGTATTTCTTGTGAAAAATTCCAAGAATGGAAACAATATAATGATCCCGAGAAGCAAGCAGAAGGTGTTGCACAGCATTTAAAACTTCATGGGATAAGTTGCCCGAAATGTCGTTTTCAGTATTCTCTCGCCAGGTATGCATTGTTTTAAAATAATTTGTTAAATACAAAACAGTTTTAAAAAATTTTAAATTCAAAACAGAGGCGGATGTATGCATTTCACGTGTAGTCAGTGCAAATATGAATTTTGTTATGGTTGCGGAAAACCTTTTATGATGGGAGCAAAATGCAATGTTTCTACTTATTGTGCGAAATTAGGATTGCATTCACATCACCCACGAAATTGTTTATTTTATTTAAGAGATAAAGAGCCGCATGAATTGCAGCAATTACTAGCGATACATGACATTCGTTTCGATATTGAAAGTAGAGATAAGACTGAAAATGAGGGCGGCGCCAAAGCTGTTCTGAAATGTCCAATTCCTTTACAGAAGGAAACGCCTACGGGTCTGGTAGATGCAGTTTGTAATGGAGATGTTCCAGACGGACATGCAGGATTATGCCGGTGAGATTAACAGACTTACGACATTATACCCAATATCCTTTTATCTCATCAAACCCTTACATTTCCTCGACGTACAAATTTTATACATTATGACCAAATCCATACAAATTTAACAAAATTGACTCATATATCCTAAAACTTTTAGAAATCACTTTACTGAATATCTTTGCCTGAAAATACGTGAAAGCAAGATCGATCCGATTGATATTCTAACAACGGACGATCTTGAAATTATTGTCAAACGAGGAAATAGGCGCTTACCGCCAAAGCCTTATGGTAGTCTCCAAGGCATATACAAAAATGAGCTATTGAAGGTGAGATCAAGCTAACTATGAGCATGTCCCGCTATACTAATCCCATTCGTATTAAGTGAAGAATTTGTTTTCTGTAATTATTCATTTTTCATTTTGTGTCCTTTCGGGTTTTACAACAGGCAACACTATGTTGAGTATTTGGTGACTGAAGTGTCCAAGGCTAATATTGATCCTTTGCCGATTCTCGATTTGACTGATTGTGTTCAAGAGTTAAGGCGTCGCGGAATTCCACTACCGGAAAGGGGACCATGGGATACTGATGAAATTTATCGAGAAATGTGTGCAAAGGTTAGAAAATTTCATTCTGATGTTTTCATTATTTGTTTCGAATTTTCATAATGTTTCATTATTTGTATCAATTTTTTTTTTATTGTTGAGTTTAAAGCACCTGCCTGCCTGAGCTAAATTTCTTTTTGAAAGCATTTTAAGGGGACTGCTGTAAAACCCGATCACATGTTTTATGCTACCACATGGATGTAATTACTTGTCTGATTTTAATTAACCTTAAAGCTACTGTACTTTTTTCTATAATTCATAAAATGTTTTCCTTAAGCTCTTAGTTTTTACAGAGTAACTAAGCTCAATATTTAACTCCATAATACCAAATAACTGCCTACGTATTATACAGGGTGTTTCCCCTTAGGAGGTCCATAGAGCGGGAGGTGATAGTACTCACCTAGACGAACCAAAAATTGTATGGCAGAGGGGGGGGGGGGGGCAATATCAACCGTTTAGGAGTTACAGGGTGATTCATAAAAAGGTAGGGTTTTCACAAAACACCCTGTATGTTAAAACTACAGGGCGTATGGTCACAGTTAAGGGCTGTATGCAGAACTTCATGGCCTTTCCAACGACAGCTCAACCAGCCCCGTACCCCTCTCCCCACAGAAGTTATGAAGGTCTAAACTAAAAATTTCGGATTTTCTTTCCTTTTTTTTTTACTTTGACCTCTATTATTTTTGCAAAAAGGTCGTTAACATAACTTTTTTTTATAAAAACTGTAAACTGCAGACTCTCCTCTTTAAGTTGACCTATTACATCCTATGTGTGAACTGTAGCCGTTAAACAGTTATTAACTTATAACCTATTCAGGTCACACCGAAAAAAGACGATATTTTTTAAAATGACGTGCTAAGGGAACAAATTATCGTTGAGAATAGGTTTGAAAATAGGTTTTAGAATAGGTTAAGAGCTAATAACTCTTAAAGTGCTTCAGATAGCACATTGGGTGTAATAGGTCATATTAAAGAGGACAGTTTACAGTTTTTATAAAAAAAAGTTATGTTAACGACCATTGTGCAAAAATAATAGAGGTCAAATTAAAAAAAAAGGAAAGAAAATCCGAAATTTTTAGTTTAGACCTTCATACTTCTGAGGGGAGAGGGTACGGGGCTGGTTGAGCTGTCGTTGGAAAGGCCATGAAGTTCTGCATACAGTGAGCCCTTAACTGTGACCATACGCCCTTTAGTTTTTAAGATACAGGGTGTTTTGTGAAAACCTAGCTTTTTTATGAATCACCCTGTAACTCCTAAACGGTTGATATTGCCCCCCCCCCCTGCCATACAATTTTTGGTTCGTCTAGGTGAGTACTATCACCTCCCGCTCTATGGACCTCCTAAGGGGAAACACCCTGTATATGTAAAATATTGTTTGAATTGAAATTTCGCTAACAAAGTAAAAAAAAAAATAATTAAAATAATATGGCCGTAGAATGGATCTTTGCGGAAAACATCAGAGCAAGACAATCACAATATTATTTCGCAATTTATTACTAAAAACGTGCTAAATATCTTAAAACAAAAATAATTTTTAATTTTACTTTTAAATTAAGGTGACGCAATCTAAAGAACAAAAACTTATTTTTTTTTTTCATTTTTCTAGATCGTTAAAGAACATATTCCAATGAGTTAAAAGATAGAAAAAATCCAAAAGGAGGGGAGCGCTATTCTACCAAATAATCAATTTTTGGAATATGTATTTTATAAAATTCTATTTATACTTTTTATTTTACCTTAATAAATTTTTTAATCGATCGTTTCCACCAGTATTTTGTGACTTAGAACTACTTTTTAGTAAGTTTGCCAGCTGTAGAAGTGTGTTCTTCTGTTGCGTTTTGGATGTGACTTTCAAATTCTTTTTCACTGCTAGAGTTTTATTGTTATTTTTAGTCTTTTTGATGTTTATGGAAGTATTTAATAATTTAATGCCTTTATCGTTTGCTTCAGTGGTTTCAGCAACTGATTTCTTATTTGATAACGAAGTGATCGGTTTCTCTTTTTCGTACCGTTTAATATGTTTTAATTTTAGTCCAGCCATTTTGTCTTTTTTCTTTTTCTTTGATTTACTTTTTGTTAGGATTTCATCATCCCTTATTTGTGTTTTCTCCGCTGCTTTAATATTTTGTGGTTTGTCCAGATATAATGATATTTTATGTTGACATAAATTGCATGTTATTACCTAGAAAGGAAAAGAATGGTTTGAGCATTATATACTTATCGAATGGGTGAAACTTATTAGAGGCACAGAAAAAATAAAAATCGAGCGCGAAACTTGATTGATCTGACCACAGTTAATTGTTCAACATCTACAGCAACGCAATGAGCCTTGTCACATTACTCTTAGAAATGTTCTACGACCCTTGGTAATATACGGGATTTTTTTTAATATCCTCATGGATGTACCCAGCTTGATTAGTCTCATCGTAAGTAATAACAAAAATACCAGACTCTTCGTAAATAACCTTTTCCCTTCGTATAAAAGCTGCTTGGTTCCGATTACACTCTTCTGGCCGCCAGTGACATAAAAAGCGACAAATAACACCGCAAAAACAAATAGTTGGCCTTGTTTGCCCTAACGATCGTCACACTTTGTACATTCAAATACTAGCTACAAAGCATAGTTCCACCAAACTTAAATATCTCCAACAACTTCCAATATATTAGATTAGGTCTTTTTAATGACCTGCTCTAGGTTACTCTAGAGCAGAAAAGGGCAGAAAAGAGCAGCAAATCGAACACGACTTTCTGCTCTTTTCTGCCCTTTTCTGCTCTAGAGTAAACAGACCTATTATATTGTATGGTAATCTACTATCCTAAGCATATTAGTCGTATCTGAAAATTTGTTGGAAAGTTTTGGTTTAGAAATACTTCATTCGAAATAAATCGGGAAATTGTAATTTTATTATGTCACAAAAAATTAAATTATTTTATTTTTTCTGACGCAAAATCTACCATTGAACTTTTAGAAAATTTTCAGATACGACTTTTATGCTTAGGAGTATTCATCTAAGCCACCCCACCTGCTACTTGAAAAAGACTGTCGTTCAACTCAGATTTTTATACCTCAGAAGAAATCATAGGGTATACTAAGGTTGTCATTCCGTTTGTAACGCACAGAAATAATGCTAGTAGAGAAAAATTGGTTCGACACACACGAATAACATTAAAAGTTATTTGGATTTTTGCATTCCCGTCTGTCCATCCGTCCGTCATCACGATAACTCGAGAACGCGTTCACTTAGAGAGCTGAAATTTGCCACCCGGGCTTTTAAAAAAAAAAAGTAAATTTAAGTTTGAAGATGGGACCAATCGGGCATCACCTTTGTAGGGTTGCCATACAAAAATGTCGCTTTTTACTATAAACATATCTGGACACTGCCTGAGAAAGCGTCAATGAAGAGAGCTGAAATTTGGTACGATCAGTCCTGAAGCTCTACAGAATATGATATGAAATCGTATGAAATTTGTTATATCATTTTTACTATCCGACAAGCCGTTGGAGAAATATATACGAAAAACCACAATCAAACTTCCACAGATGGGTCATCATACGACATTACATACGGGCATTCATCTAGGGTTTCATAAGAATCGGTCTTAGGCCAATTTTAGCTTTTTTACTTGTTTTATTTGACTTTTTTAGTCGGCATATTGAGAGTTAGGACAGTCCAAGCAAATAAATGCGAATCGCCCAAAAATAACACATGCTAGGCAATATCACGACCTAAGAGTGTGAGTTATAGAAAATCTTTTGTCACCACGGTAACTTAAGTACAAAGATTCAATTTTTCAAGAGTCAATTTCCGTACAAACAAAAAATACCCACAGTGTCTATTGTCAGCTATTTTCTTATATGATTTATGCTAGTAAAAGGCAATTCACAACAATACGAAGTTTTCAAATTCAAATTCAACAACATTTTGGGAGTTGGTTGCAACTGTCATGCAGAGGTCGCGTTGTGCTCTTGAAAATTTAAAATTTTAATTTCGTGGTTATTTAATGAATTTAATTGTTGTTTGGGGCTATTTCCAAAATAAATTAAAGCGAAATGCCGACTGAGTGCCGAAAATGCTCTAAGACGATAAGGAATGAAGCGGGTTTTTTGTGTAATGTTTTTTGTGGTAGTTTATTCCATGAAAAATGTGCGGGGATAGCGGAATATGATAGGAATTTGATTGCTACAAAACGTAATATTGTTTATATGTGTGATGAGTGTGTAGATTTCAAAAAGATGATAATGGGAAAATTCACAAAAATAGTGGAATTAATCAGTTAAAATAATGGGGCAATTGCATGTCTAGCTAGTGATGTTAATAAGCTATCAGAGAAACAAATTGAATCAGTGAAGCTAAAACTTATGCTGATCAATTAAAAAAACAGGCACCTGTGTTATTAAAAAACCAAAAAGTGTGCAAAATAGTGCGAAAACCAAAGAAGACCTAAAAAGAAATGTTGATGCCGTTAATTTAAAAATTGATGGAATGTCGAGTGGTCATAACGGTTCGGTAAAAATTATGTGCTCAAATGTAACGGATCGAGCTAAAGTGAAGTCAATATGTGAAGAAAAATTGAGTGAGAATTATCAGGTAGAGTTGCCAGTAATGAGAAAACCTAAAATTCGTTTATGTGGAATGAATGATGAAATTGATAAGTGTGATGTAGAAAATAAATTGAGATTGCAAAATGATATATTAAAGGATGGTGAAATTAAATGTCTGAAAGTAATGAAAATGTTCAAAAAATTAAGAAATACTGAAAGATCATTTTCAAAATACGATGTGGAATTGGATTCGGTAAACTTTCAGAGGGCTATTGAAATGCGTAAAGTGAATGTGGGTTGGGATCAGTGTGTGGTGTATGAAGAGTTAAATGTTAAGAGGTGTTATAAATGTCAGGGATTTAACCACAAAGCGAATGAATGTAAGAATGATGCAGCGTGTGCAAAATGTGCGGGTGATCATGAAACAAGGGATTGTAGGAAAGAATCAGTAAAAAAATATGTGAATTGTATAAAGTGCAATAGTAAACTAAAATTGAATCTGGACATTGGTCACTATACATTGAGTAGGAAATGCCCATTGTTTAAAAGAAAGCTTAAGCTTGAAATGAATAAAGTTGCATATTAGCAATTAAAAAATATTAAGGGTCTATATTTGAATATTCAAGGCATATTAAACAATTTTGAGCAGGTGGAATTATTAGCTGAAAATGGTGATTGTGATTTTATTGCTTTAGTTGAAACACATTTGACCTAAACTGTGGAAAGTAATGAAATAAATATAAGCGGGTATAATATGATGCGGTGTGACTCAATTTCGAGCAGAACGAGCGGTGTTGTATTATATTTGAAGAATATCTGGAAGTATGAAATAATTGCACAAATAACGATCAATAAGGATGTGTGCTGGATGCTAGTAAAATGCTGGTTTGAGAATATATGTTATGTTTTAGGGCTGCAGTATAGATCACCTTCCTCGGAAAGAGAATTTTGCAATCGATTTATGGATTGGTGTGAAGCGGTTTGTGAAATAAAGCATGAAATTATTATAATGGGTGACTTTAATACTAACTTCCTCTGCGAGGGTACGTATTCAAATAAAATGAAAGAAATTATTGTTGATAATGGATTTAAGCAAGTAGTAGAAGAGTACACGAGGATTACTGAATCATCGAAGTCCTTAATCGATTATATAATCACTAATGCGAAAGGTGTAAATGTTAAAGTTAATAGAGCATTAAAAATCAGTGACCATGAAACTATTGAGGTTAAACATGAAGTAAATCGGAGAAGTGAAGATGTTCGAATATTTAAAAAGTACTTTAAATATAATAGAGATATATATGAGCGGTACTTAGTTCAACAAAATTTTAATGAGGTGTGTTTTATTGAGAGTTTGGATGATAGCGCGAGAGTGTTTGAGGAAAAATTGAATCTAGTGTCAGAGAGGTGCATGGTAAAAAAAGTTGTTAAGTTGAATGCTAATGAGTGGTATACATAGTATCTGTATAGGATGAAAACTAATAAAATAAGAAGCTATATGAAAGCGGCTCTGTCTGGAGATCCGAATGACTGGTTGGATTATAAAGTAAAGCGAAACTTGTATAAAGAGTATATAAAAGTAGCGAAATCGGAACACATAAAATATAAGATTGATTGTGCGCGTGATTCAAAGGAAATGTGGAAAGTGCTCAAGAAGTATGTAATGAAAAAGGCACTGAAACCCATAAATAATATAATATTTTATGATACTAGTTATGGGGTTGAGGTACTTATTGCGCAGAAGTTTAATAATTTTTTTGTTGATAGTGTAAATGAGATAAGCAACTCTATTCCATATGTGAAATTTGAATGTAATTTCCCTAATTTAAATAGCAATTTTGATTTTAGAAACATTGATTTATCGGAGCTGAAACAAGTGGTTAAATGTATGAACAATAAAATGGCCTATAATCATATGAGTACAAAAATAATTTTAGATAATTGGATTGTGTTTGGGGAACCACTATTGAAGATAATAAATCAGTCGCTTAGTGAGGGTTTATTTCCAAAAGCATGGAGAGAATCATTAATAGTTCCTGTTGAGAAGGTTAAGAATTCCGTTAGGGCTGAGGATTTCCGCGCAGTGAACATGCTATCGATACATGAAAAAATAATAGAGAAGGTAGCACAAATTCAATTAGAAAAATACCTTGAGTCCAACCATGTACTGATAGAACAGCAGTCCGGTTTTCGAAAAGGGCATTCGTGTGAAACTGCACTAAATTGGGCATTAATTGAGTGGAAAGGTGAACTTGAAAATAGGAAAAAGTTTTAACCGTCTTTCTAGATTTAAAAAGAGCATTCGAAACAGTTGATAGAAATATACTTTTGATTAAATTAAAAAAATATGGAATGGTAAATCGTATGAGTGGTTTGAGTCTTACTTGTCTGAAAGGTATCAAAGAACAAAAGTTAATGAATGTTTGTCTGAGAAAGTGAGTATTGATATTGGTGTTCCACAAGGCTCGGTTCTTGGTACAGTACTTTTTTTATTATACATTAATGATATTGCGACCATTTTATCGGATATAAAAATTGTGTTATTCGCTGATGATGCATTACTTTACATAGCCCAAGAAGATATTAGTTTGTGTGTTTCCCGGATGGAAAGTGCTTTAGAGAAAGTAAATGTTTGGTTAAAAATGAATAAGCTAAAGTTAAATGTTGAAAAATCTAAATGCATATTATTATATATTAATATAAGTGGTATAAATATGAATAACACCGCTATAGAGTGTGTGTCAGAAATTATGTACTTAGGTGTCATTATAGAAAAAAATTTATCGTTTAAAAAACACATGGACTATATTTGTAAAAAGATTGGGAAAAAAATTGGTTTTTTAAGAAGAATACGAAGTCAAATTTCAATGGCTACAGCAATACAGATTTATAATGTCATCGTGAAACCTCATTTTGAGTATTGTTCAACGGTGTTATTTTTAAGTACCAAGGAGCAACTAGAACGTATGCAGAAGGCGATGAGGATTCTACTTTATTGTAACAGATATACCACCATTTCATTAATGCTGAATACTCTCCAATGGATGAGCGTGAAAGAGAAGATTGCGTTTAATGTGTTAATTTTTGTGTTTAAAATCAAGAATGGTATTTTGCCTGAATACCTTAACAAGTACTTGCAATATGTAGGAAGCGTACCATCAATATCGTTAAGAAATGCTACAGAGTTTAGATTAGGTTCATTTAGAACATCAAGAGCACAGAATTTATCGTGGTCTTAAAATGTACAATCAACTTAAATGATATAAATGATACAAATATTTATCGTTTCAAAAAATATTGTATTGAATTTATAAAAGCGAATATTCACATTCTTTGGGCATAAATTTTTAAGATTGAATTGTACTAAAATGTTTATATGTTGTTGTTGAAAGTTTTTTAAACTAGCTAATAAAGAATACTACTATTAGCAAATGCAGCTAAAAGTTAAATACATCATGTTGTTACGGTAGCTTTGTCAAGTGTAACATAGATTTATAATTCGACGATTACATACAACTCTTACCAAACTACCAAACATGAGTAATTGACTATCAGAACCAGCTTAACACAAGCTCGCTGCATGGACACGTTTAATAAATAAACGTCTCAACAATACATGCGATTCATCACTTAGTCGGTGTTAGTATTAGTATGTTAAACTAAACATAGACCAAACACCGAATGAGATGACATGCAATGCGACATGGAAACAGAAATTTAAGTATTATATAGACGTTTCTTTAAAACATGCTTGGAAATATCAACGACAAAATGCTCAGCCTTAATATTAACAACAATGCACATGCGATTGATGGGTTCATACATACTAAAGTTGGATCTCGCGGCGTTAACATGCAACAGAGGTAACCTTCTCAAATTGTGCGCACTATCACGGAAAGAGATTTTGCTAAGTAGAAGGGGAGAATCAATATTCGCGTTTAAGAGTTGATGCACAAAAGTTACATCAGCGACCATGCGACGTTTTTTGAGGGAGTGCATATTTAAAAGCTTCAAGCGATCCTCATAAGGTGGAAGAATCAATGAATTGTTCCAGGGTAGATGCCTGAGAGCGAAGCGCAGGAAGTTCCGCTGAACAGACTCGATGCGTTCGATGTGTGTACCGTAAAATGGAGACCAGGCCTGGCTAGCGTATTCAAGGAGAGGTCTCACAAAGCAAGTGTACAAACGCAGTGTTATGGTGGGATTCGAGAACTCTCGAGACCAACGTTTAATAAAGCCCAGCATAGAACTACTCTTAAATACCATATAGTTAATGTGGGATATAAAATTCAATCTATGGTCACATTTAACACCCAAATCAAAAACAGCACCCTCGCGACGGCGAATCGTGGAATCCGAGAACACATAATCATAAGTGATTGGTTTCTGATTCCTGTGGAAAGTCATAACCTCACATTTGTCGATATTGAGGGCCAAATTATTGTTTTTGCACCAAACGTAAAATTTGTGAAGATCACCTTGTACCAGTTCACAATCGGTAACAGATTTAATCTGAGCGAAAAGTTTAATATCGTCAGCATAAATCAATACTTTGCAGTGCCTCACAACAGAGACAATGTTGTCAATAGATAGAATAAAAAACAACGGGCCCAAGTGACTCCCTTGAGGTACGCCGGACGAAGCTTTCAGGACTCTGGAGACAGAATGACGGAATAGTATTTGATATGTTCTGTTATCTAAATAAGACTCCGTCCATTTTATAAATGTTGGGTGAAACCCATACTTTTCCATTTTAAAGAGTATCACGGAGTGAGATAACTTGTCGAACGCTTTACTGAAGTCAGTATAAATACAATCTGTCTGATAGCCTTTTGCAAACCCGCCAACGGTAGGCGAGACAAATTCCAACAAGTTAGTGGTTGTAGACCTGCCCGAGATAAATCCATGCTGGTTTGAAGAAAGCAAATTCTTGCAGGAAATTGATAACTGAGAGTAAATGATAGATTCGAATAATTTAGGCATACAAGATAATTTTGCAATAGTAAGCACATTGAACTCAATGTTAAGGTTAAATTAGAGTTTAAGTGTACAATACCAATTAGGAAATAAAAACAAAATATACAGTTAAAGCTTAAGAGACAAAAAATAACTCAAACAATTTAAGAGTGACCATCAATTTGTTATAGAGGCTATACATTTCCTTTGTAAGCATGAACAAGGTGAAAATTTTATCGTTTCTTTCATATTAATTTCCTCATTCCATTATCATCTCTTCCATGCTCAACGCTTGAACATTTAGATGTAGTTAGACTAATGACTTGAATTACTTAATCATACTAGTTTTTGGCAGATTCAGTCAGCAAGCAGTATATCACGTCTGACATTATGGATGAAGCTGATCGCCCTCAGCTAATAAGGCTTGTGAAATGGCTCATATATGAAAAGTTCTGAGTAGTGTAATGTGGACAATGGACCATAGATTGTCTAAGTGTGAATTATATTTCGTTATCTGTAATGCAGAGCAACTGTAATGGGGATTAAGGTCCCGTACACACATGTCTCTTGAACTTGCGGTGTCGCAACGACGCCGTAAATATGGCCTGGAATATAATAAACAAGATTGAATACAGCACACATACCTCCTGTGATGTTGCGCCACCGCACGTTCTTATTCCGTGCACTGACGTCCATATTGGGTTCACTTTCTGCTGCAGATTCTTACGGCGCCGCTGCGGTCTCTCAATGCCACTAACACAATGAATAAGTGTATAGAATACCAGAACGTTATTTTGTTATATTGTGCGTATTAAATTTTCGCGTGCCGCTGTCACTGCTGCGGCATGGACGTCATTCTAGGTACCCACCGTTTATGGACGTGACCTAGGCCAGTATCTTTTAATAAAGCATTTTTGTATTGTATGTATATTGTAAACAAGCCTAAGCCGTTTGCCGTTGGGATATAATATCGTAATATATTTAACAACATGCTCAGCCGAAATGACTTGAAAGTGAGAATCATGTCGTATAACTCTAAAAACAATTCAAAAATTCATTCAATACTTAACTTACCATGGAACTTTGAATTTTCTTCCGATACCATTTGGCTCGAATTTTTTGTTTTTTGCTAAGCTTCTGTCCCTTGTTGAAGGCATCCACTAAACGTTGAGCCCTAGTTCCCTTTACTTCACTAGGCACAAGTTTCATTGCAAAATTCCCATCACTCCATGGAGCAGAACACTTTGAGCACATTTTTTTATTTCCAAATTGATTGCTATCTGAGATTAATTTATCTCCAATTATACGCTTAACAATTGTTCTGAAATTAGTAATACTTACTGAAATGCAAAGAATGAAATTAAAATGTTTAACATACAGATAATAAGATTTCAGCAATCTATTAACATGTTGATTCGGCGACAGCAGTTCAGATGCATGCCACAAAAAAGTAACCCTGTTATTGTCACCCATCTTTTATCAATACAATATTATCAATAAACAGCAATGAAGTACAATGTTAGAGCTACAAATTATTTTCCTCCGTAAGCAAAGCGAGAAAATAATATGAGCAGGTAAGCAAAAACTTACCCAAAACATCAATTCACAACTTTGCCACAGGTTAATAACAAAATTGAAGTTAGGCACAATGCAAAATGAAGTTAATTTTAACTAGCTATGTTTACACGGAGGTAGGTCTAAGATAGATTACACCTCAGGCTGCTAGTAGTTAGAAATATTTCTACCGAGTACGAGGTTTTCCGTATTCGAGACAATTTCTCAAATTCCTGCCGAGTGCGAGGTTTACCGCATTCGAGATTTATCCGTCATCCCATAAACAAATAGCATATCCCCGTATAGTAGAAGAACATAACATAAAGAGATACATACAGTGTAAAAGTGGAAAACGACCCAAGAGTGTATAGTATTAAGATTGTGTATTGTCACAGACAATAAATCTGACAGTTTGTGTAAAAACTTTATGGGAAAAAGGTTAATAGTATTAAGAGTGTGTATTGTCACAGACAATAAATCTGACAGTTTGTGTAAAACCTTATGGGAAAAAGGTTAATAGTATTAAGAGTGTGTATTGTCACAGACAATAAATCTGACAGGTTGTGTAAAACCTTATGGGAAAAAGGTTAATAGTATTAAGATGGTGTATTGTCACAGACAATAAATCTGACAGTTTGTGTAAAACCTTATGGGAACAAGGTTAATAAAAAGTGTATAATAATATTACGATTGTGTATTAGTATTAAGATTATATAAAAGACAATACATTCGTGTAAAAATATAAAATTCTTCTTTGACAAATAAAAACATTTGTTCAGTATAAAATTAAATACGTGTTTACCTTTTAAAACGTCAAAACCTGGTATTTATTTCTTCTTCTTCCCCGTCGTTGAACGCATTGACCCTGGCGTAACTCCAAAGCTAACCCGCAACGTTCAACTTAAATATAAACGAATACAATAGTATATGTATTATTTTATAAGAACTTCTAAAATATTCAAAACTTTACTGTACTGTCACTGTCAGATTTTATTCAAATTCAAATAAATTTATTTTTTACCTCAGTATGTTGGCAGAACTGTTGCAGCATACATCTAATTTTTCTAAACTTTTGCATCATGATGCATGCTGCGCCGATTGCGAATTACGCCATATGATCCCATGACATCAAACCTTGCTGCATGCTGCGCCGATTCTGAATTGGGCTCAACTGTAACCATTGAATAAATAACTAATAAGGAAACGGCATATCGGGTGAAAACCTAAGCCACTCGGAGAAATATATTAGTATGCTCTGTTTGTATTCCTTTGATGAAATGAATGAATGAATGATGTAATGAAATTCTGACATTCTGAAGAGGAACATTTTTTATAATCCGAATTCCTATGTAAAATAAACAAATTTTTAGCTCCCCCTTATTTTCAGATAATATTTCTTGGCGTTGCCTTTGTATGACTGGAATAATTTTGGCACCAATGACAATTCAATTGTAAACAAATAAACCGGCATTGGTAAAATGTTAAATCTTTTGCCATGGCTCTTTATTTTTATAGATATTTCACTTTTATTTTGTTTAAAACAATATAATCAATAAGTAAAGCTATTAAGCTTACTAGAAGAATGCTTTCCCACGACAATAACTCCGTTCGTTCCTGCAGCACAGCACAGCGCACTTCATTATGATAATTTAAGACTCCGGAGTCGTCTCCATTACACAAAATATCGTTCACAAAAAAATATTTCGCACTTATTTAACACTACTAATACGTAAAAATCACGTTTAATTAATTATTTTTTCACAATATCGCGAATTCAAATCCGAAACTTATTTTAAAAAAATATGAAATGTCAAAATGTTGAACTGACACAAAATAGCGACTAGGCCCTCTTGTCATTTCTCCCCCCCCCCAAACATAGGTCACGCTGTCATTGAAATGCTTAAACACGTACACTGTATTCTCATGATACCCCGCTTCCTTATTAGTTATTTATTCAATGACTGTAACTTGATTGAACCATTGAATAAATAACTCTTAAGGAAACGTGGTATCGTGCGAATACAGTGTACGTGTTTAAGCAACTCAATGACAGTATGACCTATGGTCGCTGGGAGGGGGGCAGAGATGACAAGAGCACCTAGTGGCTATTTTGCGTCAGTTCAACATTTCTGACATTTCATAATGTTGAAAATAAGTTCTCGGGTTTGAATTCGCGATATTGTAATAAATAAATAATTTAACAGGATTTTTACTTAATAGTTGTGTGCAATAAATGTAAAATATTCTTTTGTGAACGATATTTTATGTAATAGACTCCGGAGTCTTAAATAACCATAATAAAGTGCGCTGTGCTGTGCGGCAGGAACAAACGGCGTTCTTGTTGTGGGAAAGCATTCTTCAAGTAAGCTTAATAGCTTTAGTAATTAATTATAATATTTTAAACAAAATAAAAGTGAAACATTTATAAAAATAAACAGCCATGGCACAAAATTTAACATTTTACCAATGCCGGTTTGTTTATTTACATTTGGATTGTCATTGGTGGCTAAATTATGCCAGTCATTCAAAGGTAACGCCAAGACAAATTATCTGAACATAAGGTGGAGCTAAAAATTTGTTTATTTTACATAGCAATTTGGATTATAAAAAATGTTCCCCTTCAGAATGTCAGGATTTCATTACTGCCATGACGAAACGAATACAAACACAGCACAGTAATATATTTCTCCGAGTGGCTTAGGTTTTCACCCGATATGCCGTTTTCTTATTAGTTATTTATTCAATGGATTGAACACTCACTCAATTAAACTCGGTAATCTGTTAAGGTACCAGTGTAGCAAAATTAATGTGATGACATGTCTGGGCACAAGTGTAGCAAAATCAGCGTGCTTCGAGATCATGATACAAAGATAAGAAGGTATGGCCGATTCGAGAGGAACTTTTTGGGTTACTACGTCATGTGGACACAAAAGTCATTTGTCAAAACATGTCAATTATTTTGTAAAATATCAAAATATTTGTATCTGTCAGTGAACAGAAAAAAGATTGCTTGGTTGCGTTTGGATGTTTAAAACTTTATAAAATTTTTTAAATTTTTTAAAAAAAGAATTCGCTGTAAGAAGTTATCCGATTGTTGACCGTTTTTTGAGATTACATTACAACAAATTATCATATCAGCAGTGCTCCCTTAAGCAATTAGGTACTCTATATTCACACTTTTTAATTTTATTATATATATCACAAACTGTTGTGAAATAATATGAAATTTTAGCTTTCTCAAATAAATAATCACAGCTTGAGACAATGACAGATCGCACGACTGAATGACTTTTGTCGGCTCCCCCCAATATTCTCGTATCAATTTTCTCGTATCAATTTTCTCGTAAGTCAATTTGCTCGTATCAATTCTCTCGTATTCCAATTTGCTCGTGTAAAACTATGTTTTGAATTAAATAGTTCGCGCGCACGAACTGTTTAATTCAAAACATAGTTTTACACGAGCAAATTGGAATACGAGAAAACTCGCGCGCGCGAACCAATTAGGTCAAAAGATAAGTTCACACTGGTTTTGGATTATTCGATGAGTATTTAATTTAAAACAGAAACAAATCATTTTATTTACATATAAGAAACAAGACCTTGCTTTAGTATTTGTTGTTAGCAATTAAATACTCGTATTAAAATGTTAACAAAGTTGCATACGAGATAATTGTATACGAGCAAATTGCCTTAAGAGCAAATTGGTACGAGCAAATTGACGAGAAAATGGCTTTACGAGAAAATTGTTACGAGAAAATGGCTTCACGAGGAAATTGATACGAGAAAATTGATACGAGCAAATTGCTACGAGAATATTAGGTGATACCCTTTTGTCATCCTATGACGTAAGCACCCGATTGACAGAAAGCTCGGCCATACCTTGTTTCTTTGTATTGTTGTATTTTTCTTGTTTGCTCCGTGCTCCTGTGGAGAGAGCAAACACCAGGATATGTAAGAATTAAAACACACCTCTTAACTAAACTTTCTTCTGTATTCTTCACAATTTTTTTTATTTTATATAATTTCCTCTATATTTTTTCACAATTTTCTTTTATATAATTTCCTCTATATTGTTCACTATTTTCTTTGATATAATTTCCTATATATTTTTCACATTTTTTTAGACTTAAATTCCTTTAATATATATATATTTTTTTCACTATTTTCTGGTTTAACAACTTTTAACTCCGATTTAATTTTCCGTTAATATTCTATAATAAAAGTGTCACCTCGACGGGATGGAAAAAAGAACTCCCCGAGGTTTGGGCAAATTGCACCCAGGTACCCACGATATCTTCAAAAGCTTTTTTTATATTTTATTGTTTTCTCACGACGTTGAAAAAACGTACGTGAGAAAATGCAAAATTTTTTTGATGCGAGCTATATGCATCAATGGAAACTGTAATCCGAATGCACTTGTACCCCGTCTTGAAATATTAATTTTAAGAGGGCGCGAATATATAATATTGATAATTGTATGTATGTATGTACATACAATTAGATTGGAAAAAATAGGTACTGTACGTATGTAGAGTGTACATGCGGAAAAAAGTAAGACGACACTGTGCATATCGTGTGAGTGGAATGTGTGTCTGATAACAAAATGCAATTTATGCTAAATTGCATTTTGTTATAGTATGGGAATGTAAATTTAAATGCAACTGAAATTTTAAATGGAATTTTAAATGAATTAAAATTAATTTTCAGGATCATCTTTGCAATGCATCGATATATTGCATAGGGCAATATATTGGTGCATGGTCCTTATGGTTGTGATTCGGGGCATTGGGTACCTGAGTCACAACATCCCTCCCCCCCTGGGGAAAAGAAAGTTTTATTCTTTTGAGATGAAAACTTTCTTTCTCAATGAAGATTAGCTTAACTTTTGGTCTCAATGATTATTAGGATTACAAATGCATAATATAATTATATGATAACAGTATACTATATTCTATATTTTATTGCTATAAATGGTGGAACTAATTACAGGGGAGAATAGAAATTTAATACGTAATGTAAATTGTCTTATAACATTTGTAATGGCTACTATTTTTTGCTATAAAAAAATAATTGTGCTTTTAAATATAATACTTAGATAGTTTTTATAGTTTTTATAATCGTAATTATTACTTACAATTTGTTTTTTTTACTATATAAGAAAACTATTATTTATTTTTATTTCACATATATCTATCTTATTTATATTTTATTATTACTTCTATCAAGAAAGAAAAACATTAATATAAAAAATATTTTTCTGAGAACAAATATTTCAGGAATTTTTCCTGTTATTCTCATTTCTATTTACGAAAACTTTTATTTCCCTTTTTTTTCATACCATATTACTATTTATTCCAAATATATTTAATTATACATTTATTATATATATATATTTTTTTTTTTTTAATAGGGAGAATTTTAAGGGAGGAAGGAGTTCAGTTTTCTGTTTGTCATGTCTCTCTGGTTAGTAACTGTTAAAGGTTACTAATGTCCGTTTTTCCTGGAAGTTGATCTCTGTGCTTGAGTTTATTGGATTTATTTCGATTTTAGAGTCTTGAGTCCATGGCATGTATGCCCATATATAATTATAATACATATATATTTAAAATATGTCATCAATTTTCTGTCTTTTTTCTGATGGAAGCAGGAGTTATTTTAAATCCTTCTCTTCTTGGGGCCGGTGTAGGCACATCTTCTAGTTCGTGTGCAGAAAGTATTTCTTTCGATTCACACACTTTTGGTTTGTATTTAATATATATACATATATACGCAGGCAACAGAGATGATTAAAGCAATAGTCACATATGATATAGTATAGTGGTGAATATGATGATTGTTTATAGGATTTAAAGGAACTAATTCTTGGTCTTGTTGGAAACGAATGGATTTTAGAAGTTTATCTAGATCCGTGTTATTCGAAAGATTTAACGTATGTATTTTTATATGCGATCCTATTGAGGAGGACGTCATATTTGATATTATACTGGAAATGTTTACTGTTGGGATAAAATGGGAATTGAATTTGGACATTTTTACGTTATGTCCGTGCAGGATGAATTCCTTGCTGCGAACATAACAACCGGGATTGATGTGCATTGTTCCTGGGGATGTGATCTGGCAGTAAAAGTGCGTATGATCCAACGTTGCGCAATTGTGGATATCATGTAATGCTAGTTTAATATAGTGCCCACGATAGTAGTCTATTAGTATATATTCATTTCCTGGTTCAATATATATGAACGATCCGTGTAGGTAATGGCATTACTTTGAATAATTGGTATGGTTCCTTGAATGGAAGTGGAATTCGGAGCTCGATAATTATTTTATTATTGAAAATATTCGTTGCTATTGTACTCAATTTGTAAATTTGTGATAAAATATTGTCTCTAGAATTTATGGGAAGCATCATTGAATTTGGTAATTCCTGTCTGATGTTCAATAAGAGTTCTTCAATTTGTCTAGGGCAAATGAGTGTAGGATGAAATTTTCCATGCCTTGAATCTGTTAAGAGATCTATTAATTCCGACTGGGTATTTTTGTATCTGAATGCCATTAACGAAACCAGGGAAATAAGTGATTCAATTTCAATGGATATTTTGTTATCCAATGTTCTGTTTTCCATTAATGATGTAGCTAGCTGTATTGAAATTAACTTTTTATGCATAACCAAGAAATCCTTTTCAATTGTGGCTTTAGTTTTGTTGAAAACATGTGCGGTTGCTTCGACTATCGCAGTTTGGCTTTTCATAAGTGATAGGAGGGAGTTTTGGTTAAGGGTGAGATTTCGGATTTGTTCATCATATAGCTTGGCATCACCTTCGTCTAATGTGCCGAAAAGGGCTTTGGAGATTGAGCCTATTGCATTAAATAGTGTTCTTTGTTTCCTATTTTGGGTCACAAGTAACATATTCTTATATTCTATGTTTGCTAATATAAGATTGATTTGTAACAACGTACCGTTACAAGTGTGGCTCAAGGCTGAGTGTTTGTCCAGTTTCCGGCAGGTCGCTGTAATTTGTTGGGCTATGAACTGGATGTTGTTGAATTCTGTTTTAAAATTTTCCAAGTCGTAGAATGTCACTAATTTCCACTCGTTGGTGTAGAAATTGGCTCTGCCAATTTCCTCAAAATAAATGCCTGCAGTAGTATTTAGCTGCTTTACCTCTATTTCTGAGCCGTAGATTAAGGGGATGAAAATTAGAATGAATGCTATATGCATAATTTTGGAAACCTGGAAGATGACATTTTTTTTTTTTTTTTTTTTTTTATATTATTAAGCCAAGCTCAGGGGATACCCTATGAGAACAGAGAAGATGTGATCTGTCCAGTTTAACTTACTGGAAATATTAATGCCAAGAATGCTTAGTGACGGTGAATCAGAATTAATGCTCCATCAAAAGAAACGGGTGTGGTTAAGTTATGATCTTGTTTTAATGAGATGAGACAGCTTTGAGTCTTAGATGCATTGAATTCGACGCGATTCTCTTTACCCCAAGCGAGGATACTGTTAAGATCGTTATTCAATGATCTAGTCCAATCTCGTTTAACACATGCGGCATTCCCCCTGGATTCCGCAAGAGTGTCAAAGGAGTAAGCGAAATCAAGAGTACTTTCATCTGCGAAACTATGGATGAGATTGAAAGTAAGGGAAAGCAGATCATTAATGAAAACTAAAAAGAGAGTTGGAGAGATAACAGAGCCTTGAGGCACACCGGCATTTATGGGATGCGGTTCAGATGTAACGCCATCTAATACAACACATATTTGGCGACTAGATAGGAAACTTTCAATCCATAATAGAAGAGGAGGGGAGAGACCAAGTGCTTTAAGTTTGGCTAAAAGGGCTGGATGCCAGACTCTATCAAAGGTTTTTGAAATATCTAGAGCAACGATTTTAGACTCACCAAAATTGTGTAGACTACGGTTCCAACGTTCCGTAAGAAAGGTCAGCAAGTCTCCAGATGAGCGTCCAGCTCGGAAGCCATATTGGCGATCGTTGATGAGATGATTAGTTTCTAGATACTTCATTAATTTGGAGTTAATGATAGATTCAAAAACCTTTGAAAGAATCGAAGTGATCGCAATTGGTCGATAATTTGAGGGATCGCTACCCTCTCCTTTCTTGGGAATAGGCTGAACGTGAGCTAGCTTCCAAGCAGTTGGAAATTTTCCTGTCGAATAAGACAAGTAGAATAGTTTGCGCAGAGGTTTAGCCAAGGATAAGGCACAGCTTTTAATTAACAGGGGCGAAAAACCATCAGGACCTGCGGCTTTGGAGACGTTGATCCCCTTAAGGACCCTGAACACATCCCTGGTACGAATGTGTATTGGCTCTTGTACACATTCACACGGGCGATGCAAAACAGGTGTTTGTGAAGTGGGTGGAAGACAAGAATTTGAAGCGAATCTAGCAGCTAAAATATTTGCTTTATCCAGGGAGTCAACAATCACTTCACCATTATTAAGTAGTGAAGGTATAGAGGAACTGTTGAAGTTGTTCCTGATGGTTTTGACCAGGGACCAGAAACCTTTGCTACCTTTGCGGCTTGCCAAGATTCTTTGTCTAACATTCTGGTCAAAAAGGAATTTTTCTCTCTGGATAATGGACTTGCAGGTGTTCCATGCAGTCTTGTAGACTTGTTTCATTTCCGGACATGGATGCAATTGATACGCGCGAAAAGCAGACTCTTTCGCTTTTATAGCTTGGTTGCACTTATCGTTAAACCAGGAATAGGAATGTATTCACGCATGCCAAGATTTAGTATGTTACTAAATTCTAATGTGCATTCATCAACATCCCTCGAAGCAAAACAGACCGACCAATCAATTTCTCTAAGATACTTATTCAGACTTTCCCAATCAGCATTCTTATAGTGCCAAAGAAGCCTACTTGTAGGTTGAGCAGTTGGGCGGCACAGGTTTGAAGTGGTAAATTGAGCCGTGATTAAACAATGGTCTGAATTTTCGTTATATGTTAATATCTCTGAATGATATTTGAAGATATTGAAGTCTTTACTCTGAGAACAGTTTTAGGTCATTGTTATGAACTCTTTTGTTTTTATTATTAATTTTTATGGTGGAATTTTCAGGGGAATTTATCTCCATGATCTCATACGGACTTGACCATAGTGGTGAGAATTTGTTCTCTCGAACTCTGCTCTTAAGTAGGACTTTATCGCCTACCATAAAAGATTTTTGGATGGAGCTTTTATCGTATTGCAATTTTGATCTTTCCTTGTTTGCCATGGCTATGTCTTTAACTATTTTGAAGCTATGCTGTAGACGCGCTTTTAACTCGTTTGCTTAATTGTCGTAATTATAGCAAACGGTTGGAGAAGATTTCATTTGTTTGGAATTTCGGCTGGGAATCCGTAAAGGAGTTCGCGAGGAGTATAATTAGTACTCGAATGAGGAGTGGTATTGTAGACAAACATGGCTTAAGGAATCCATGTATCCCAGTTTTGTGGATCTTTTGCTACATAAGATCGGTGATATTCCGCTAAGGTTCTGTGGCTTCTCTCCAATGCACCATTCGTTTGAGGGTGATATGGAGTAGTTTTGAGCCTTTTAATTCTCAGCAACTTAGCGGTGAGCGGCGAACATGCCACTTATGAGGTTAGAACCCTGATCTGTGAGGATACTTTCTGGAATACCATGTCGACAAACTATTGTTGTCGTGAAGGCTTCCGCTAATGTCTTGGACTCGGTGTCGACTATGGGAATAGCCTCAGAAAATTTTGAAAGGTCATCTTGGAATGTAAGGAGATATTTGCTTCCAGAATGTGAAACTGGGAGAGGTCCTACAACATCTAGGTACACTCTTTCGAAAGGTTTGGAGCTAATGCTCGAGATTTTCATTGGAATTTTAGGGTTTCTGGAAACTTTGTTCACCTGACAAAGTTTACATTTCCTTACATATTTGACCACGTCGTCTGACATGCCAGGCCAGTAAAATTGCTTTTTGATTCTTTTAATAGTACGGGAAACTCCTTGATGGCCTCCCGTTGGTAATGAGTGAAAATCTTTTAAGACTTGTTCGATGTCATTAATGTCTGATAAATATTTAATTGAATCCTGATTCAGTTTTATGTTTATTTGCTTATTAGCGAAGACCTGGGTAAAAATGTTTTTGATAATTATTAGATTTTGTGGGTCTAATATCGGGAAGGAGATATTTATTTGTTTTAACTGATTTGCTTCTGTGTATGAGCAGATCTCAGTTAAAATCTTTTCGAGACCTGATCTATCTCTTTGCGATCGACAAGGTAAATTAATTTTTGATATGATTATTTTGGAGTCTATTTTTGTGAAAAAGTTCAGTTCATTTGCTAGAAGTGGAGATTTATCTGAAAGTTTTCGTTTCGAAGCCAACACCTTTCAAGTTCTGTGTCTTGCATTGGCAAGATGAAGACTTTAGGATTCGAATTTTTAGTCAGTAAAAGAGGAAAATTAGTCTCAGTTATTATGACTGAGGAATTGTTTGATGACGATGGAGCTGGGTTTGGAGTAATAATACTCGTGTCGGGAATGTTCAGATTTGCCTGAGCTTTAGCTTGATTCCTAGTTACAACATTCACGCATTGAACATTATTCATTGAAAAGTAGCAGGGGCTCCTTTTAAACCAAATGGCATACGATTGTATTCGTAGTGGCCATAGGGTGTGCTAAAGGCAGTTTTCTCCCTGTCCTTCGATTCCATTTTTATCTGGTGGAATCCACTGGCTAAGTCGAGTGTGGTAAAATATTTCGACTTCCCAACTGGTCTAATATATCAGTGATATTAGGCAGTGGGTACGCATCGCCAATAGTAATGTCGTTAATATACGACGAAAGTCTACCACTACTCGCCACTTTTTGTTTCCATTCTCATCTGGTTTTTTAGGAACCAGGAGAAGTGGAGAATTCCAGGAACTATGGGAAGGTCTAATAATGTTCGACTCAAGCATTTCCTGTATTTGCCGATTTATTTCCGTTCGGCTTGCCTCAGGAAGTCTATAAGGCTTGGTATAAGTTGGCGGTTTGTCCTGGAGGGTCTCGATTTTGTGGGTAATCGCATCTGTATATGAAAGAAAATCCCCTTCTATGAAGAAGAGATCGTTGAATTCCCTACAGATATTGCGAATACTCTCAGATTCCTCTGAATTACAGTGATCCAATTTTATAAGATTTTGCAGTTTAATTATTCTGCCCTTAATTGGACCTCTTTCAGAGTCTGTGGAGATGACCACAAAGTCGTCCAAGTCTTGGTAAACTGGGTTCACCTCGTAAGGTGCCAGATCGGCGTCCTCCTCATTTGTGTTGAGGATTAGGACTTTTGCCATACCGTTCACTGGTTCGACGATCGAGTTTCCGAGAAAGAAACCTGGTCTTTTTTCCTTCTTGAAACAGACCGATTGATTTTGAATAGAAGGAGTTGGAATTTCATTGATGTACTCTGATCGAGCCGGAATTTTAATTTTATTTAATTTATCCGATTCTTTCGGATTTCTAAAAGGAAGGAGATATGATTCCAGCTTTTGTAGAATTTGGAAGGAGTTATACGATGATTCTGACTCGATAGAATTTGAAGGAGATAAAACTTTATTGAAATTCTTTGACTTCTTTTCTGATTTATTCCTGGAATTCACTTTTTGTGAATTTATTGATGAAGGAGATAGAACTGTACTAGATGCAGCCTTTTGTGCGGCTGTAGATGGAGATATACTTTTACGTTCTTGCTTCGTATCTTGTGAAGCTTTGGATGGAGATTGATTTTTATTTAATTCAGCCTTTTTTCTAGCTATATATGGAGATAGATTTTTACCTTTATGCTTCATTTCTTGTGAAGCATTGGCTGGCGATCGATTTGCATTGCTTTTCGAAGCAATTGATGGAGATAGATTTGTATTAGTATTTATATCGGAGAATGTTAACTCCGTATATAAAAGACTTTTTGTTTGAGATCTCTTTTCTGAGTCTTCGCTTTTCAAATAAACGTATGGATAATTAGCGTAATATTCTTCATAAGGATAAGATTCATTTAAATCGTTTATTTCTAAAGAAATATATTTATTTTTGTAATTGATACTAGCATTGTATCGAGATAAAAAGTCATGACCAAGCAGGCCATCGTATGAGAGGATGGAGTTATTTCCCACAATTTGAAATGGGTGTTCTAGGATGGAGTTATTATTATTCGAAGATTCTAAATTCAACTTAACAAAGATGAGCCCTTCCGTAGAAGCGGACTCTGTGAATAATGTGTTTATATTGCAGACAGCATCTCTGTAGCAGATACTGTCTGACCTTAATGGATGTAGTTTTATTAAACTGATCTCTGCTCCCGTGTCGATTAAAAAAGTAAGTTTTGGAGCAGAGCAGATATCGACAGGCAAAGAAATTGTTAATGAATTTTTATTAATTTGGACTGGGATATGAATTAATTTATTGTTGCCTGTGTCGATATTGTCTCGGGAATCCTGTGGACTTGTGCTATAGTTTGTATGTGCGAGGGGTTGCCAAATGAGACCTCCGCTGTATACAGTTTCCCTGCCTGGATGCCGATGGACTTTTGCTGTCCTTCCTATTTGGAGACGGTGATCTAGCTGAGATATTTGCATTTTTATATCTCGGTGGAGTTCGATTTTCTTGCAATACTGGCTGCTGCCAGTTCCTGTTTTGTGGCTGTCTATCAGCCGTGCTTGTTTGCGGAGCTGTTTTACTTTTTGGAAATTATTTCGATTTCCTTGATTGTCGTTAAATCGGGAATTATTTGCAGCTCTTGTCCTGCATTCTTCAATAGAATGGCCCATCCGATGGCAATATCGACAACTAGAGACCTGTGACGGAGATGTAGCATTCTTAAAATCTGGAGGACGTTGTAATTGTGAATGTGTCCTTTGGATGGTGTAAAAATTTTCCATACATCGTTGTATGACTGGGCATTTTGAAGCAGCATGCCCTAGTCTATTACATTTGAAGCAACGTAGGTTGTTATTTATACTTTGAAAGGAATATTGATTTACCTTGTTATATGTTTGAAAATTGGGTTGCTTCTGCTCCATACGTAATGAGTGATCTAGAATATGTGATTTTAGTGCAGAAAAGGATTTATCGGGATGCACTTTTGCTAAGGTCTGTAATTGTGTATTGGATAACCCATCTTCAATTGCTCTCACAGCCTGACACTCATTATCTTTTAACAAAGACCGTAGGAGCACCTTGTCTGTTGTATAGGAATGTGTTGCCTCATTTAGCTTAGACAGTGTTGTATTTAATCTCTCCAAAAAGTCTTTTACACTTTCCTCTCTTTTTTGTCTGGAGTTAGTCAATTGAGATTGTAGTGTGGATCTAGAGGTTTTGATTTCGAAGGTTTTATCATCTTTTTGTTTTCCCAATTTCCCAATTTGAGGAGTAAGAATTGTATTCAATAATACAGTTAGAATAAAGTTTTTCGAGTCTGGAAAGAGCTAAAATGATTAAAATTACATGTTTTTCTAAAGTTTTTTACCTTCCGTAATTTCATCATTTATCTTTGACAATAGAAGTTTACCCTTTGGATCTTTTGTATCCCGTTGATAAATTTCTAAAAAATTGTCGGTAAACTTCGACCACTTATCAAACAAAAGTGTACTTTTGTGAAGATGCAACTGTTCAAAATCCAATTCAATCTGCAAAAATTTAACTGGTTAGCTTTATAATAATTCCTACAAACATAATCAAAAACTACCAGAGAAGCTCCTATCCTTTGCTTTAAGATTGGCCATTCATCAAAAACATTTTTAGATTCATCTAGTAAATCTTGTCTTCTAATATGAAAAGTAGACTTCCACTTCTCTTCAACTAAACTTTCGGGAGTAAAGTTATTTTTTAACCACAACCTGTCTAATCGTATTTTATTATCTTCAGTATAATTTGGCGCTGTGTGGAAGAAATTATATAGTTTCAACTAGGCATGATATTTTTGTTCAATTTTAATTCAGACCAATTTGATATTTGATTCTACCTATATACATCATACGCCTCTGCAGATAATTTACTCCTTATTAAGCTAAGGAGGGAGTGTTTTTCGCTCACCGTCGATGCTGTTGCGTACATGTCATCGCAACTTGAAATAAATTTGTGGAAATCCTTAGAATTTCCACTAAAATTTGGGATTAATGACCTTGCGTCTAAAATGGAGAAATGCGACTGGTCTCTAAAAGAGACATTATGATGATGGTCTGTGAAGTTATGTGCAGTGATACATCTTGGAATCGAGAGTCCAACTGTTCTTGTAGTGCATTATAGTATTTGAATATGATGTTTCCATATTTATATAGACATCTTTCGTGAAGTAATCGCTGCCTTTGTCCTTAGGGTCAGCATTTGAAATTATTTCAGTATGAGTTGTTTTGAAATCATCCCAATACCCATGCAGAATGTAGTTTTTGAGATAAATATGCCTGGCTTGCAGTTGGTAGCGAATTAAGATTGATAGACTGGATAATATGTGATATTGTTTTTTGTCTATCCTCCTGTAGCCGAAATCGTATTATATTTTCTTGGTCTTGGTCTGCGTTGTCCTGATTATCTATCGATGCTGCTTTTTGTGAATTTTTGAGAGGTGCGAAGTAAAATGGGTTGTTTGTGTTATCCTCATGAGTTGAAATTGATTTCAATCTATCAGACAGTGTTGCTTTGATTAGGTTGTACCAATCCTCTGTCTTATAGAGCATGATTGTTTAAAATATTCATGAGTTTCGTCGAAATCTTTATGTCTTTGGATAATGGATTCTGTTTCTTCAAAGTCTGTCCAGTACTCTTCTAATTTTTTGATCTTTTCGGAAACTAATTCTGGAGTTCTGTATTTTTTGTTAGTACTGTGGTATTCCTTTAATATTTTTCTGATTTCTTTGTTTTTTTGTATTTGTGACAAGCAAAGCTCGTCAAAAGATATGTTTTCTTCAGTCATGTTTGTTGTAGACGTGTAAAATTGAGAAGGAGGAGAAGCAACGAAAAATGAAAATTTGACAAACGAAAGGAAATGTGTTGGTATAATATTGCAATTGTACTCTATACGGTATATAGCTGCTACGCAGCAGATTAATTAAAGGGATGGAAGAAAATTGGGATTAAATTTTGTTTCGATTTGAAAGAAAATTCCAGAAGAAATGGTTAACACTCTCAACAACGGGTACAAAACAACTAGTACGTTGTTTGTATGTAGATATTTGTGTTTAATTAAATTTGGAAATTAAATTTTATAAAAAGTAAGAAAAACACAGGGGTTGGGAGAACTATTTGTTTGTTAGATTTGTTTGTAGGAAAAAATTTGTAAAAAAAAAAATAATTTTTTTTTTCAGAATTTGTTGTTTTTAAATAATTATATTCATTGATGTTAGGTAATGAGAGCTAGTATGAATTTTAATAAAAAAATTTGTGTTTTTATAAATGTCCGTATATGTATAATATGTATACTGCAGAACAACATATGGATTAAATATATTTATTATAATTAAATATATATTTAATATATATCTGTGGTAAAATTATGTGCACCAACTGGTTGGGACTCTCAACAACAGTGCGTAAATATTTTATTTTAAATAAAATTGTGGTTAAATGTAAGGAAAGAGGGGAAAAAATAAAATTGTAGCGATAGGAAAAAAATTTTTGAATTAACACCTTTTCCAAAAGGAAAATTTTTAACTTTTCTATGCAACTGGAAAAATTTTTTTTCTTTAATTTTTCTTTTAACGCAATGGGAAAGGAGGAGAAAGAGAAAAAAATTTCCAATTAAAAAAAAACTCTAAATTTGTGGTGCAATATGATAAGAAAAATTCTTTTTTCTTAAAAATGTTGTCTTAATCTTTTTGTAATTAAATAACATGAGCAGTTGTATCAAAATTTCTATCTCCAACCAAAATCTTTCTCCTGATCAATAGAGTTCAGAATTTCTATTGCAGGGGATTGATTATTGGTTTATCAAAGTCCTCTGGCCAGCAAGTTCACGAAGCCTTACCGCAGAGGTCGCTTCGTGGAGTAGCGTATTTTGCGTACACTCGCAAAAAATAAAAAAAAATTTACACAAATCCGGGAAATTTTTGTAAGAAAAAAAAGGAAAAATTGTTTGCTTTTTCTACCTTATTATTTATCCAAGCATTGGTTTTTAGTTCCGATAGCTGTAGATGACATTGCTAGAGATGTAGTATTCGGAGTCCTTTGTCAGGCGTTTTCGTTTCTGATAATGTTGCTGAGGAATGAAGATAATGATGCTGATGATAGTGAAGATACGCGTCCGGGACGACGATTTCTTGTAGTCTTCATTCTGGAAATCGTCTTAGTGAGGCAGGGATGATGCCTCCTTGGGTCCCACGGTGAGCGCTTAGGCGCTTAAACTTTTCACGCCTCTAAGTACCTCGTGGGTACCCGGGATATTATTATTTTTATTTTTTTTTATTATTTATTTATTTATGATAAAAAAAAAATTTGCATTTATTTTATATATATATATTAGGTATATATTAATTTTTTTTATTTTTAGTTAAGGGCACTGGGTTAGTTTTAGTCCGCTGCCACCAGTTGTTATAGTTTAGCAGGATTTTATTATTTTAAGGAAGAAAAATTTTCTTTTTTTAAAGCACTGATTTTTTTTAAAAAAAATACCGCTCCCACCAGTTGTTGTATTTTTCTTGTTTGCTCCGTGCTCCTGTGGAGAGAGCAAACACCAGGATAGTAAGAATTAAAACACACCTCTTAACTGAACTTTCTTCTGTATTCTTCACAATTTTTTTATTTTATATAATTTCCCTATATTTTTCCACAATTTTCTTTGATATAATTTCCTCTATATTTTTCACTATTTTCTTTGATATAATTTCCTCTATATTGTTCACTATTTTCTTTGATATAATTTTCTATATATTTTTCACATTTTTTAGACTTAAATTCCTTTAATATATATATATTTTTTTTCACTATTTTCTGATTTAACAAGTTTTAACTCCGATTTATTTTTCCGTTAATATTGTTACGTGCAACAGAAAGAGACAACTGGTGACATCTACTGGCAATGGAGAAGAAACAACTTCAGGTTCGGAGAGTAAACGACTTCAGGTTCCGAGAATCGATTATGAAATCTACAGGAAAGTTCAGGAATAGAACAAATAGAATAGTCAAGAAGCTTTTGGAATAGAACACTCCAGAATAATCCGGAGAGTTTCTAGGGTATAAATATAACAGTTGTCATCGGCAGAAAAAGAGTCTTGTTTTAGACGTTGCAGTGTTAAGAAGCGAAAGTAATAAAGAAGCGATAGTGTGTAATTAGATTGCGATAATTGAAAGTACAGTGTTAGCGATAATTAGAGTTGAGTTGATTAAATGACTGTTTGTGAATTTTATATGATTAGAGTGAAATAAAGAGCTTATATATTAATTATTTAATATTGTGTTTTAAATAACGAACCAAAGGCCACGCTCGCAACAACTGGTGTCAGAAGTGAAATAAATTCGAGAAATAAAGTGGTGGCAATTGACTAAAAATTAAAAGAGTGATTAATTTTGAGAAATTGTGTTAAATTGTGAAAGTTCTGGAAAATAATTTATATTCATCTATAAGAGAATTACTAAAATAATGGGGCGCAAAGTTGACGAGCTTCGAACGCAGGATTTGAAAGTGGAGTTAGGGAACCGGTCATTACAAACGACAGGCATAAAGAAAGTTCTAGTCGAGCGACTTAGACAATCTTTGATAGAGGCAGGAAAGAATCCTGAAACATTTGTTTTCGAAGAGAACTTGGAAGAAATCGAAGTTGAAGAAGCGCCTGCGATGAAAATGGAACAGCTTTTGAGTACTTTAATGAGTAAAATGGAAGCCCGCTTTGATGAGCAAAAGAATTCTCTCGAGGAACAGAAGAAATCTATGGACGAACAAAAGAATTCTCTCGAGGAACAAAAGAATTCTCTAGAATCACGTTTAGATGAACAGAAGAAATCTATGGACGAACAAAAGAATTCTCTCGACGAACAAAAGAATTCTCTAGAATCACGTTTAGATGAACAGAAGAAATCTATGGACGAACAAAAGAATTCTCTCGACGAACAAAAGAATTCTCTCGAGGAACAAAAGAAATCTATGGAAACCCGTCTGGACGAGCAAAAGAATGATTTTGAGGAACAAAAGAATTCTCTGGAATCCCGTTGGGATGAACAAAAGAATTCTTTGCAGAATTGTCTAGAAACTTGTTTGGAGGAACAGAAGAAATTTCTGAAAGTTTCATTAGACGAGCAAAATATGAAAATTGAAGGAATACAGCAGGAAGTGTTGGAAGTTCGACAACAAGTGTCGGGAGTACAACAAAATGTCACGGAACAGCTTAATAACTTTAAAGCAGATCTGGAAAGAATAAAGCATCGTCAGCCTCTAAGCGTAGCAACTGAAATATCCGGTGCAGGTAGAATGAAACCTCCCATATTTGATGGACAAAATTCGTGGCATATCTTCAAGAGACAATTCGAGGCAGCTTCAGAGGTAAATGAATGGAATGATGAAGACAAAGCTATAGCTCTGGTGTTAGCACTTCGAGGTCCTGCGTCAGAACTCTTACAAACTGTACCGATTGAAAATCAACGTAATTACTCTTCATTAGTACAGACGATAGAATTACGTTACGGAGATGAGCACATGCAGCAAGTATATCGCCTACAGTTGCGCAACAGGATTCAAAAACATGACGAATCACTACAACAACTGCAGGCAGACGTAGAAAGATTAGCGCATCTGTCATACTCCAGCGTGAATGCGGATTTTCTCAATGAAGTGGGGACGGAGGCATTTGTGAACGCCAGTACAGATCAAAATTTACAACAATCATTAAGGCTAGCAGGAAAGAAATCAACAGCAGAAGCACTAGCCTATGCATTAGCATACGAATCCGCCAGACAAGCTTCACGGAGTGCAGTACGAGTGAGAGAAATTTCAGTGGAAGAATGTACTTGTAATAGAGTGCAATCATCACAGAGCCCGCCTTCACGTGGTGTCCCTCGATGCTGGAATTGTAATAGACCAGGGCACCTTCAAAGAGACTGCAGAAAACGTCGACGAGTGGAATCACCAGAAGAAGAGGGAAAAGAAGAATGCCAAAGATGTCGAGCCAGGGAACAAGCTTTTCGTGGAGAGACTAGATATCAAGCAGCGACTAGTCGCATCGCCTCTCCTGTTGAGCAGTCGAAAAACTAGTAAAAACCAACTTTGTGGGGCAGAAGTTGGTTGGTGGAATCGACAGCCCCGAAGTCATCATCCAAGTAGGTCAGTTACAGAGAAATAATAGCAGCCTTTTTATATATGGAAGTGTAGGAAAACATGACTGCGCAGTTACTATCGATACTGGAGCTTCAAGATCAATTATTAGAGCAGATCTTGTTAAGAACAAATGGCTTCACAACACCACCAAATATCTACTCAAAACAGCAACTGGAGCAGCAGCACAGGTGTTTGGAGAAATAACTTTAGATGTTCAACTAGGCGAACTATTATTTCCTCACACTTTCCTGGTTTCAGACATAATGGATGAATGCATTCTTGGAATAGACTTCATGACCACATACAAAATAAATCTGGATGTCGGAGAGCGGATTCTCAAATATGGGAATATAGAAATTCCTATGAGACTAGGAGAAGGAGCAGATTATCCTGCAAAAGTAAGGACGATGGTCTGCGAAAATATTACTCTTTGGCCATGCTCCGAGACACTAATATGGACAAAGCTTACTGATGACATCGGGACCTGCCGATTCTATCTGGTGGAGCCTTACGCCACAAAAGTTACATCTAGCATCATTGTTGGCAAGACTTTAGTGAAGGCAGAAGGTGCAACATTAATACCAGTCAGAGTGCTCAACACGTCCAAAATGAGTTACAACTAAAAGAAGGTGCTATAATTGGAAATTGTGAACCCATTTACCAAATCGTCAATTTGGATAATGGTAGTAATGTTAAGGAGACAAAAACTATACCAGCTACTACTCAACAGGTTCAGAAACTTCTTTCGTCCAGTGCATTAAGTGAACAACAACACAACGATGCCAAAGAGGTGATCGATGAATTTTCGGAATTATTTGCAATGAATGATGATGACTACGGTAAAACAAAACTTGTCCAGCATCGAATCGATACAGGAGATTCCAGGCCCATTCGACAGACACCACGAAGATTGCCATTAGCCAAACAACCAGAAGTTGCAGACATGATGAACTCCATGAAGAAACAAGGCATCATAGAGGAATCTAACAGCCCTTGGACATCGCCGGTTGTTCTGGTTAGGAAAAAGGATGGCAGCACCCGATTCTGTGTAGACTACCGCCAACTAAATAACGTGACGAGAAAAGATAGCTATCTATTACCACGGATTGATGACACATTGGATACCCTTTGCGGAGCGCAATGGTTTTCCACGCTGGATTTGAAGAGTGGTTACTGGCAAGTGGAAATACATCCCGAGGACCGAGAGAAAACGCCTTTCTCAGTTGGCAGTGGCTTAATGCAATTCAAAGTAATGCCATTTGGGTTATGTAATGCTCCAGCCACATTCGAACGACTAATGGAATGTGTTCTACGTGGTTTAACCTGGAAAACATGTCTTGTCTATTTGGATGACATAATAGTAATCGAAAGGACATTCATGGAACATAAAAACAACTTACGGGACGTACTTCAAAGACTCAAAGATGCAAAATTGAAGCTCAGTGCGAGTAAATGTGCTCTATTCAAAAATGAAGTTAAATATTTAGGGCACATAGTTTCATCACAAGGAGTGAGAACCGATCCAGAGAAGATAGAAGCCGTCAAAAATTGGCCAGTTCCAAAGGATAAACATCAATTACGGAGTTTTCTTGGTTTAGCTACCTACTACAGGCGATTCGTGAAAGGTTTTGCAGATATAGCAAGAAGCCTACATCAACTTACCGAAAAGGGAAAGCCGTTCATATGGTCGGATAAATGCATCGAAAGTTTTGAAAATTTGAAGCAACAGCTCTGTGAGGCTCCAGTACTTCACTATCCAAAGCTGGGAAAAACATTTACATTAGACACGGATGCCAGCAATGAAGGTATTGGTGCAGTGCTTTCTCAGGAGGAGAATGGTCAAGAAGTTCCAGTAGCTTACTATAGCAAAGCACTTTCAAAGTCAGAGAAAAATTATTGTGCTACAAGAAAGGAGCTACTTGCCATTGTAAGTTCAACAAAGCATTTTCATAAATATCTCTACGGACAGAAATTCATCCTTCGCACCGACCATGCAGCGCTTAAATGGCTTCTGCAGTTTAAGAATCCTGAGGGACAAGTGGCGAGATGGATAGAGCGACTCCAGGCTTATGATTTTGAAATACAACACCGAAGAGGTCGTATCCATGGAAATGCAGACGCCCTTTCACGACGTGCATGCAAACTTGAATGCAAACATTGCGCCAGGATGGAAGAAAAAGAAACCACAGCAACTATACAGTTGGTAACCGTGGAACCATCTACAGGTTGGGACAACGAGGACCTGCGAACAGCACAACGAGAAGATCCGGACATTTCACCTATCCTTGCTTTGAAAGAAGACATGGAAAGACCAGACTGGAAGGATATTTCGGAACGGAGTGAGAAGCTGAAAAGTTACTGGGTTCAATGGAACTCTCTTCATGTTGAATGTGGTATATTAAAACGCAAGTGGGAAGCACCTAATGGCGAAACTTTCCGAATGCAGGTAGTCGTGCCGGCAACAAACGTCAAAGATGTTCTAGAAGAAATGCACGGTGGAACCTCTGGAGGACATTTGGGAGTGAAAAAAACCATTTCCAAAATACGAGAAAGGTTTTATTGGTTACATATTCGAGAAGATGTGGAGGACTGGTGCCGCAGATGCACTGTCTGCGCTACTTGCAAAGGGCCGCAGCACAGAAGCAGAGGAGAAATGCATAAGTATAACGTCGGAGTCCCCTTTGAAAGGATAGCTATAGACATCGCTGGACCTTTTCCAGAAACGGATGGCGGTAATCGTTATATATTAGTTGCCATTGACTATTTCAGTAAATGGCCTGAAGCTTATGCAATCCCTAATCAAGAGGCAACCACAGTTGCGGAACAAATAATAACGAATTGGGTCAGTAGGTTTGGAGTGCCTCACGAACTTCATTCGGACCAAGGACGGAACTTCGAATCGCGAACTTTCCAGGAGATGTGTAAAATGTTGGGAATAAGAAAAACTAGAACAACTCCTCTACACCCACAATCTGATGGCATGGTAGAGCGCTTCAACAGAACATTGATCGAGTATCTAAAGAAAGTAGTTGACTATCATCAACGCGATTGGGATCGACATATTCCTATATTCCTAATGGCTTATAGATCAGCCGTTCATAGTACTACCGGACAACCCCAGCTAAAGTCATATTCGGAAGAGAGATGCCCCCCGAGGTGAGGAAAAGTTACCAGAAGACTACGTATCGGAGCTCAAACAACAATTAGCTGATGTACACGAGGTCATAAGGACGAAATTAGCAACAAATACTGATCGGATGAAGACCCGCTATGACTTACGTGCTAATTCCGCAGGATTTAACGAAGGTGATCTTGTTTGGCTGTACAACCCGAAACGACGTAAGGGACGTTCACCAAAATTGCAACAACACTGGGAAGGACCGTATTCAGTAGTAACTAGAATTAATGACGTGGTATACAGGATTCAGCGTGGCACAAGAGGCAAGCATAAAATTGTTCATTTGGACCGCTTGTGTCAATACTACGAGCATCAAGACCGTGGACAACCTGTTGTTCGAGACGAACAAATTTAAGAAGGCGGCAGTGTTCGTGCAACAGAAAGAGACAACTGGTGACATCTACTGGCAATGGAGAAGAAACAACTTCAGGTTCGGAGAGTAAACGACTTCAGGTTCGGAGAATCGATTATGAAATCTACAGGAAAGTTCAGGAATAGAACAAATAGAATAGTCAAGAAGCTTTTGGAATAGAACACTCCAGAATAATCCGGAGAGTTTCTAGGGTATAGATATAACAGTTGTCATCGGCAGAAAAAGAGTCTTGTTTTAGACGTTGCAGTGTTAAGAACCGAAAGTAATAAAGAAGCGATAGTGTGTAATTAGATTGCGATAATTGAAAGTACAGTGTTAGCGATAATTAGAGCTGAGTTGATTAAATGACTGTTTGTGAATTTTATATGATTAGAGTTAAATAAAGAACTTATATATTAATTATTTAATATTGTGTTTTAAATAACGAACCAAAGGCCACGCTCGCAACAATATTCTATAATAAAAGTGTCACCTCGATGGGATGGAAAAAAGAACTCCCTGAGGTTTGGGCAAATTGCACCCAGGTACCCACGATATCTTCAAAAGCTTTTTTATATTTTATTGTTTTCTCACGACGTTGAAAAAACGTACGTGAGAAAATGCAAAAGTTTTTTGATTCGAGCTATATGTATGCATCAATGGAAACTGTAATCCGATATGCACTTGTGCGCCCGTCTTGAAATATTAATTTTAAGAGGGCGCGAATAATTTTGATAATTGTATGTATGTATGTACATACAATTAGATTGGAAAAAATAGCTACCGTACGTATGTATGTAGAGTGTACATGCGGAAAAAAAGTAAGACGACACTGTCGTAACCCCCGGGATATAATACAAGCCATGAAGATGCCGAAGGCACCGACACAATAAAAGACCTTAACGTGCCGGGTACAGCACGCAGTAAGAGCTCACTCTCACTGCCTTTTGTATACTCGTCATGGAGGAAAAACTAAAATTTCATCTTAAACAGGTGCTAAAGCCCAAAACTGTCGCTCCCACAGCAAAATGAAGTTAAAACAAATTGCAGCAAATTATGTTTTCTTTCTAATAGTTTAAAAAAATAGCATGTAGAGCAAATTTACGGAAATTATAGCGCTTGAACAAAATACAAGCAACTTTTATATGAAAAACTCCTTCAGTAAGACAAGGCAAGAAGACTGTGGATGTCGCCTGCTGACCGGCCCGCTGTTCTCTTTTTTCGACTTTGTTCATGGCTTGTATCTTGCGGGGGCTACGACACTGTGCATATCGTGTGAGTGGAATGTGTGTCTGATAACAAAATGCAATTTATGCTAAATTGCATTTTGTTATAGTATGGTGTAATCGTTGATATTTGAGTTGAACGTTGCGGGTCAGCTTTGGAGTGACGCCAGGGTTAATGCGTTCAACGACGGGGAAGAAGAAGAAATAAATTACCAGGTTTTGACGTTTAGAGGTGAACACTTTTTAATGGGATACTGAACAATATTTTTATTTAAAAATTAAAAATTATTTCACACATGTGTTGGTTTTTTAATTCTACAAACTTATCACTATTACATAAGCTATGTTTACTCCTTTTCCATAAAGTAAACTTGTCACTTTATTGTCTATGACACTTTACACAATCTTAAAAATCTTAATATTATACACAAGCTATGTTTACCCCTTTTCCATAAGGTAAACTTGTCACTTTATTGTTTATGACACTTACACAACCTTAGGATCTTAATACTATTCACAAGCTATGTTTACCCCTTTTCCATAAGGTAAACTTGTCACTTTATTGTTTATGACACTTACACAACCTTAGGATCTTAATACTATTCACAAGCTATGTTTACCCCTTTTCCATAAGGTAAACTTGTCACTTTATTGTTTATGACACTTACACAACCTTAAAAACTTAACTAACACAATTATTAATAACCTTTCTGTCAGAAGGTTTCACAAACTTAACCTAATACATTTTGTATTGTTTTCCACTTTTATGTTGGTTAAATCCGCTTTAGTTTTTTTTTTACATCTCAACCTTTTTTTACTCTTTTATATGGGCAAATATAGGAAAACGGGGTAAGTCTCAAATGCGGAAACCTCACATTCGGTAGGAGCGGAAATATTATTAGATATACGGGATGATAGGTAAGTCTCAAATGCGGAAACCTCACATTCGGTAGGAGCGGAAATATTACTAGATACGGGATGATAGGTAAGTCTCAAATGCGGAAACCTCACATTCGGTAGGAGCGGAAATATTACTAGATACGGGATGATAGGTAAGTCTCAAATGCGGAAACCTCACATTCGGTAGGAGCGGAAATATTACTAGATACGGGATGATAGGTAAGTCTCAAATGCGGAAACCTCACATTCGGTAGGAAATTGAGTCGATTACTTCTTCTGTTAGCTAGAAACTGAGAAGTTCTTAGCTAGTCGAAGCTTGATGATCGACTGATTTTTCTCGGTGATTACTCGCCTTTTATAGACCTGAAAGTGTGGCCGTCTTGATGTTTCCATTCCACATTTGACTTCTCAGACATCCTGAGTTACCATCATTCATGGAACATCAAGAGGGTTGGTTCACATATGAACATTTAAATTTTACGTCATTGTAAACACATCACTTAGTCAACTTAGTTAAGCACTACTTGCTTGTTATGCGGTATGTATTAACGGATATTTATAGATTTAAAATTCTATTTGTGACTTCGTCACATCCCCCTCTTTCTTTCCCAAAAAAAAAAAAAACTGTTACACTGGTTTAATTTCAGTTTTTTTTTTGTTTTTTTTTTTTTTTTTTTAGGATACTGAACATTTTTATTTATAGTGGAAACAATTTTATAGTGGAAAACCTTGAAAATATTTATTAAAAAAAACTTTTATAAACTTAATATACTTCACAATTAACAGAAATATTCACATTTTAAATAAAAAAATAATAATGTTTTTGATGGATTTCTCTTTTTTTTTTATTGTTGGCTTTTTACTGGTGGCAACACTTTTCGTTGTCCCTGGCAGCGAAGAACGCGACAGCCATTTACCAATGTACGGACTCGTATTGGTCCATGTTTTCCTTGAATTATAAACTTCTTTACTCTCCTGAACGGTTGTAATAGCGTCTCGATATTATTGAATACTTCTTGCTCGGTGGGTGACTTATTCTGAGAAGACCCTGGTAGCTGCTGTTTCTCTTTAATTTTCTTCGGTGGTGTTTTTGGATTTTGGACTGCCGGTGATTTAGCTGCGGATTGTATGGCTTGACTGGTCGTGATTTCCTCTATTTTTTTTATAATTTCGGCAACCTGACCCCTGGGTTTATATGTGTTACTCGGCTTTAGTGGTTGCGTTCTTTTTCGTATGCACGGGTTTTGTAGCGAAGGTGGAACTAATTTGACCTGACGTGGTGTCTTCTGGATGGTTATCTTAATTTTTGCATCCTGTGTGGATGCCGGAGCGAAAGTGACACGTCGTGGTGTCGCCATGATGTCTGATTTCCGACTGACTATTTGTGGTTTGTGTATTGAACTTATATACAAATTTTTAGTGTTACCGCGTTCGGGTTCTGATTCGTAATATTTTTTCAAATCTTTTACGTGGGTTATACCGGCCTTTTTACCTTCTTGTGTTACGAGTTTAACTATGACAGGAGAAATTATTTTAGCTACAGTATATGGTCCATTATATCGTGGCCCTAATTTAGCAGTATAATTTTTAGCGGTGGATGACAATATTCGTTCTTTTCGTAGAACTTGTTCTCCAACTTTTGGACACCAATCACGTCGACGGCTATTAAGTAACGACGTTGGTCAGTAAATGCTTTATTCAAATTGATTCGGACGATTTCGTATATTTCCTGCAAAATTTTGGATTTTTCGGTGATTTCGGTTGTAGGAATTTTCTCTCCTAATTCTCCATACAAACTATTCGGTGATATTATTTCTCGGCCAAAATTTAGATAGTGTGGAGAATATCCAGTAGACTCATGTTTGCTAGTATTTATAGCCAACATTAATTCTGGTAAATGTTCGTCCCACTTCCGATGGTCCTGGTCCACGTATTGAGCAATCATTGTCTTTATTACACGGTTTGCTCTTTCAGTCGGATTAGCTTGCGGCGTATATGGTGGTGTAAATCGATGTTTTATTTTTGAATCTTTCAGCAGAGTTTTAAATTTTCTACTTGTATACTGAGTGCCATTATCGGATATTAATACTTCGGGGTAACCAAAACGAGAGATTACTCTTTCTCTGAAACCACGTATTAGTCCAGCGGTGGTGGCTTGTCGGAGAGGCATAAATTCTACCCATTTTGTGAATTTATCCTGGAACACTAGTATTGTGGTGTGACCTTTTGTTGTACGAGGGAGAGGTCCAATGAAATCTGTGCTAACGATTTCCCATGGTCGATTAGCGGAGAATCCATGCATTAAACCAGCAGTTTTTTGTTGTTCGGCTTTGTAACGTAGACATATGTCACAACTTCGTACATATTTCGCAGTATCTCGGAACATTCCAGGCCAGTAGTAGTATTTAGCGATGCGAGCTATAGTTTTGTTGATTCCAAGATGGCCGGCAGTAGGAATGTCATGATTTTCTCGTAATACCCTGTTTCGAAGTGGTTTTGGCACACAAAGCTTCCACGGTACAGCGTCCTCGGTGTACGTTGTTGAATCAAAGAATCGACGATACATCTGTCCATTTTCAATTTTGTAATCTGGGCATAATTCGGGTTGTTTCTGAATTTGGTAACGTTTGTTGTGATACCATGGACATTCGGAGTTTATTTCAATAGACGAAAGCACGGTGAATAGAGAGGTTTGTGACTCTGTATTCTTTAACGGTTGACGGGACAGTGCATCAGCTACTACATTTAATTTTCCTCGTCGGTATTTAACATCAAAGTCGTAAGACTGAACTTCGATAGCCCATCTTGCGAGTCGGCCAGACGGATTTTCAAGCGAATGAAGCCATTTTAACGCTTGATGGTCGGTGATGACTGTAAATTTATAGCCTTCTAAATACGGTCTCATTTTCCTAATGCCCCATACAACGGCTAGACATTCTTTCTCTGTCACGGAATATTTTTGTTCGGCATTATTCAACATACGGCTAGCGTAGGCTATAACATGCTCTGCACCATCTAGTTCTTGACAGAGTACGGCTCCTAGTCCTTCTTGGCTAGCATCAGTTTGAAGTATAAATGGTTGTGTGAAGTCTGGGCAGGCTAGTATTGGTGACTCGGTTAATTTTTGTTTTAATACTTCAAATGCCTGTTGTTGCTCAGGTCCCCAGTTCCATTTATGTTTTTTCTGCAGTAGTTTAGTTATTGGTGCTACTGTGGTAGAAAAGGACGGCACAAATCTTCGGTACCATGACGCAATACCCAAAAATTGTCTAACTTCTTTGACAGTTGTCGGTGCGGAAAGTGCACTTATGGCTTCAACTTTTGACGGGTCGGTATGTATACCTTGTGAACTGACAACGTGTCCCAGATATCGGATTTTTTCTTTCAGAAAATCACATTTGTCGGGATTAATTTTTAGATTTGCAGCTATGAGTCTGTCAAACACTTCTTTTAATTTTTCCAAGTGTTCCTCCAGAGTACGACCAATAACAATAATGTCATCCAGATATGCAAAAGCATATGGTTCCATTTCCGGACCGATTACTTGGTCTAGAGCTCGCTGAAATGTAGCGGGTGCGGAATGAAGTCCAAATGGCATAACTTTCCATTGAAACAAACCTCGACCGGGAATGGTAAATGCTGTATATGGTCGGCATTCTACTGTCAGTGGTATTTGCCAATAACCTTGTTTTAAGTCTAACGTAGAAATGTATTTTGCGCCTCTCAATTTATCCAGTATATGGTTGATTTGAGGTAACGGATAGGCGTCTTTAACGGAATGTTCATTTATTTGTCGGTAGTCAATACATAGCCTCCATCCGCCCTGTTTTTTACGTATCAGTACGATGGGTGAACTGTATGGACTTTTTGATGGTTCTATCTGGTCTTCGGCAAGTAGTTCATCTATTTGCAAGTTTATAATTTCCTGCATAGCGGGGTTCCTCGGAAAGTAACGTTGTTTTATTGGACTGTCATGTTTCATTCGGAAATGGTGATGTGAAATCGGAGTGGGTCCGGAGATTTTGTCAAATCTTTGAATTTGAGTGGACAGGAATTCGGTTATTTGGTTTTCCTGTATGTTATCTATCTCGTCGGGTATTACCACTGTACATGTTGCTGGTTCGGATATTTCCTCTTCAATGTTCATGATTCCTGGTGAAATTTCCTGGTTCCATATTTTTACTGATATGTCAGCTTTCCGAAGAAAGTCTACACCCAGTATGATGGTTTCGGCTAGATTTGGCATGTAGTAGAATAAATGTGAAATTTTATGATTATTCCACTGTGTGTCCACCATATATGACTGGTGGATTTTAAATTCACTACTGTTCGCCATTCCAGTTCTCAAAGAACATGATATCGGAGGAATATTATGTAATTCCAGCAGTGTTTTGACTTCATCACCAATAAATGATTTAGCAGCTCCAGTATCTATGAGTGCTATACACGGTGTTTCAAATATTGACATGGTGATGAAGTATCGGTCGTCCTCATAGTGTACATCTATCATAGTTGTATCGGGTAGACTGGTTTTTAAGGCATCTGGTTCTGGTTCTGGGATACTCGGCTGCCTTGTCTCTCCGGTATCCCTTGGTCTTTTAACGGTCTGTTCATACCATGACAGTCTCTAGTCAGTACACCTAGTTTCCCACACTGTGAACAAAATATTTTTGCCGGATTTTGACATTCGTGTCTACGATGTCCCAGTTGTCCACATCTCCAACAGCTCTCTCGCCTTATATGTGAAACGTTTATTGGCAAGGCTGGGGTGTTTTGTGGTGGTCTATTCATCTGACGGATCGGTTGTGTTTCGGTGTTGCGGGATTTTTGTTGAACTTGAATATATTCATACTCTTCTGCGAGTTGAATAAGTTCAGACAGTTTACGGAAATCTTTCCTTCGGATGTATAGGCGGTATTCTGGTAACATGTTTTCATAAATTCGTTCAAGTTTCTCTTCGGTTGACACGTTTGTTTGCCAGCGCATGAGTGACTGGATGGCCGTGATATAATCTTTTGCCCTTTCTCTAGGTTTCTGTAACCTAGTTCGGATCTCATCGGCTAGTTTAATATTGAAACGTGGTGGTAGGAAAAACAATTTGAAGTCACTTATGAATTCATCCCATGTTGTCCATTGTTCTCGGTTGTTACGATACCATGCTAGTGCTGTCTTTGTCAGCAGCTCGGGTAATGTATTTAACATTCGGTCGGTTGGTATACTGTAACATTGTGCCATTTCCTCAATTCTCTCGAGGAAATTTAACGGATCTTGACCTTGGTCAAATCTCACATTCCATTTTCTGACTTTATCCATAATGTCAGCGTCTGAAAGTGGTCGGTCTCGGATTTCTATCGGGTACGGAATATTTGGAATATTGTTACAAGATGTCTCCTTGTCGGTAACACTCAGGCGTGTTGGCGGTATATTCGGCTGCAATCTTTGCTTATCGGTTTGTGTTTCGGTATTGATGATCGAAGTTATCAATATATCGGTCTGGGTTTCGGATGTATTTGTAACCGGATGTGTCATTTTATCGATCTTAGTTTCGGTTGACACCATTTTTAATTGATTTTGTTCCTCCTCTTGAAGAGCTTGTTCACGTTTTACACTGTCTGCAAGACGTTTTCGCAGTTCCTCCACGGTTCCACTAGTTTTTAAACCCCTTTGGTCTAATTCAATGACTAGGTCATCCTTTTTCAGTTGGTAGATGGCACTGACGGTTATTTCATTTTTATCGGTCATGATTATTTTATTTAATATTTTTATACACGGATCACACAGATATAATTTTTGTTTACGGGAATTGTTTTTTTTATACACTGGTATTTATCTTCTTCTCGGTCTGGTTTTCTGGATATATACGGTGACTACTCTACTTCATTCACTGACGTCTCCTCAGTGGCAGAAAAGAGAGTCCCTGCTCGGGCGCCATTTTGTAATCGTTGATATTTGAGTTGAACGTTGCGGGTCAGCTTTGGAGTTACGCCAGGGTCAATGCGTTCAACGACGGGGAAGAAGAAGAAATAAATTACCAGGTTTGACGTTTAGAGGTGAACACTTTTTAATGGGATACTGAACAATATTTTTATTTAAAAATTAAAAATTATTTCACACATGTGTTGGTTTTTTAATTCTACAAACTTATCACTATTACATAAGCTATGTTTACTCTTTTTCCATAAAGTAAACTTGTCACTTTATTGTCTATGACACTTTACACAATCTTAAAAATCTTAATATTATACACAAGCTATGTTTACCCCTTTTCCATAAGGTAAACTTGTCACTTTATTGTTTATGACACTTACACAACCTTAGGATCTTAATACTATTCACAAGCTATGTTTACCCCTTTTCCATAAGGTAAACTTGTCACTTTATTGTTTATGACACTTACACAACCTTAGGATCTTAATACTATTCACAAGCTATGTTTACCCCTTTTCCATAAGGTAAACTTGTCACTTTATTGTTTATGACACTTACACAACCTTAAAAACTTAACTAACACAATTATTAATAACCTTTCTGTCAGAAGGTTTCACAAACTTAACCTAATACATTTTGTATTATTTTCCACTTTTATGTTGGTTAAATCCGCTTTAGTTTTTTTTTTACATCTCAACCTTTTTTTACTCTTTTATATGGGCAAATATAGGAAAACGGGGTAAGTCTCAAATGCGGAAACCTCACATTCGGTAGGAGCGGAAATATTATTAGATATACGGGATGATAGGTAAGTCTCAAATGCGGAAACCTCACATTCGGTAGGAGCGGAAATATTACTAGATACGGGATGATAGGTAAGTCTCAAATGCGGAAACCTCACATTCGGTAGGAGCGGAAATATTACTAGATACGGGATGATAGGTAAGTCTCAAATGCGGAAACCTCACATTCGGTAGGAGCGGAAATATTACTAGATACGGGATGATAGGTAAGTCTCAAATGCGGAAACCTCACATTCGGTAGGAAATTGAGTCGATTACTTCTTCTGTTAGCTAGAAACTGAGAAGTTCTTAGCTAGTCGAAGCTTGATGATCGACTGATTTTTCTCGGTGATTACTCGCCTTTTATAGACCTGAAAGTGTGGCCGTCTTGATGTTTCCATTCCACATTTGACTTCTCAGACATCCTGAGTTACCATCATTCATGGAACATCAAGAGGGTTGGTTCACATATGAACATTTAAATTTTACGTCATTGTAAACACATCACTTAGTCAACTTAGTTAAGCACTACTTGCTTGTTATGCGGTATGTATTAACGGATATTTATAGATTTAAAATCCTATTTGTGACTTTGTCACATCCCCCTCTTTCTTTCCCAAAAAAAAAAAAAAACTGTTACACTGGTTTAATTTCAGTTTTTTTTTTGTTTTTTTTTTTTTTTTTTTTTTTAGGATACTGAACATTTTTATTTATAGTGGAAACAATTTTATAGTGGAAAACCTTGAAAATATTTATTAAAAAAAACTTTTATAAACTTAATATACTTCACAATTAACAGAAATATTCACATTTTAAATAAAAAAATAATAATGTTTTTGATGGATTTCTCTTTTTTTTTATTGTTGGCTTTTTACTGGTGGCAACACTTTTCGTTGTCCCTGGCAGCGAAGAACGCGACAGCCATTTACCAATGTACGGACTCGTATTGGTCCATGTTTTCCTTGAATTATAAACTTCTTTACTCTCCTGAACGGTTGTAATAGCGTCTCGATATTATTGAATACTTCTTGCTCGGTGGGTGACTTATTCTGAGAAGACCCTGGTAGCTGCTGTTTCTCTTTAATTTTCTTCGGTGGTGTTTTTGGATTTTGGACTGCCGGTGATTTAGCTGCGGATTGTATGGCTTGACTGGTCGTGATTTCCTCTATTTTTTTTATAATTTCGGCAACCTGACCCCTGGGTTTATATGTGTTACTCGGCTTTAGTGGTTGCATTCTTTTTCGTATGCACGGGTTTTGTAGCGAAGGTGGAACTAATTTGACCTGACGTGGTGTCTTCTGGATGGTTATCTTAATTTTTGCATCCTGTGTGGATGCCGGAGCGAAAGTGACACGTCGTGGTGTCGCCATGATGTCTGATTTCCGACTGACTATTTGTGGTTTATGTATTGAACTTATATACAAATTTTTAGTGTTACCGCGTTCGGGTTCTGATTCGTAATATTTTTTCAAATCTTTTACGTGGGTTATACCGGCCTTTTTACCTTCTTGTGTTACGAGTTTAACTATGACAGGAGAAATTATTTTAGCTACAGTATATGGTCCATTATATCGTGGCCCTAATTTAGCAGTATAATTTTTAGCGGTGGATGACAATATTCGTTCTTTTCGTAGAACTTGTTCTCCAACTTTTGGACACCAATCACGTCGACGGCTATTATAGTAACGACGTTGGTCAGTAAATGCTTTATTCAAATTGATTCGGACGATTTCGTATATTTCCTGCAAAATTTTGGATTTTTCGGTGATTTCGGTTGTAGGAATTTTCTCTCCTAATTCTCCATACAAACTATTCGGTGATATTATTTCTCGGCCAAAATTTAGATAGTGTGGAGAATATCCAGTAGACTCATGTTTGCTAGTATTTATAGCCAACATTAATTCTGGTAAATGTTCGTCCCACTTCCGATGGTCCTGGTCCACGTATTGAGCAATCATTGTCTTTATTACACGGTTTGCTCTTTCAGTCGGATTAGCTTGCGGCGTATATGGTGGTGTAAATCGATGTTTTATTTTTGAATCTTTCAGCAGAGTTTTAAATTTTCTACTTGTATACTGAGTGCCATTATCGGATATTAATACTTCGGGGTAACCAAAACGAGAGATTACTCTTTCTCTGAAACCACGTATTAGTCCAGCGGTGGTGGCTTGTCGGAGAGGCATAAATTCTACCCATTTTGTGAATTTATCCTGGAACACTAGTATTGTGGTGTGACCTTTTGTTGTACGAGGGAGAGGTCCAATGAAATCTGTGCTAACGATTTCCCATGGTCGATTAGCGGAGAATCCATGCATTAAACCAGCAGTTTTTTGTTGTTCGGCTTTGTAACGTAGACATATGTCACAACTTCGTACATATTTCGCAGTATCTCGGAACATTCCAGGCCAGTAGTAGTATTTAGCGATGCGAGCTATAGTTTTGTTGATTCCAAGATGGCCGGCAGTAGGAATGTCATGATTTTCTCGTAATACCCTGTTTCGAAGTGGTTTTGGCACACAAAGCTTCCACGGTACAGCGTCCTCGGTGTACGTTGTTGAATCAAAGAATCGACGATACATCTGTCCATTTTCAATTTTGTAATCTGGGCATAATTCGGGTTGTTTCTGAATTTGGTAACGTTTGTTGTGATACCATGGACATTCGGAGTTTATTTCAATAGACGAAAGCACGGTGAATAGAGAGGTTTGTGACTCTGTATTCTTTAACGGTTGACGGGACAGTGCATCAGCTACTACATTTAATTTTCCTCGTCGGTATTTAACATCAAAGTCGTAAGACTGAACTTCGATAGCCCATCTTGCGAGTCGGCCAGACGGATTTTCAAGCGAATGAAGCCATTTTAACGCTTGATGGTCGGTGATGACTGTAAATTTATAGCCTTCTAAATACGGTCTCATTTTCCTAATGCCCCATACAACGGCTAGACATTCTTTCTCTGTCACGGAATATTTTTGTTCGGCATTATTCAACATACGGCTAGCGTAGGCTATAACATGCTCTGCACCATCTAGTTCTTGACAGAGTACGGCTCCTAGTCCTTCTTGGCTAGCATCAGTTTGAAGTATAAATGGTTGTGTGAAGTCTGGGCAGGCTAGTATTGGTGACTCGGTTAATTTTTGTTTTAATACTTCAAATGCCTGTTGTTGCTCAGGTCCCCAGTTCCATTTATGTTTTTTCTGCAGTAGTTTAGTTATTGGTGCTACTGTGGTAGAAAAGGACGGCACAAATCTTCGGTACCATGACGCAATACCCAAAAATTGTCTAACTTCTTTGACAGTTGTCGGTGCGGAAAGTGCACTTATGGCTTCAACTTTTGACGGGTCGGTATGTATACCTTGTGAACTGACAACGTGTCCCAGATATCGGATTTTTTCTTTCAGAAAATCACATTTGTCGGGATTAATTTTTAGATTTGCAGCTATGAGTCTGTCAAACACTTCTTTTAATTTTTCCAAGTGTTCCTCCAGAGTACGACCAATAACAATAATGTCATCCAGATATGCAAAAGCATATGGTTCCATTTCCGGACCGATTACTTGGTCTAGAGCTCGCTGAAATGTAGCGGGTGCGGAATGAAGTCCAAATGGCATAACTTTCCATTGAAACAAACCTCGACCGGGAATGGTAAATGCTGTATATGGTCGGCATTCTACTGTCAGTGGTATTTGCCAATAACCTTGTTTTAAGTCTAACGTAGAAATGTATTTTGCGCCTCTCAATTTATCCAGTATATGGTTGATTTGAGGTAACGGATAGGCGTCTTTAACGGAATGTTCATTTATTTGTCGGTAGTCAATACATAGCCTCCATCCGCCCTGTTTTTTACGTATCAGTACGATGGGTGAACTGTATGGACTTTTTGATGGTTCTATCTGGTCTTCGGCAAGTAGTTCATCTATTTGCAAGTTTATAATTTCCTGCATAGCGGGGTTCCTCGGAAAGTAACGTTGTTTTATTGGACTGTCATGTTTCATTCGGAAATGGTGATGTGAAATCGGAGTGGGTCCGGAGATTTTGTCAAATCTTTGAATTTGAGTGGACAGGAATTCGGTTATTTGGTTTTCCTGTATGTTATCTATCTCGTCGGGTATTACCACTGTACATGTTGCTGGTTCGGATATTTCCTCTTCAATGTTCATGATTCCTGGTGAAATTTCCTGGTTCCATATTTTTACTGATATGTCAGCTTTCCGAAGAAAGTCTACACCCAGTATGATGGTTTCGGCTAGATTTGGCATGTAGTAGAATAAATGTGAAATTTTATGATTATTCCACTGTGTGTCCACCATATATGACTGGTGGATTTTAAATTCACTACTGTTCGCCATTCCAGTTCTCAAAGAACATGATATCGGAGGAATATTATGTAATTCCAGCAGTGTTTTGACTTCATCACCAATAAATGATTTAGCAGCTCCAGTATCTATGAGTGCTATACACGGTGTTTCAAATATTGACATGGTGATGAAGTATCGGTCGTCCTCATAGTGTACATCTATCATAGTTGTATCGGGTAGACTGGTTTTTAAGGCATCTGGTTCTGGTTCTGGGATACTCGGCTGCCTTGTCTCTCCGGTATCCCTTGGTCTTTTAACGGTCTGTTCATACCATGACAGTCTCTAGTCAGTACACCTAGTTTCCCACACTGTGAACAAAATATTTTTGCCGGATTTTGACATTCGTGTCTACGATGTCCCAGTTGTCCACATCTCCAACAGCTCTCTCGCCTTATATGTGAAACGTTTATTGGCAAGGCTGGGGTGTTTTGTGGTGGTCTATTCATCTGACGGATCGGTTGTGTTTCGGTGTTGCGGGATTTTTGTTGAACTTGAATATATTCATACTCTTCTGCGAGTTGAATAAGTTCAGACAGTTTACGGAAATCTTTCCTTCGGATGTATAGGCGGTATTCTGGTAACATGTTTTCATAAATTCGTTCAAGTTTCTCTTCGGTTGACACGTTTGTTTGCCAGCGCATGAGTGACTGGATGGCCGTGATATAATCTTTTGCCCTTTCTCTAGGTTTCTGTAACCTAGTTCGGATCTCATCGGCTAGTTTAATATTGAAACGTGGTGGTAGGAAAAACAATTTGAAGTCACTTATGAATTCATCCCATGTTGTCCATTGTTCTCGGTTGTTACGATACCATGCTAGTGCTGTCTTTGTCAGCAGCTCGGGTAATGTATTTAACATTCGGTCGGTTGGTATACTGTAACATTGTGCCATTTCCTCAATTCTCTCGAGGAAATTTAACGGATCTTGACCTTGGTCAAATCTCACATTCCATTTTCTGACTTTATCCATAATGTCAGCGTCTGAAAGTGGTCGGTCTCGGATTTCTATCGGGTACGGAATATTTGGAATATTGTTACAAGATGTCTCCTTGTCGGTAACACTCAGGCGTGTTGGCGGTATATTCGGCTGCAATCTTTGCTTATCGGTTTGTGTTTCGGTATTGATGATCGAAGTTATCAATATATCGGTCTGGGTTTCGGATGTATTTGTAACCGGATGTGTCATTTTATCGATCTTAGTTTCGGTTGACACCATTTTTAATTGATTTTGTTCCTCCTCTTGAAGAGCTTGTTCACGTTTTACACTGTCTGCAAGACGTTTTCGCAGTTCCTCCACGGTTCCACTAGTTTTTAAACCCCTTTGGTCTAATTCAATGACTAGGTCATCCTTTTTCAGTTGGTAGATGGCACTGACGGTTATTTCATTTTTATCGGTCATGATTATTTTATTTAATATTTTTATACACGGATCACACAGATATAATTTTTGTTTACGGGAATTGTTTTTTTTATACACTGGTATTTATCTTCTTCTCGGTCTGGTTTTCTGGATATATACGGTGACTACTCTACTTCATTCACTGACGTCTCCTCAGTGGCAGAAAAGAGAGTCCCTGCTCGGGCGCCATTTTGTAATCGTTGATATTTGAGTTGAACGTTGCGGGTCAGCTTTGGAGTTATGCCAGGGTCAATGCGTTCAACGACGGGGAAGAAGAAGAAATAAATTACCAGGTTTTGACGTTTAGAGGTGAACACTTTTTAATGGGATACTGAACAATATTTTTATTTAAAAATTAAAAATTATTTCACACATGTGTTGGTTTTTTAATTCTACAAACTTATCACTATTACATAAGCTATGTTTACTCCTTTTCCATAAATTAAACTTGTCATTTTATTGTCTATGACACTTTACACAATCTTAAAAATCTTAATATTATACACAAGCTATGTTTACCCCTTTTCCATAAGGTAAACTTGTCACTTTATTGTTTATGACACTTACACAACCTTAGGATCTTAATACTATTCACAAGCTATGTTTACCCCTTTTCCATAAGGTAAACTTGTCACTTTATTGTTTATGACACTTACACAACCTTAAAAACTTAACTAACACAATTATTAATAACCTTTCTGTCAGAAGGTTTCACAAACTTAACCTAATACATTTTGTATTGTTTTCCACTTTTATGTTGGTTAAATCCGCTTTAGTTTTTTTTTTACATCTCAACCTTTTTTTACTCTTTTATATGGGCAAATATAGGAAAACGGGGTAAGTCTCAAATGCGGAAACCTCACATTCGGTAGGAGCGGAAATATTATTAGATATACGGGATGATAGGTAAGTCTCAAATGCGGAAACCTCACATTCGGTAGGAGCGGAAATATTACTAGATACGGGATGATAGGTAAGTCTCAAATGCGGAAACCTCACATTCGGTAGGAGCGGAAATATTACTAGATACGGGATGATAGGTAAGTCTCAAATGCGGAAACCTCACATTCGGTAGGAGCGGAAATATTACTAGATACGGGATGATAGGTAAGTCTCAAATGCGGAAACCTCACATTCGGTAGGAAATTGAGTCGATTACTTCTTCTGTTAGCTAGAAACTGAGAAGTTCTTAGCTAGTCGAAGCTTGATGATCGACTGATTTTTCTCGGTGATTACTCGCCTTTTATAGACCTGAAAGTGTGGCCGTCTTGATGTTTCCATTCCACATTTGACTTCTCAGACATCCTGAGTTACCATCATTCATGGAACATCAAGAGGGTTGGTTCACATATGAACATTTAAATTTTACGTCATTGTAAACACATCACTTAGTCAACTTAGTTAAGCACTACTTGCTTGTTATGCGGTATGTATTAACGGATATTTATAGATTTAAAATCCTATTTGTGACTTTGTCACATCCCCCTCTTTCTTTCCCAAAAAAAAAAAAAAACTGTTACACTGGTTTAATTTCAGTTTTTTTTTTGTTTTTTTTTTTTTTTTTTTTTTAGGATACTGAACATTTTTATTTATAGTGGAAACAATTTTATAGTGGAAAACCTTGAAAATATTTATTAAAAAAAACTTTTATAAACTTAATATACTTCACAATTAACAGAAATATTCACATTTTAAATAAAAAAATAATAATGTTTTTGATGGATTTCTCTTTTTTTTTTATTGTTGGCTTTTTACTGGTGGCAACACTTTTCGTTGTCCCTGGCAGCGAAGAACGCGACAGCCATTTACCAATGTACGGACTCGTATTGGTCCATGTTTTCCTTGAATTATAAACTTCTTTACTCTCCTGAACGGTTGTAATAGCGTCTCGATATTATTGAATACTTCTTGCTCGGTGGGTGACTTATTCTGAGAAGACCCTGGTAGCTGCTGTTTCTCTTTAATTTTCTTCGGTGGTGTTTTTGGATTTTGGACTGCCGGTGATTTAGCTGCGGATTGTATGGCTTGACTGGTCGTGATTTCCTCTATTTTTTTTATAATTTCGGCAACCTGACCCCTGGGTTTATATGTGTTACTCGGCTTTAGTGGTTGCGTTCTTTTTCGTATGCACGGGTTTTGTAGCGAAGGTGGAACTAATTTGACCTGACGTGGTGTCTTCTGGATGGTTATCTTAATTTTTGCATCCTGTGTGGATGCCGGAGCGAAAGTGACACGTCGTGGTGTCGCCATGATGTCTGATTTCCGACTGACTATTTGTGGTTTATGTATTGAACTTATATACAAATTTTTAGTGTTACCGCGTTCGGGTTCTGATTCGTAATATTTTTTCAAATCTTTTACGTGGGTTATACCGGCCTTTTTACCTTCTTGTGTTACGAGTTTAACTATGACAGGAGAAATTATTTTAGCTACAGTATATGGTCCATTATATCGTGGCCCTAATTTAGCAGTATAATTTTTAGCGGTGGATGACAATATTCGTTCTTTTCGTAGAACTTGTTCTCCAACTTTTGGACACCAATCACGTCGACGGCTATTATAGTAACGACGTTGGTCAGTAAATGCTTTATTCAAATTGATTCGGACGATTTCGTATATTTCCTGCAAAATTTTGGATTTTTCGGTGATTTCGGTTGTAGGAATTTTCTCTCCTAATTCTCCATACAAACTATTCGGTGATATTATTTCTCGGCCAAAATTTAGATAGTGTGGAGAATATCCAGTAGACTCATGTTTGCTAGTATTTATAGCCAACATTAATTCTGGTAAATGTTCGTCCCACTTCCGATGGTCCTGGTCCACGTATTGAGCAATCATTGTCTTTATTACACGGTTTGCTCTTTCAGTCGGATTAGCTTGCGGCGTATATGGTGGTGTAAATCGATGTTTTATTTTTGAATCTTTCAGCAGAGTTTTAAATTTTCTACTTGTATACTGAGTGCCATTATCGGATATTAATACTTCGGGGTAACCAAAACGAGAGATTACTCTTTCTCTGAAACCACGTATTAGTCCAGCGGTGGTGGCTTGTCGGAGAGGCATAAATTCTACCCATTTTGTGAATTTATCCTGGAACACTAGTATTGTGGTGTGACCTTTTGTTGTACGAGGGAGAGGTCCAATGAAATCTGTGCTAACGATTTCCCATGGTCGATTAGCGGAGAATCCATGCATTAAACCAGCAGTTTTTTGTTGTTCGGCTTTGTAACGTAGACATATGTCACAACTTCGTACATATTTCGCAGTATCTCGGAACATTCCAGGCCAGTAGTAGTATTTAGCGATGCGAGCTATAGTTTTGTTGATTCCAAGATGGCCGGCAGTAGGAATGTCATGATTTTCTCGTAATACCCTGTTTCGAAGTGGTTTTGGCACACAAAGCTTCCACGGTACAGCGTCCTCGGTGTACGTTGTTGAATCAAAGAATCGACGATACATCTGTCCATTTTCAATTTTGTAATCTGGGCATAATTCGGGTTGTTTCTGAATTTGGTAACGTTTGTTGTGATACCATGGACATTCGGAGTTTATTTCAATAGACGAAAGCACGGTGAATAGAGAGGTTTGTGACTCTGTATTCTTTAACGGTTGACGGGACAGTGCATCAGCTACTACATTTAATTTTCCTCGTCGGTATTTAACATCAAAGTCGTAAGACTGAACTTCGATAGCCCATCTTGCGAGTCGGCCAGACGGATTTTCAAGCGAATGAAGCCATTTTAACGCTTGATGGTCGGTGATGACTGTAAATTTATAGCCTTCTAAATACGGTCTCATTTTCCTAATGCCCCATACAACGGCTAGACATTCTTTCTCTGTCACGGAATATTTTTGTTCGGCATTATTCAACATACGGCTAGCGTAGGCTATAACATGCTCTGCACCATCTAGTTCTTGACAGAGTACGGCTCCTAGTCCTTCTTGGCTAGCATCAGTTTGAAGTATAAATGGTTGTGTGAAGTCTGGGCAGGCTAGTATTGGTGACTCGGTTAATTTTTGTTTTAATACTTCAAATGCCTGTTGTTGCTCAGGTCCCCAGTTCCATTTATGTTTTTTCTGCAGTAGTTTAGTTATTGGTGCTACTGTGGTAGAAAAGGACGGCACAAATCTTCGGTACCATGACGCAATACCCAAAAATTGTCTAACTTCTTTGACAGTTGTCGGTGCGGAAAGTGCACTTATGGCTTCAACTTTTGACGGGTCGGTATGTATACCTTGTGAACTGACAACGTGTCCCAGATATCGGATTTTTTCTTTCAGAAAATCACATTTGTCGGGATTAATTTTTAGATTTGCAGCTATGAGTCTGTCAAACACTTCTTTTAATTTTTCCAAGTGTTCCTCCAGAGTACGACCAATAACAATAATGTCATCCAGATATGCAAAAGCATATGGTTCCATTTCCGGACCGAATGCGGAATGCGGAATGAAGTCCAAATGGCATAACTTTCCATTGAAACAAACCTCGACCGGGAATGGTAAATGCTGTATATGGTCGGCATTCTACTGTCAGTGGTATTTGCCAATAACCTTGTTTTAAGTCTAACGTAGAAATGTATTTTGCGCCTCTCAATTTATCCAGTATATGGTTGATTTGAGGTAACGGATAGGCGTCTTTAACGGAATGTTCATTTATTTGTCGGTAGTCAATACATAGCCTCCATCCGCCCTGTTTTTTACGTATCAGTACGATGGGTGAACTGTATGGACTTTTTGATGGTTCTATCTGGTCTTCGGCAAGTAGTTCATCTATTTGCAAGTTTATAATTTCCTGCATAGCGGGGTTCCTCGGAAAGTAACGTTGTTTTATTGGACTGTCATGTTTCATTCGGAAATGGTGATGTGAAATCGGAGTGGGTCCGGAGATTTTGTCAAATCTTTGAATTTGAGTGGACAGGAATTCGGTTATTTGGTTTTCCTGTATGTTATCTATCTCGTCGGGTATTACCACTGTACATGTTGCTGGTTCGGATATTTCCTCTTCAATGTTCATGATTCCTGGTGAAATTTCCTGGTTCCATATTTTTACTGATATGTCAGCTTTCCGAAGAAAGTCTACACCCAGTATGATGGTTTCGGCTAGATTTGGCATGTAGTAGAATAAATGTGAAATTTTATGATTATTCCACTGTGTGTCCACCATATATGACTGGTGGATTTTAAATTCACTACTGTTCGCCATTCCAGTTCTCAAAGAACATGATATCGGAGGAATATTATATAATTCCAGCAGTGTTTTGACTTCATCACCAATAAATGATTTAGTGCTATACACGGTGTTTCAAATATTGACATGGTGATGAAGTATCGGTCGTCCTCATAGTGTACATCTATCATAGTTGTATCGGGTAGACTGGTTTTTAAGGCATCTGGTTCTGGTTCTGGGATACTCGGCTGCCTTGTCTCTCCGGTATCCCTTGGTCTTTTAACGGTCTGTTCATACCATGACAGTCTCTAGTCAGTACACCTAGTTTCCCACACTGTGAACAAAATATTTTTGCCGGATTTTGACATTCGTGTCTACGATGTCCCAGTTGTCCACATCTCCAACAGCTCTCTCGCCTTATATGTGAAACGTTTATTGGCAAGGCTGGGGTGTTTTGTGGTGGTCTATTCATCTGACGGATCGGTTGTGTTTCGGTGTTGCGGGATTTTTGTTGAACTTGAATATATTCATACTCTTCTGCGAGTTGAATAAGTTCAGACAGTTTACGGAAATCTTTCCTTCGGATGTATAGGCGGTATTCTGGTAACATGTTTTCATAAATTCGTTCAAGTTTCTCTTCGGTTGACACGTTTGTTTGCCAGCGCATGAGTGACTGGATGGCCGTGATATAATCTTTTGCCCTTTCTCTAGGTTTCTGTAACCTAGTTCGGATCTCATCGGCTAGTTTAATATTGAAACGTGGTGGTAGGAAAAACAATTTGAAGTCACTTATGAATTCATCCCATGTTGTCCATTGTTCTCGGTTGTTACGATACCATGCTAGTGCTGTCTTTGTCAGCAGCTCGGGTAATGTATTTAACATTCGGTCGGTTGGTATACTGTAACATTGTGCCATTTCCTCAATTCTCTCGAGGAAATTTAACGGATCTTGACCTTGGTCAAATCTCACATTCCATTTTCTGACTTTATCCATAATGTCAGCGTCTGAAAGTGGTCGGTCTCGGATTTCTATCGGGTACGGAATATTTGGAATATTGTTACAAGATGTCTCCTTGTCGGTAACACTCAGGCGTGTTGGCGGTATATTCGGCTGCAATCTTTGCTTATCGGTTTGTGTTTCGGTATTGATGATCGAAGTTATCAATATATCGGTCTGGGTTTCGGATGTATTTGTAACCGGATGTGTCATTTTATCGATCTTAGTTTCGGTTGACACCATTTTTAATTGATTTTGTTCCTCCTCTTGAAGAGCTTGTTCACGTTTTACACTGTCTGCAAGACGTTTTCGCAGTTCCTCCACGGTTCCACTAGTTTTTAAACCCCTTTGGTCTAATTCAATGACTAGGTCATCCTTTTTCAGTTGGTAGATGGCACTGACGGTTATTTCATTTTTATCGGTCATGATTATTTTATTTAATATTTTTATACACGGATCACACAGATATAATTTTTGTTTACGGGAATTGTTTTTTTTATACACTGGTATTTATCTTCTTCTCGGTCTGGTTTTCTGGATATATACGGTGACTACTCTACTTCATTCACTGACGTCTCCTCAGTGGCAGAAAAGAGAGTCCCTGCTCGGGCGCCATTTTGTAATCGTTGATATTTGAGTTGAACGTTGCGGGTCAGCTTTGGAGTTACGCCAGGGTCAATGCGTTCAACGACGGGGAAGAAGAAGAAATAAATTACCAGGTTTTGACGTTTAGAGGTGAACACTTTTTAATGGGATACTGAACAATATTTTTATTTAAAAATTAAAAATTATTTCACACATGTGTTGGTTTTTTAATTCTACAAACTTATCACTATTACATAAGCTATGTTTACTCCTTTTCCATAAATTAAACTTGTCATTTTATTGTCTATGACACTTTACACAATCTTAAAAATCTTAATATTATACACAAGCTATGTTTACCCCTTTTCCATAAGGTAAACTTGTCACTTTATTGTTTATGACACTTACACAACCTTAGGATCTTAATACTATTCACAAGCTATGTTTACCCCTTTTCCATAAGGTAAACTTGTCACTTTATTGTTTATGACACTTACACAACCTTAAAAACTTAACTAACACAATTATTAATAACCTTTCTGTCAGAAGGTTTCACAAACTTAACCTAATACATTTTGTATTGTTTTCCACTTTTATGTTGGTTAAATCCGCTTTAGTTTTTTTTTTACATCTCAACCTTTTTTTACTCTTTTATATGGCCAAATATAGGAAAACGGGGTAAGTCTCAAATGCGGAAACCTCACATTCGGTAGGAGCGGAAATATTATTAGATATACGGGATGATAGGTAAGTCTCAAATGCGGAAACCTCACATTCGGTAGGAGCGGAAATATTACTAGATACGGGATGATAGGTAAGTCTCAAATGCGGAAACCTCACATTCGGTAGGAGCGGAAATATTACTAGATACGGGATGATAGGTAAGTCTCAAATGCGGAAACCTCACATTCGGTAGGAGCGGAAATATTACTAGATACGGGATGATAGGTAAGTCTCAAATGCGGAAACCTCACATTCGGTAGGAAATTGAGTCGATTACTTCTTCTGTTAGCTAGAAACTGAGAAGTTCTTAGCTAGTCGAAGCTTGATGATCGACTGATTTTTCTCGGTGATTACTCGCCTTTTATAGACCTGAAAGTGTGGCCGTCTTGATGTTTCCATTCCACATTTGACTTCTCAGACATCCTGAGTTACCATCATTCATGGAACATCAAGAGGGTTGGTTCACATATGAACATTTAAATTTTACGTCATTGTAAACACATCACTTAGTCAACTTAGTTAAGCACTACTTGCTTGTTATGCGGTATGTATTAACGGATATTTATAGATTTAAAATCCTATTTGTGACTTTGTCACATCCCCCTCTTTCTTTCCCAAAAAAAAAAAAAAACTGTTACACTGGTTTAATTTCAGTTTTTTTTTTGTTTTTTTTTTTTTTTTTTTTTTTAGGATACTGAACATTTTTATTTATAGTGGAAACAATTTTATAGTGGAAAACCTTGAAAATATTTATTAAAAAAAACTTTTATAAACTTAATATACTTCACAATTAACAGAAATATTCACATTTTAAATAAAAAAATAATAATGTTTTTGATGGATTTCTCTTTTTTTTTTATTGTTGGCTTTTTACTGGTGGCAACACTTTTCGTTGTCCCTGGCAGCGAAGAACGCGACAGCCATTTACCAATGTACGGACTCGTATTGGTCCATGTTTTCCTTGAATTATAAACTTCTTTACTCTCCTAAACGGTTGTAATAGCGTCTCGATATTATTGAATACTTCTTGCTCGGTGGGTGACTTATTCTGAGAAGACCCTGGTAGCTGCTGTTTCTCTTTAATTTTCTTCGGTGGTGTTTTTGGATTTTGGACTGCCGGTGATTTAGCTGCGGATTGTATGGCTTGACTGGTCGTGATTTCCTCTATTTTTTTTATAATTTCGGCAACCTGACCCCTGGGTTTATATGTGTTACTCGGCTTTAGTGGTTGCGTTCTTTTTCGTATGCACGGGTTTTGTAGCGAAGGTGGAACTAATTTGACCTGACGTGGTGTCTTCTGGATGGTTATCTTAATTTTTGCATCCTGTGTGGATGCCGGAGCGAAAGTGACACGTCGTGGTGTCGCCATGATGTCTGATTTCCGACTGACTATTTGTGGTTTATGTATTGAACTTATATACAAATTTTTAGTGTTACCGCGTTCGGGTTCTGATTCGTAATATTTTTTCAAATCTTTTACGTGGGTTATACCGGCCTTTTTACCTTCTTGTGTTACGAGTTTAACTATGACAGGAGAAATTATTTTAGCTACAGTATATGGTCCATTATATCGTGGCCCTAATTTAGCAGTATAATTTTTAGCGGTGGATGACAATATTCGTTCTTTTCGTAGAACTTGTTCTCCAACTTTTGGACACCAATCACGTCGACGGCTATTATAGTAACGACGTTGGTCAGTAAATGCTTTATTCAAATTGATTCGGACGATTTCGTATATTTCCTGCAAAATTTTGGATTTTTCGGTGATTTCGGTTGTAGGAATTTTCTCTCCTAATTCTCCATACAAACTATTCGGTGATATTATTTCTCGGCCAAAATTTAGATAGTGTGGAGAATATCCAGTAGACTCATGTTTGCTAGTATTTATAGCCAACATTAATTCTGGTAAATGTTCGTCCCACTTCCGATGGTCCTGGTCCACGTATTGAGCAATCATTGTCTTTATTACACGGTTTGCTCTTTCAGTCGGATTAGCTTGCGGCGTATATGGTGGTGTAAATCGATGTTTTATTTTTGAATCTTTCAGCAGAGTTTTAAATTTTCTACTTGTATACTGAGTGCCATTATCGGATATTAATACTTCGGGGTAACCAAAACGAGAGATTACTCTTTCTCTGAAACCACGTATTAGTCCAGCGGTGGTGGCTTGTCGGAGAGGCATAAATTCTACCCATTTTGTGAATTTATCCTGGAACACTAGTATTGTGGTGTGACCTTTTGTTGTACGAGGGAGAGGTCCAATGAAATCTGTGCTAACGATTTCCCATGGTCGATTAGCGGAGAATCCATGCATTAAACCAGCAGTTTTTTGTTGTTCGGCTTTGTAACGTAGACATATGTCACAACTTCGTACATATTTCGCAGTATCTCGGAACATTCCAGGCCAGTAGTAGTATTTAGCGATGCGAGCTATAGTTTTGTTGATTCCAAGATGGCCGGCAGTAGGAATGTCATGATTTTCTCGTAATACCCTGTTTCGAAGTGGTTTTGGCACACAAAGCTTCCACGGTACAGCGTCCTCGGTGTACGTTGTTGAATCAAAGAATCGACGATACATCTGTCCATTTTCAATTTTGTAATCTGGGCATAATTCGGGTTGTTTCTGAATTTGGTAACGTTTGTTGTGATACCATGGACATTCGGAGTTTATTTCAATAGACGAAAGCACGGTGAATAGAGAGGTTTGTGACTCTGTATTCTTTAACGGTTGACGGGACAGTGCATCAGCTACTACATTTAATTTTCCTCGTCGGTATTTAACATCAAAGTCGTAAGACTGAACTTCGATAGCCCATCTTGCGAGTCGGCCAGACGGATTTTCAAGCGAACGAAGCCATTTTAACGCTTGATGGTCGGTGATGACTGTAAATTTATAGCCTTCTAAATACGGTCTCATTTTCCTAATGCCCCATACAACGGCTAGACATTCTTTCTCTGTCACGGAATATTTTTGTTCGGCATTATTCAACATACGGCTAGCGTAGGCTATAACATGCTCTGCACCATCTAGTTCTTGACAGAGTACGGCTCCTAGTCCTTCTTGGCTAGCATCAGTTTGAAGTATAAATGGTTGTGTGAAGTCTGGGCAGGCTAGTATTGGTGACTCGGTTAATTTTTGTTTTAATACTTCAAATGCCTGTTGTTGCTCAGGTCCCCAGTTCCATTTATGTTTTTTCTGCAGTAGTTTAGTTATTGGTGCTACTGTGGTAGAAAAGGACGGCACAAATCTTCGGTACCATGACGCAATACCCAAAAATTGTCTAACTTCTTTGACAGTTGTCGGTGCGGAAAGTACACTTATGGCTTCAACTTTTGACGGGTCGGTATGTATACCTTGTGAACTGACAACGTGTCCCAGATATCGGATTTTTTCTTTCAGAAAATCACATTTGTCGGGATTAATTTTTAGATTTGCAGCTATGAGTCTGTCAAACACTTCTTTTAATTTTTCCAAGTGTTCCTCCAGAGTACGACCAATAACAATAATGTCATCCAGATATGCAAAAGCATATGGTTCCATTTCCGGACCGATTACTTGGTCTAGAGCTCGCTGAAATGTAGCGGGTGCGGAATGAAGTCCAAATGGCATAACTTTCCATTGAAACAAACCTCGACCGGGAATGGTAAATGCTGTATATGGTCGGCATTCTACTGTCAGTGGTATTTGCCAATAACCTTGTTTTAAGTCTAACGTAGAAATGTATTTTGCGCCTCTCAATTTATCCAGTATATGGTTGATTTGAGGTAACGGATAGGCGTCTTTAACGGAATGTTCATTTATTTGTCGGTAGTCAATACATAGCCTCCATCCGCCCTGTTTTTTACGTATCAGTACGATGGGTGAACTGTATGGACTTTTTGATGGTTCTATCTGGTCTTCGGCAAGTAGTTCATCTATTTGCAAGTTTATAATTTCCTGCATAGCGGGGTTCCTCGGAAAGTAACGTTGTTTTATTGGACTGTCATGTTTCATTCGGAAATGGTGATGTGAAATCGGAGTGGGTCCGGAGATTTTGTCAAATCTTTGAATTTGAGTGGACAGGAATTCGGTTATTTGGTTTTCCTGTATGTTATCTATCTCGTCGGGTATTACCACTGTACATGTTGCTGGTTCGGATATTTCCTCTTCAATGTTCATGATTCCTGGTGAAATTTCCTGGTTCCATATTTTTACTGATATGTCAGCTTTCCGAAGAAAGTCTACACCCAGTATGATGGTTTCGGCTAGATTTGGCATGTAGTAGAATAAATGTGAAATTTTATGATTATTCCACTGTGTGTCCACCATATATGACTGGTGGATTTTAAATTCACTACTGTTCGCCATTCCAGTTCTCAAAGAACATGATATCGGAGGAATATTATATAATTCCAGCAGTGTTTTGACTTCATCACCAATAAATGATTTAGCAGCTCCAGTATCTATGAGTGCTATACACGGTGTTTCAAATATTGACATGGTGATGAAGTATCGGTCGTCCTCATAGTGTACATCTATCATAGTTGTATCGGGTAGACTGGTTTTTAAGGCATCTGGTTCTGGTTCTGGGATACTCGGCTGCCTTGTCTCTCCGGTATCCCTTGGTCTTTTAACGGTCTGTTCATACCATGACAGTCTCTAGTCAGTACACCTAGTTTCCCACACTGTGAACAAAATATTTTTGCCGGATTTTGACATTCGTGTCTACGATGTCCCAGTTGTCCACATCTCCAACAGCTCTCTCGCCTTATATGTGAAACGTTTATTGGCAAGGCTGGGGTGTTTTGTGGTGGTCTATTCATCTGACGGATCGGTTGTGTTTCGGTGTTGCGGGATTTTTGTTGAACTTGAATATATTCATACTCTTCTGCGAGTTGAATAAGTTCAGACAGTTTACGGAAATCTTTCCTTCGGATGTATAGGCGGTATTCTGGTAACATGTTTTCATAAATTCGTTCAAGTTTCTCTTCGGTTGACACGTTTGTTTGCCAGCGCATGAGTGACTGGATGGCCGTGATATAATCTTTTGCCCTTTCTCTAGGTTTCTGTAACCTAGTTCGGATCTCATCGGCTAGTTTAATATTGAAACGTGGTGGTAGGAAAAACAATTTGAAGTCACTTATGAATTCATCCCATGTTGTCCATTGCTCTCGGTTGTTACGATACCATGCTAGTGCTGTCTTTGTCAGCAGCTCGGGTAATGTATTTAACATTCGGTCGGTTGGTATACTGTAACATTGTGCCATTTCCTCAATTCTCTCGAGGAAATTTAACGGATCTTGACCTTGGTCAAATCTCACATTCCATTTTCTGACTTTATCCATAATGTCAGCGTCTGAAAGTGGTCGGTCTCGGATTTCTATCGGGTACGGAATATTTGGAATATTGTTACAAGATGTCTCCTTGTCGGTAACACTCAGGCGTGTTGGCGGTATATTCGGCTGCAATCTTTGCTTATCGGTTTGTGTTTCGGTATTGATGATCGAAGTTATCAATATATCGGTCTGGGTTTCGGATGTATTTGTAACCGGATGTGTCATTTTATCGATCTTAGTTTCGGTTGACACCATTTTTAATTGATTTTGTTCCTCCTCTTGAAGAGCTTGTTCACGTTTTACACTGTCTGCAAGACGTTTTCGCAGTTCCTCCACGGTTCCACTAGTTTTTAAACCCCTTTGGTCTAATTCAATGACTAGGTCATCCTTTTTCAGTTGGTAGATGGCACTGACGGTTATTTCATTTTTATCGGTCATGATTATTTTATTTAATATTTTTATACACGGATCACACAGATATAATTTTTGTTTACGGGAATTGTTTTTTTTATACACTGGTATTTATCTTCTTCTCGGTCTGGTTTTCTGGATATATACGGTGACTACTCTACTTCATTCACTGACGTCTCCTCAGTGGCAGAAAAGAGAGTCCCTGCTCGGGCGCCATTTTGTAATCGTTGATATTTGAGTTGAACGTTGCGGGTCAGCTTTGGAGTTACGCCAGGGTCAATGCGTTCAACGACGGGGAAGAAGAAGAAATAAATTACCAGGTTTTGACGTTTAGAGGTGAACACTTTTTAATGGGATACTGAACAATATTTTTATTTAAAAATTAAAAATTATTTCACACATGTGTTGGTTTTTTAATTCTACAAACTTATCACTATTACATAAGCTATGTTTACTCCTTTTCCATAAAGTAAACTTGTCACTTTATTGTCTATGACACTTTACACAATCTTAAAAATCTTAATATTATACACAAGCTATGTTTACCCCTTTTCCATAAGGTAAACTTGTTACTTTATTGTTTATGACACTTACACAACCTTAGGATCTTAATACTATTCACAAGCTATGTTTACCCCTTTTCCATAAGGTAAACTTGTCACTTTATTGTTTATGACACTTACACAACCTTAGGATCTTAATACTATTCACAAGCTATGTTTACCCCTTTTCCATAAGGTAAACTTGTCACTTTATTGTTTATGACACTTACACAACCTTAAAAACTTAACTAACACAATTATTAATAACCTTTCTGTCAGAAGGTTTCACAAACTTAACCTAATACATTTTGTATTGTTTTCCACTTTTATGTTGGTTAAATCCGCTTTAGTTTTTTTTTTACATCTCAACCTTTTTTTACTCTTTTATATGGGCAAATATAGGAAAACGGGGTAAGTCTCAAATGCGGAAACCTCACATTCGGTAGGAGCGGAAATATTATTAGATATACGGGATGATAGGTAAGTCTCAAATGCGGAAACCTCACATTCGGTAGGAGCGGAAATATTACTAGATACGGGATGATAGGTAAGTCTCAAATGCGGAAACCTCACATTCGGTAGGAGCGGAAATATTACTAGATACGGGATGATAGGTAAGTCTCAAATGCGGAAACCTCACATTCGGTAGGAGCGGAAATATTACTAGATACGGGATGATAGGTAAGTCTCAAATGCGGAAACCTCACATTCGGTAGGAAATTGAGTCGATTACTTCTTCTGTTAGCTAGAAACTGAGAAGTTCTTAGCTAGTCGAAGCTTGATGATCGACTGATTTTTCTCGGTGATTACTCGCCTTTTATAGACCTGAAAGTGTGGCCGTCTTGATGTTTCCATTCCACATTTGACTTCTCAGACATCCTGAGTTACCATCATTCATGGAACATCAAGAGGGTTGGTTCACATATGAACATTTAAATTTTACGTCATTGTAAACACATCACTTAGTCAACTTAGTTAAGCACTACTTGCTTGTTATGCGGTATGTATTAACGGATATTTATAGATTTAAAATTCTATTTGTGACTTCGTCACAATGGGAATGTAAATTTAAATGCATTTGAAATTTTAAAATGAATTAAAATTAATTTTCAGGATCATCTTTGCAATGCATCGATATATTGCATAGGGCAATATATTGATGCATGAACCTTATGGTTGTGATTCGGGGCATTGGGTACCTGAGTCACAACAGTATCATGCTTCGAGATGTTACTTCTGGGTTGGCCCATTGATATTATCACCTTTTTTTTTGTAATATCAATGGAAATCGGAATTAGCTAATTTCATTTTAAGCTTTCATATAAACGGAGCTCTATTGAATAGAACTATTGACGTCTCTAAACTCGTTTGCTTTTGCTAATCCTCTATTATAAAAGAAGAAAAAGAAGAATGTTGTGACGTTACAATTTTAAGAACTCATAATTTGTAATTTTGCAATATTTTCCAAAGTAGTCTACAGATCAAAAGAATTTAGAGAAAATTATGGATGTAAATACCCTAATTAAGGATGTCGATATATCTACAATAGAAGGAATTGAAAAAGCATGCAATCTTATAAGCCAGAAGGAGGTTTGTACCTAAAAATTTATTAGAAATCTTGATTCAAATCATTTCATACAGCAAGAAGTGGATGACTGCCTTAAGGCTGTTCTATCTCGGCAATGCTATATAGAATCGAAGATGTCAGGATTAGGAATGGCTTTAAATAACGTCGCAGTGATAGAAAAGGATTCTAAGAAATTAGCGGAAATGATTTCATTTACTGCTGAATTGGCCGAATCTGTAAGTGCTAAAGTTCGACGCTTGGACGAGGCCAGGAGTAGAGTATCAGAATGCCAGCAACGTGTCCATGACCTAATAGATTTACAACTATGCAGTCAAGGAGTAATTACAGCAATCAAAGAAGAGAACTTTGAAAAGGGTGCCTGTCATGTGAGTCGGTTTCTATCAATGGATCGTAATCTCTTACAGAAAACTGCGGACGATGTCACCGGATCAGTATCTTCAGTTAGTGGTGCAGTTAAGACCTTGGAAGAAGCCACTGCTAAGATTCGTGACTTGATCACCCAAAAATTCAATGATGCCGTTAGAAAGGACGATCTATCCGCAGTAGAGAGATTCTTCAAAATATTTCCTCTACTTAATATGCATGATGAAGGCATCAAATGTTTTTCAAGCTATATTTGCCAGAAATTGAATCTAAAATCACAAAAAGAGTTGAGAAATTCTTTGGAAGTCGCCAAAGCAGAAAAACGATTTGCTGTAGCCTTTGCTGATACTCTAACAACTCTTTTAGAGAATTTCGCAAAAGTTATTGAAGTGAATCAGCCAATTATAGAAGCTTGCTATGGTAGCGGATATCTGTTGCAAATGTACGATGTCTTACAAAAGGAATGTGATAAGGAGGTAAAACATCTCTTGCTGGAATTCAATAAAAATCGTCAGATTTCCAAACGAATATCTCAAATCAATGATTACATTAAAGGAGGCAATAGTGGACAAAGCTTAGAGAGTTATAGAAAACCTTCAGGAAATTCATTGGACAAATTAAATCCAAAGGATATCGACGCGCTTATTGTAGAGATAACGATAATGCATTCCAGAGCCGAGTTATATTTTAGATTTATGCGGAGAAGACTTTTGGTTTGTTATCCAAAAAGTGTTGAACTGAATAATCTGTTTACCAAAAAATTTCCAGAGTGATATTGAGGCAAGTGGTGCAGAGAAAGAAGAGAAAATTGCTAAAAGCAGTAGATGTGAGGAGTTAATTATCAAGTCAGACTTGAGAATACAGATGCAAGAGCTGTTGGGAACATATTTGCTTTTTGAGAGGTAAGTCGTTTCTACTTAAAAAACATCAAGTCCTCATACGAAGCCTAAAGATGTCATTAAGATTCAGGAGTTAGTATTTACATGAATTTCAGTCCTTGGAACTGGTAATTAGGGAATAGCTGGAGTGAATAAGGGTAGTTTTTACCGTAGATTTTCACTTTACTAGATTTTGTAACAAAATCAGCTCAATTGATATTTCTGAGCTGTAGCTGTTCGTTATAAGCTGAGTAGTAAGTAGTATTATAATATTCAGCAGCAACAACGGTCACTTTTCTGTTGCATTTCTTTCTAATTGTCGATTCGAAGAAATACTTCTAACATCTTTGATTAACCAGTACAGTACTTTTACTATTACCTGGACATCGTCTTAATGGGGACTAATGATAAGTTGCCTGTTTTAAAGAAACATAATACCGTTAGGTTACAATAAAATGTAAGTTGGTGCAGGGGTTGTTGTTTTTCGAATTCTTAATTTTTCTTTGGGTCCAGGTCTAGGATAGTTAGTTATAGTGTGCGTTTCTACACTTCTATTCATTGAACTTCGTATTGCATGTGCTCCCTAGAAAATCCATAAGATTATTCACATAAATTGCATAGAAATATTTCAAAATATTCACTTGAGAAAAAACGATAAATTCAAACGTAACAAGTCCCAAAAGATTTTGTTTCCCATTTCATTTCACTCTTCGCATACTTTGGATGAGATAATTACTAAAAACTCTCACTCAGCAAAATGTAAACACCTTGAAATAGACAAGAAATAATCCTCGAATTTCTTTAAGGCAGTGACAGTTTTATCGGACAGCAAAGAAATTCTTGCTGATGCGTGATCAAGAGAAGAACAGGATGATAATAATAAACTTAGTAGATATTGTAAATGATTTCATCACTTTGTTTCGCTAGTATGAAAGTATATACGAAAATAATAAATCGCCGAATGATTCGTTTTCCTAAAAAAAAGTCATTGCTCCCGCAGGTCGATCCTCTTTTGGGTAGAAAGCACAGCGGCCGGCGGTACACGTTCAGATATGTCTTATCCTCAACATACTTAGCATCATAATTTAGCAACGATTATCACTATGAATTAATTTAACTCCATGAAGGCGTCTTCATTAGTTTATCTCCACTCTGCGAAGTTTCTCCAGAAGTGCGAACTCCTTTCAACATCACCATCGTGGTTTTTCTACTTTTGGTTCTTTTCAGTTCCAAGTTGGTGTCTTTAATATTCAAATTAAAACACGGTTTTACCTCGGGAGGAATCTCGAAGTCAATCCATCTCCCAAATAATTGATAATAATCATCCGATGGCGCAATAAATGCAGTTGTGAGTTTCCGTTTTATCGCCCTATCCGCGGAATTCAGTTATGTTACAGGTTGCTGCTTCACCTCGTTTTCAACAATGATGTTTTGGTGTATTAGTTGTTAGTGCTGCGCGGCACTTACTGATCCACCAATTTGATTTTCTTTATGTAATGCCAGAGTTTCTATTATAAGGTGAGGGAAACTCTTTATCCTTGTCTGACTTGCAAAGGTACATTACTCGAGTTACTTCAGATGTGTTAATACTACCGTTACAAAACTTTACAAATTTTTCACTGAAGTTGCTAAGCAAAGGTTGGTGCCTGTAGCCCGTAGTGAATGCAGCCACAATGTAATCACTGTTAATATTTGCTTATCTTTAAATGGAATTCTGAAATCTGTCTAATTTCCTTGTAGTCGAACCTCTAGTAGCCGCTGATGAAAAATTCAGATCTCTTATTATTTATGCTTATTTATCTAAAAAGGTGTTCATTTTTAAGGTATTTTATGGAAGAAAGCGTTTTAAAAGCAATTGCACTTGACACATTTGAACCAGGGCAACAATGTTCCAGTATTGTGGACGACGTATTCTTTATAATTCGAAAGTCCATTAGGTAAGATACCCATTGTATCTAAATTTATAAAATAAACTAATATGTATGTACCTCTATAATGAAAATCAATTCCACTCCGTTTACACCAGGCGTTCAATCACAACGCAATCCATGAATGGTATATGTGCGGTGATTAATAACGCAGCTTCCAGCTTTGAAGGTGACTTTATAAATGCCTTAAAAGCACCCCTAAAATCTGGATATCCTTCTGGCTATATTGACCTGGCTCAAGCTTATAATGCCATACAAACATCAATTCAACAAGGCAAGATACAAACCAGTGATTCAGAGCAAGCAAGAACAAACTTTATAGTGCAATTGAATAACGCTGACATGTCCACGGAGTACATTGAAACTTTATCGATTACAATGAGTGAAGAAATTCGTGGAGCATTTCCTGCAATGACAAAACGAGAAAGTGAAATTCTTGAAAGTTGTATGTCTGGACTAAAATCAGTTAAAGATTCACTGAAAGCTTTAGTGGACTTTGGATTGCAACAGTTACGTTCAAGTGCAATAAAGCCAAGATTAAATCCTTGGGTTGATCAGTTTCTGACTTATAATCATCATTTAAGTGAGGTAGGTTAGGGATTCAAACAGAAACTGAATATATTTTTGAAATAAAATGTCTACTTTAAGGAAGAGCTATCAACTTATGAGGCTGGAGAAACTTTTGCTCAATTTCTAATAGTCCAAATCGATGGCTTATTAAATTCGTTTAAGACTCTCTTAAGTTCACGAAACTATGATGCCTTGGTTAGTATTTTGGCGACAGAAGTAACATCACGACTGGAACGAGCTATTAAGAAGACAACATTTAACAGGGTAACTTTTCTTTAGACAAACAGGCAAGTAAATCTGTTTACATTTTCATCCGTATCAGTTAGGAGGATTGGTACTGGATCAAGAGGTTCGAGCACTAGGAAGTTATTTAACAGGTGCAACCTCATGGTCGGTACGAGATAAAATGGCGAGGCTAACACAAATTGCAACAATTTTAAATTTGGAAAAGATTTCTGAACTATCGGAGTATTGGAACTCTAACGATGGTAGTGATATGCCGACGTGGAGGATTACACCTACTGAAGTCCGAACAATATTAACTTTAAGGTAAGCTGATTTCTCATATTTCAGTATGGAATAATTTGCTTATTACCCTTCGCAGAATTGATTTTCGGATGGAGGATATTAAACGATTGAAAATATAAGCTCTGTTAATTTAAACCAGTTTTTATTACATAACTACGATATCAGTTGCCATGAAGACCATAGTAACCAGATACCAGTGATATAATATTTAGCAAGTTGTGACACATGGTTCAAATTCTATCCGCACGCACCAATAGTGGTAGCATTTTCTGAAACTGCTCATATTAGACAGTGCCATAACAAATGCTAAAATAAGACGTATTTTAGATTAAGATTATTATATAAAAATTTAATGGAGAAAAAATTGGAAGCGTATAATTTAATCTATTAGCACTTTAAACTCAAGATAAGATTAGATAAGGTTTAGGTTATCACTACTTATACTCAAAACCACTTTAGTCCTATATTTTGTACCGACAAAATGAGCCGAAAATTTAGCGCCGATAATGAATAATTACATCAATATCATACCAACATACGTACAACTATATTAAATGGTGCAAATTGCATACGTACATCATATTAAATATACGCATTAAATTGCATCATAAGCATTTTTCACCCCGTAATAATTCCAACCCCAATTTCTTCATAGTTTCGACGTCGGGTTTCCAATTGCATTTCCATATGGTTAACCAATTCCATTTAAACAACTTTCTCTGTTGTTTTTTCCCAAGCAATAAACTCAGTTTATTGTCATACATTTTTTGCGGAAATTACTGTAATGTAATGTACGTTGTCTTTTTTTTTTTTACGTCTATGTACATAAAGTGAACCAATGACCTCAGCGAATTTCTTTAGCGCAGGGGAAATGCTCTAATGAAATGCCCCCATATTGCTTGTATAGGCAATATTGGGATAGCGTTCCTAGGGGCAAGGCAGTTGAGCCCCCAGTGGTAAGGCAACCTACTCCAAGCATATAAGTAGCCACAATAAATGAACTAAAAGTAAATTTCAAAAGTCAAAACTATAAAAATTAAAGTTACAGTAATAGGTGTGTGAATTGAAATAAAGCCAAGCAATTTTACAAAATTTCTATTACTAAAATTTGGGTTGGTGATCTTCGAATCAAATCAAGCACTCCCAATCCAAGTTACAACCATTATAAATATAAAAAAGAGAACGTAACATACCACAGACGATTCCTGCCATAGTTAAATGTAATGCTAATCGATTCGCTGATGAGCCTTGGCTACATTCGGTTGATCCAGCTGTAAGTCGTCAAGCTAAAACAGTTTTTATTATCGCTGCAGCTTGGACAAGGGCATCTGCGGAAATGAAGAGGAACCTCAATTACGTAATTTGGTATAACACTATTACTGTTGATCGGATTCAATATGCTGTAAAAGTAACAGAATCTGAGTTCCGCTGGCTCTGAATGGATCATTCCTCTTAACCTAGTTCCCTTACTGACAATGCTTAAAACAATCAAGGATTATTCTGTTGCAAAAAAAAAAAAAAAACTATTTCAACTCAAGGAAAGTGAGCATTTCTCCCAAGTGTTATAAGAAGAAAAAAGATTTTCGGTCTGCCAACATGAAGTTCTCAACAAAATTCGATTAGAAGACAAGTGATAATTTGAGGCCTTACAAAAAGTAGTAGTAGTAGTAAGACCAAGCGATTGTCCTTAAAAAGAAGCAACGATCTATGACTGGGTCAAGCGCAAAGCCTTGCTCAGATAAGCTGTCAATAAAGAAGGAAAGATCGACCAAAAATTAACACCGAAACATCTTTACGAATTATACGTATAAAGTCAGCCATAGCCTATAGTAAACTTATATAAGTTGGTGTCCAAAGATGATGACACCTAAAATGTTGTTTTTGTTCGAACCAAGATATGTTTCTCTTGAGAAGCTAAGGTATGAAGGTAAACCGACGTATTTACATATAATATTTAACACCAAAACGTTCTCTCATCCGTTATCCTCTAATCTCCTGATTTTATGACTCAAATTCTTACTGCAGATTACTATTTTTAATGAAAACAACTTTTTACATAATTTTTTTTTCCAATATATATATCTACACTACGTTACAAGCTTTTGTTTAAGCAAACTTTCCGACCTATGTAAATGTATAAACATAACGGCAGCAGCCAGTCTTGCTTGTAGTTCTAGTTGACTTAAATCGTGCGCCCATTCAACCCTGCCCCAGAATCCCAATTGATACTCTTCTTCTAGCCGCGCCAGTTGAACTGCTTTTTCAACACTCAAATGTTGATCAATTGCTGCAAATGCTAAAATTATTGACTTAAGGGTGTCTACTGCAAAAATAAAGCCTGAAATAAAAAAAAAAATACTTTAAATTATCGCAGGATATCTTATTCTTTCTTGCAATTTAGCTTACCATGCAACGCTTCTGTATTGTACGATGATAAATATTTGCTGATATTCATCTTATCTTCTGGCGACAATTGCGGCGCTGACATATCCAAAGTTTTCTCAAGCTTTGTGTCATATCGCTTATTAAACCAATCCAGTATCGGATCCCATTCATTCTTCTGAAGCTCTCGTAAATCATCTTCGTTCTGCAAAGCATTTTTGTTACAAGTATACAATTCGGAACAATCTCTTTACTTACATTTGAGTGAAAAAGGACTGTATCAGTTTCAATATAGTTGATGCAATAATTAACCATGTCCGGTTTTTGAAGCTTATTTGGATTGTCAATGGCTGTGTAACATAGAGCAGTTAGGTGCATGGAAGATGGGACTATATTCTCTTTTTGACAATTCCATTCTGTTGCTACTGCTATGGCAAGAGGTTCACTTTTGATTGTGAATATTGATCCGTTTGGTGTCTTCAATTTTCTGTGGTCTAAAGTTACTTCATATTTGCCATCATTATAAAGAATATTTGTGTTTTTGTAGAATCGTTTTCTAGTTGCTATTTTGAAAAATAAGATATTTCATATTGAATGTAAAACCAAGAATTTTTAGGCTGAAAATATATATTTATTTTTTAGAACTGTTAGCCTATGGTCCAATATCATAAAGAGACAGGACGGGAAGCCATTAAGCACCAACTAACTTTAAGCACTGAAATATCTCTGTCTGAATTTAATTTCTTTAAACTCTGAACCCAGCAAAGATGCAACAGCGCCAGGATAAGTGGATTTCTTTTTCAGTAGCATTATATGTAACATTTTCCAGAAAGGTTCTCCTATAAAACTAAGACTGAGCGTTATCATAATTGAATCCGTCATTTCGAAAGGGACTCAACTCGAATCTTCAACTTTTTTTATACCTAGGACCTAAATGATGTTATTCTGTTTGTAATTTTGATTTTTGCATGTTCGTCCGTCTTCTGTATAGCTCGAGTATGCGTTCACTTAGAAAACTGAAATTTAGCACAGGGCTTTTCTAAAAAAAATAGTAGATTGAAGTTCAAAAATTGCGAAAATTGGGTAACCCCTTCTTAGAATTGCCATACAAAAATCCCGTTCTTCACTATATATTTGAATACTGCTTAAGAACGCATTGACCTAGACAGCTGAAATTTTGTACACCGCGATTTCAAAAACATATTTCAATAGATCGGGCAACCCTTCTAGATATTGCCATAGAAACATTTAGGTTTTTTACGTATACTGTTCAATCCTAGATGTTTTCACTGTACAGAAAAGCTCTTCAGAATATAAAATTGGCTTATAATCATTTTTGGTGTCCGGCGAACCATTCTAGAAATAATGCGGAAAAACCATTTTAACAATCAAATTTGCACAGAAGTCTGACTATACGAAATTACATACGGGCTTTCATCTAGGGTACCGTAAGAATTGGTCTTATATCTATTCTAACTTTTTTTTAATGTTTTGAAGTCGTAGAACTATCATGTATGTGCGTGTGTATATGTGTGTCACAGCCACTGGGAAGCCGTTAGTAGAAAGCTCTTGGTTATATTGTGAAAATTTACGGCGTTTACTTATTTGCGCTGAAAATTGTGTTTTCTAATTTCAACGGTTTGAACACGATCGGTTAATGGCGCGGAGTGAATATTTTATGTAAAAATGCCACCGAATGTGACAAATAAATTATTCAAAGACGACACAACAACAAATCACAAGCCGACATATGCGGATACATTAAAACGTGAACCCTCATTGATTATAAAACCAAAGGTTAAACAAAATGCAATGATAACAAAAGAGGATTTGCAAAAAAGCGTTGACCCTCAAATTTACTGGGATGTTAAGTAATCACAATGGTATGGTAACAATAGAAAAGTAACTCAAAAGAGGAAACCCATAAAATAAAGACAACAGTAGAACAGAAATTAGGTAATGCATATGAAGTTAACTTCCAGTATTACGTAAACCAAAGATATATGTACCACGATTGAAGTATAAATGGGATGAAGAGGAATGAATTCAGAAAATTAGATGTCAAAATGATCATTTAAAGAAAAATGAACTTAAATTAGTGAAACTGATTGAATTACAAAAAAAATAGAGGAATTCTTATAGTGCAATAATTGAAGTTGATCATGACGGTTTTAAAAAAGCTCTGGAAATGAAAAAAATAATATTGTATGGGACAGATGCAATGTGTATAATGGAATCAATGTTAAACGGTGTTTTAAATGCCTTGGTTTTAACCACAGATCGGGAGATTGCAAAAAAACTGAAGTGTGTGCAAAATGTACAGGAGAACACGATACAAGGATATGCAAAAGTGATATAATTATTGTAAAATGCATAAGCTGTAACAAAGTTAATGAAAGATTAAAACTTAGCTTAGGCAGTAATCATAATTTGATGAGCAAAAAATGTCCCGTATATATAAACAAGCTAAAAATGGAGATAACATGACTAGGTTTTTGCAATTACGGAAAATTAAATGTGCGTATTTAAATATTCAAGGTTTAATTAAATAACATTGACGGAACTTGAGCATTTTATAATGAAAGTGAATTGCTAACGGAAACCCATTTAAAAAAGAGAGCTTGAATCTGTGAATTTGGACAAATATAGACTGATTCGTTGTGACTCAAATTCTAATCGCACGGGAAGTGTTTTCTGTATCTGAGAAAATAGTGAGATAATAGAAAACATAGAAACAAACACAACAACACTAATAACAGACTAATCATCGCTCTTACATACAGGGTGTTTCCTCCATGGTGGTCCATAGAGCGGGAGGTGATAGTGCTCAATCTATGTACTATCGGTAATCCTTAAAGAGTTATTAGCTCTTAGAATATTCTCAAGGCTATTATCAAACTTATTTTCAAAGATAATTTGTTCACTTAGTGACTGAAAACACGTCATTTTAAAGAAAATATCGTCTAATTTCGGTGTGACCTGAAGAGGTTATGAGTTAATAACTGCTTAAAGGCTACAGTTAGCACATATGGCGTATTAGGTCAAATTAAAGAGTAGAGTCTACAGTTTACAGTTTTTATAAAAAAGAGTTATGTAAATGACCTTTTTGCAAAAGAAATAGAGCTCGAATTAAGAAAGAAAAAGGTAACAAAATCCGAAATTTTTATTTTAGACCACAAAAACTCTTGAGGGGAGATGAGTACGGGGCTGGTTGAGCAGTCGTTGGAAAGACTAGGAATTTCTGCATACAATTACCCTACACCATGTACTTTTTAAGGGTTTTTTGTGAAAACCTAGCATAATTTCTTAATTGCCCTGTAACTCCGAAACGGTTGATATGATCCCCCCTTGCCATACAATTTTTTGTTTGGCTAGGTGAGTACGATCACCTCCCGCTCTATGGACCACCATAGAGGAAACACCCTGTATATATCACCGAGTTATTCAGAACTTGAATTCAGTGAACGTTTCAATGAATGTATGAGTGTATTTGATGAGTGGACTGATGATAATATTAGTTGTAGGAGATTTTAACATAAATTGGTGCAATAATTATATTTATAGAAATGAAATTCAACGAATTGCTCACAATAATAGACTAAGCCAAAAAGTGGGTGAACTTACACGTATTTCAAAAAGACATTAATTTACTATGTGTTTACGAATTCAAAAAATATAAGTGTCAAGATAAACAGTAACTTGATAAGTGATCATGAAATTAATAATCATGAAATAAGAAGTAAGAGAATTGAGGAAATCGAGTGTGTGCGCTATGATAGTAAACATTTCAATGATGAACAGTGGAATTGTAAATTTAAACAGAATTAATGACTTAGATTTGTGAGGATCTAATTACAAATATGAGAAGCGTTTTGGATAAGTTTAAAGTTAAAAAAATTGTAAATAATAATGCAAATGAATGGTTCACGCAGTGATTAAACTAGAAAAAGAGAATGCGTCTGCAAAAGCAACATTTAGTAATGAGCTAGTTGATTGGAATGGAACATATACAAAGAGGTAAGAAATAATTATAAGAGAAAAATACAAGAAACCAAAGATAGTTATATAAGAACAAATATAGATAATGCATGTACGCAGAAGAGGAAATGGCAGCAACTAAAAAAGAAACGAAGTCCGAAATATAGGAAATGGTATCTGAAAGAGATAAGGTAGAAGATTCGCAACATATTGCGGATAAACTCAATGACTACTTTACTGAAAGCATAAAAAAACTCGAAAATTCTATACCAGTAGTCGGATTTGTGAATAATATACAACAATGCTCAAGTAGATTTGAATTTGAAATTGTGATTATCCAATCGCTTAAGGAAATCTGTAAATCTATGAATAAGAAGAAAGATTGCTATGGAATAAATACGAACATTATATTAGACAATTGGATCATTATTGGTGAACAGCTGTAAACAAGAGTTTAAATGAAAGAAAATGTGTTGGGAGGAATCAATTGTAGTTCCCGTGCCAAAGGTGAAAAACACAAACAAATGTAAAGAATTTATACCAATAAATACATTAAGCCTATTTGAAATAAAATTAGAAAAGGTCGTTCAACTTCAGCTTGAAAACTATTTATAGGAGCTTAACCAGCAGTCAGGTTTCAGAAAAAGGCATAACTGTGAAACAGCATTAAACCTAGTCATAGAGGAAAAAAATTAAATGAGTAATAAAAACATAGATGGCACAAGTACTGGATGTCGCATGCAGTACCAAAAAAGTATACAAAATTTATATGGCTGGGTGGTCCATTACGGAATGGACCACAACATTTGAACTGATGTGTACGTCGAGTGATTCATATTTTTTCGTATCTGAAGTGTTGAGGAGGTCGATCAAACGAATACAAATTTGCTGTTAAAAAAAAACATTTGCTCTCGGCTAGATGTCGCATGCAGTACCAAAAAAGTATACAAAATTTATATGGCTGGGTGGTCCATTACGGAATGGACCACAACATTTGAACTGATGTGTACGTCGAGTGATTCATATTTTTTCGTATCTGAAGTGTTGAGGAGGTCGATCAAACGAATACAAATTTCCTGTTAAAAAAAAACATTTGCTCTCGGCATACTCTAAACCGTGTTGTAGCCCATTCCAGAATGCACTACTCATTTCACAATTTGTATACTCTGCTCTAGTATGCCATGCAACATCTAGTTCTTGTGCCATCTATGGTAAAAACAAGTTTGTGATAGCTGTATTTTCGGATTTTAAAAGAGCCTTTGAAACGATTGATAGATTAATTCTTTTGAAAAATTACGTAAATATGGAATTTTGGGAAAAGAATCTCAAATGTTTGAAATTTGCCTAAGAGAGAGCACGCAAAGAAGTAAAGTAAACGAATTAATATCAAGAGAAAAGGAAATAGCACTGGGCGCTCCACAGGGATTGATACTTCGAACATTATTGTTTCTTATATATAACGATATGGAAAATGTGATTAAGGTAGCAAAGCCTGTTTTATTTGCGCACGACACATTAATATATATGACTGGAAGCAACTTACCTCAAGTAAAATGGCAATTAGATCAGGATTTAAATGGTTTAAGTAAATGGCTAAAAATTAATAAATTATTGCTGAATTTGCAAAAAACAAAATTTATGGCACTATAGACAAACTGTGATATAGAAATTGAATTTGATGGTGAGCCGATAGAAAATGTAAAAGAGATGAAATATTTACGAGTAATATTAGACAAAAATTTGAATTTCAATGCGCATGTGGATTACGTATGTAAGAAAATTGGAAAGAAATTAGGGTTTTTTTAAAAAAAAATAAGGAAAAATATATCAATAATGACAGCTATCCATGTTTACAATAGTATCGTTAGACCACATTTCGAATATTGTTCAACAATATTATTCTTATGCACACAAGGAGCGATTGCGAGGATGCAGAAGCTACAAAACTAAGCGATGAGGTGTATATTACAATGCAACAGGTATACACCACTAAGATATCTGCTAGAAGCACTAAAGTGGATGAGAATTGAACTGAGTGTATTGCTGTTCATATTCAAGGTAAAAGCTGGTCGTCTAACTGAATATATGCGCTGTAAATTAAACCTAGTAACAGACATACAACCATATAATTTGAGAGGAGTTGAAGTTAACTTCCGTTTGACTATACGAAGAACAAATGGAAGGACGAAGAAGAGGGGAAATGTCTCTACTTCATAAAAAAAATGCCCCAAAGAGCCCACCGGAAAGGCTGTTAAGGGCCCAACTGAAGAGGCTAAAGTGCTTGCAATATCAGCTCCAAAGATGACAACTAGGGTTTCCAATTATCCGACATTAATTACTATCCGGATATCGAATACTGAAAACTCAAAATATCCGGATATATATATAAAAAAGAATATTTTAAAAAGTTATTGCATTGTAAATTTCAAAATTGTAATTGATTGAAACTGTAAATGTTGGCTTTATTGTAAGAAATGCATTGAATAATATGTTTTTTGAGTTGCTCTGGTCAACAACAGAAGAAATTGCCACTTCCAGTTATCCCTGCAGACTGACAATGTAATGGGAGCACCTTTTGAATTATAATCAAAATATTTATGGAATGTGGTATATTGCCTGCTTCTAAGAAGATTTACTTTCATAAGCATTTTATTTCGACGTTCATCCATCCGTTTTTTATTCTGTTTCAATAAAATTTAACCTTAGTTCGTTCTAAGCTCGTCTAAGCTTTCACATTCAGCGGTCAAAAGTGTTGCTGAATTTTTATTTAATTCCTTTGCTGCAGTCTCTAGTAGTAATAGGACATCTAGCAATTCTTCTAAACTTGATTGCCCTTAAATGGTTAAAAATTAAATGTCGCATCGTTGACTGCTGGCTTACTCGTTGGTTACGTCAACAAGTCGAGCCATCGTCGATTTTATATAGATAATCACGTCATATATGGATAACGCCATACGGGTAACAGAAAACTCCTACACCGGAATCTGGAGACATATATTTACTCCATAATCAATGTATATACTACCTTTTCCGGCGAATTACTCAATATTTTATTTATAAATATATTTAATTTTTAACCACACTGTTATCAAGTAATTTTAGTGCTTAGTAGGTTTTGTTATACCCGAGATGAAATCTATTGGGTATACTAAGTTTGTCCTTCCGTTTGTAACGAATAGAAATTATTATGGTAGGGCAAAATGGATTGAACGCCCATGTATAATATTAAGAGTTATTTTGATTTTTGCATGCCCGTCTGTCCGTCTGTCTATCTGCCTGTGTGTCCGTACGATAACTCGAGAACGCATGTACTTAGAGAACTGAAATTTTGCACATGAGCTTTTTTTAAAAAAAAAAGTAAATTCAAGTTCGAAAATGGGACAAATCGGGTAACTCCTTCAAGGAGTTGCCATACAAAACTTTCGTTTTTCAGTACATATTTGGACATTGCTTTAGAGAGCATCAGCGTAGAGAGCTGAAATTTTCTACGCGACGTTTTCATAAAAAATATTAAAAATAATTTCATAAATGAGCTAAATTGGGCCATACAAAAATTTTGACCTTTTACGTAGGTATTCTGTGAAAACAATCAGTCCTAGACGTTTTTTGTGTACTCAAAAGTTCTTCAGAATATGAAATGCTATGAAACTAGTTATAATAATTTTTACTGTCCGACGAACCGGTCTAGAAATATAATCGAAAAACTACTTAGAAAATCAAACTTACACAGATGGGTGACCATACGAAATTCCATAGACCCAGTTTAGACAGGTCAGTCTCAGTATGCTGTCTCTGCCGCACGAAATCTGTAGGATGGGTGATGCTTCATTCCTGCCCCCAACCATCATATAGTCAAAATGGGTCGGATAATCCGGATAATTTGGTATCCGGATATCCGGATTGGAAACCCTAATGACAACCGCAGCAACAGCTGCTTCCTCAGTACCAGCAGCAAACAACCAACAACTACCGCCACCCATGGGCAACATCCAAGCTTGGCGGATGTTGTAAAAACGGCTTCGGCCTCAGCACCAAAGCCGAGTGGGGTTATAATGAGGCCACCGCTTTTTGCAGCAAAGACAAATGCCTCCAAACAGAAGCCACCAGCAGCATCACTACGATCCTCGGCGTTACCCTGGCACTGAGTTGGAAGATGTTTTCATTCTGAACAGACCACCTCACACACCTTTCTGTACACTAACCACTCCTGTGCTCCGTGACATGTTTATGTCTATAAGACCTCCGGAGTATACAGGATACAACAGATGGAGAACATACCTCCGGCTGAATATGGGCGTGATAACTTGCAGAGTAGTCTACAGTTATTCTTTTAATTACAAAAATTCTGAATGAAAGCACCCTGTTTCACAGGTTCTTCACTTGCCCGGCTTTGCAAGGCCTTATGGAACTCGTGCGCGATATGTGTCAGTTGAACCAGCCGAATTTCGGCATTACAAGAACATCGCTTCTATGGGCACCAAAAGTTTGCAGTCAGGTTAATTGTTTGATTAACTTTGTGTTGACTGGCCAAATCTACAATTCACTTGTACTATATGAGAGTCGAAGATGGGAATCAGAACACTGACCTACAATATCACGCTCAGGCACTTATAGGCACTTCGTTGACAGATTGAAGAAACGCTTACGTTCTTTAAATCCGTGGCAACGAACGCAGCACATTCAATTGCACATGGCAACCACTAGCGTCGGTGCAGGACGGGCTATTGTCTTTCGCTGGTGATAACAGGCTACAGTATTTGCCACACTAGTGCACGAGGCTTCGCCTCGCTTTGGAACCGTTGCAAGTACTCCGTTAGAGATTTTGAGCTAGAGGGATGATGAGGGCAGTTTGTAGAGGTCTATGATTCTACAGGCTGCACTCGCGGGACTCTATGATGGTAACGGTGGCATTTGGTAAAATATTTATTCAAAATTTTTTAATCTCTTTTCTGACTGCTTTACAAAATTCGTGTCAACTTATATCAGAAAACTATACAGAAAACTCTTTTTGGAACTGCCACTTATCTGCAAATTAGGCACACCTTCAAATTTAGGCATAATACTTTGAATTCTGGCTTTAAATTTCTATTTCAAAATTACTGTGAAAATTTTGATTTTACTTTTTAACATAACTTTTTAGTGCGCGTTATTTAGTCTTTTACATTTTGTTTAGTTCTATGTATTGTTTCAGCCTTCAGATTTAATTAGTTAGAATGTGATGTAAATATGCATAAAAATTCAAACCATTAATAAATCAATTAAAAACGCAAGAATGCACATTCAGCATAATTGCAATAATCAATTGACCTGAAATCGTTTCTCAATAAAAAAATCAAATCGGGCGAATTTCTACTTTTTGTCGCGTACGCGTTCAATTTAACCTAACACTTGGGAAATTGTACTGCTACCTGATTTTAGATTTTTTTTTTATTTCTGAAGGCAAAAAACGAATTTCAGAAGTGTGTGTATTGTGTAATTTGTATAAATGTGAGCTAATTTATAACAAAAAATTCAAAACAAATTTGGTGATACTCAAATGTCAACGCGTTCAATCTGACAGCATATATTTTCCAACTCGTCGTACGCGACGCCAGCCTCGCGTCCAAAATTTCAATGAACAATAAGAAGTGACTGCATTTGCTTACATGTTTTGCAACATGCTTAACACGGGTCAAGCTAGTTGTATCACATCAAAACAAATGTTAAGCACCAAATCACGAGCATGTGTACATATCGTAATGTACCTACAATAATTAAGCTTAGGCTAGCAAATTAACTTGTACATAAATAAGCTAGCAATACTTCCTTATAAATCAATTGTTAATCGCAGATTGTCATTTAAATTTTGAGTATTCATTAATCAGTTACATATAGGGAACTACTCGCTCTTGTCATTTACTTGTACTGGGTATCTGCTAATCTTTAGCTGCGCCCACAGTATAACAGGGTATCTGCTTTTTATAAAGCTTCCCCACTGGAGATCTGCCTTGTGGATGTCTCCTCACCTGGGATTACGTCGTCAACTACCAATGAAATCTACATACAGCTTAAAAGAGTAATCATCATCAATTATATACCACATGGCGACAGTTATTATCACTCGGCGACTGTAGTTCATATACGCTAATTTAGTATATGACAATCTCCTCATATGTATTTACCACATGGCGACCGAACAATAATCAGCAATCTTCGGATTTTGATATTAAAGAATAAACAATCTTCGCACTGAGGCGTTAAGAACGTAATATTCAGATAACTAGCATCGGAAACGGCTCAACTACAACTTTACTACCAATTTAAAAAGAAACTACAGATGACAATGAGATGACAATCTTCGGATCGGGACAATGAAGCTGATCCTAGAGCAAAATAGAGCTTAATTACTTGATAATGACAGCAAACTAAGAATTATAATTGGAAAAATAGAAAAAGTTGTTAAGTTTTGCGTAAAGTAAGAAAAAATAATTTCCTTCAATCTAATAATCTAATGACAAAGCTGACGACGTCGAACAATTGAACGGATTTTGAGATGATACTTGAAGCCAGAACCGTTCTGATTCTACAATTATACGAAAAAAAATGTATCAAACGTAAATGCTAGTTTATCACATTAAAAATACTACTTATAAATTATGCGCCTTATAATCTACATTAGCTATATATATTCAACTAATCAGCGTTAATTTAATTTAATTATAATAATAAAGACAATAAAAACGTAATATTTTCAGGAATAAGCAATAATAATAATTAATATAAAATTATCGTCATAATAGAATTTTTTTAAAAGAACCAAATGAACGAATTACAAAGGTACTGCATATACTCTATCTAAGTAAAATTCATATTTGAATCTTAAAAGCGTTGAATCTTACTTCAATTTTGATTCTCAATTTGTAAACATTCATTATATAGTACGGAAAATTACAAACTAGTAAAATATCACCAATGTTAACAAAAACAAATTCTAAAGTGATCATAGAAGATACGGCCAATATTGAAAATAGACAGATTGTTCTCCTTTTAACCATAATAATAGTGGTGAAAACAACTGAATGTAAGTATAAAAAGCACGAATGGACGAATTAAGCGCCATGGCCATGGCTAAATTAAAGAACATCTTAAGTAATTTTAATAAGTGTATAAACAGGGGCTATACGGAAAAAACGCATAAGGGAAAGAAAGAAATCGTAGAAAAGCTAGAAGCACGCGCAACATTGGTTACAACACAAATAGCTACAGCGGAAACGGTATTGAAAATAAAAGACATTTAATGAAGCAAATCTTAGAATTAATAGGAAACAAAAGGGAATAAGAATACCTTTTGATATACGAACCGCGATGCCACTCCTCCAGTTATATGATGGAAAAGAAGAAGAAACAGAAGCCTTCATCGAATCGGTAGAGCTGCTAGATAAGCTTATGCCAACAGATCAGAAAGACATTATGATCAAATTTATCAAAAGCAGAATTACAGGGAAGGCCGAAAACGCAATTACTAATTAAGAGAGTTCCCTTAATTAAAGATAAACTGATCAGGAAATTTTCTGTGAAAATAGAAAAATAACCGATTTCTCTGCCCAAATTGAAGACCTGTCAAGGCAGCTGACTAGGGCATTCGTATCAGAGAAAATCGTGACTGGAAATGTAGCTGAGAAATTAGCAGAACAATTTTCCATTCATACGTTCGCTAGTAACGTATATAACAGAGATAGGGAATAGTTTCTAAAGGCAAGTAATCTCACAACTCTAACTGAGATTACAGCAAAGGCAGTTGCAGTGGATAAACCACATCGGAATAACGTGTTGCAATACCAAAGCAGGAAGCCGCAAAGATTCGGCTTTAACTAAAACCAATACAGGGGAAATTACAATGGAAGATTTAATAGGAACAGATGGCCAAAACAGCAGAACCAAAGATTCACTAATACCGGCCATCTAACGAATCCAAATAATTATTCAAACCAGAGAAACTACTCAAATCAGAATAATTACCGTAGCCTGAACCAGAATAATTACCGTAACCCTCAATGGAATAATGGAAATCAACAAAGTAACAGAAGAACTCGATTCTCTAAATCGGGGAAATTCCAAGCCCCCAAACCCAAAGACGAAACAGATCGGTTGGGGGAGATCTCACAAACAAACTAAGAGTTCACACATTAAATATATCTCTCACTAACTTCGTAAAATCGTATGTGGATATGTGCAGTTCAGTATGCACATTTATAGTCGACACAGGAGCAGACATCACTTTTTAAAAGGGGCAAAATAAGCGACAACCAAAGGTATTATTAAAAAAATACCGATATCATACAATGTGTCACAAATAATACAAGAAAATCAATAGGAGCAACCTATGCTACTTTAACTTTCCACTATCAATTTTCGACAGACAACGATTTACCAATCGAAACGGATGCAATTTTACGACTTGATTTCCTAACTGAGTTCAAATCCTCCATTGATTACAACACTTGGATACTTAAGTACATCCGACAAGTCAATAGAAATACCCATAATGAATGGTATATCCCCAAATTTTATCGTAAAACCACCCCGGTGCGAAATTAATCGAAAAATTAAAGCATAAAATCAGAAGCTAATGACATTGTCGTAATTGGTGACGAACTCGAGCCAGGAGTTTTCGTAGGAGGAATAATAACCTCAGCGAAAGATCCACTGGTTAGAATATTAAATACGACAACTAAAACGGTAACTATCCAAGAACCCAAAATTCTAACAGAATCCTTAACAAATTTTCACATTCATAAACATATCCCGAACAACAACAGATCTAATCGAGTAATTTCAGCTTTAGATTTAAATTCTATACCAAACTATGCTAGACCGCAGTGGAAAATTGTGTCATGAATATCAAGACATATTTTCCCTCGAAAACGAACCCCCTCACTATCAATAATTTCTGAGCAGGAAATAAAGCTATCAGAGAAGGTACCGGTATATACAAAGAATTACAGAGTTCCAGAGGCGCATAGTGCGAAATCTAGTATCAAGTAAAAAAAATGATGGATAATAAAATAAATGAAAATTCCGTTTCCCAATTTTATTAGTACCGAAAAAATTAAGTACACAAAACAAAAAGTGGTGTCTAGTAGTAGACTTCAGAAATTTAAATAAGAAAGTATGTACTTTCAAATAAATTCCCACTGCCACGAATAGAAGACATCTTATCTTAGGCCAAAATAAATTTCAACACAAGACCTTATGTCTGGATTCAACCAAATTTCCTTAGAAGCTGGGGTATAAAGTACACAGCCTTATCAACCAATCAAGGCCCAAACATTATAGTCATCGGATGCTCACAAACCCATCACCTAAAAAATTTGTCATCCGTATTCAAGAAATTACGAGAGAGAAATCTCAAATTAAATCCAGAAAATGCAAATTTTTTCAAAGGGGAGTTACATAGTTTGGTCATTAAATTTCAATACGTATAAGCCCAGATAGCTCAAAGCATGATGTTATATAAAATTATCCTATACCCAAGAGCGCAGATGAAGTCATGCGCATCGTAGCATTTTATATACCGTCGGTTTGTTCTTAACTTCGTAGATACTGCATTACCCTATAGACTGCTCCAAAAAAAGGCAATACTTGAATGGTCAGAAAATCACCAAAAAGCCTTTAATACTGTGGGATTATCCCGGTTGAGCCTTCAATTTTTGTATGATCTGTTGGTTCCCACAATTTGTTATCTATTTATCGTCTCTTATGACGATAAATCTCGCAGAGAAAGAAAACACTAAAACACGGTGATTTCCGGATTCTTATTGGAATTTATTTGCGACTTGTTGTGTATTTCTAATATGATCAATATTAGAAATCCGCTTCACGTTCCATACAATTTGTTATTTATTTACTAAGAGTTTAATGACTCTTTACATGACTTTATCTTAATTAATTATAAGAACTCTTTTTATACAACTTTACTTTTTACTTGTCACACTTTCTCTATTTCATCACAGGCGAGCTAGAACATATTGGAACACTTATACTTTTTGGAACGAAGGTTGTATGGTATGGCGTTGCCGGATTCCACAATCGGCATTCCTGACCGGTCATTCGACCCGTATGACTTCACCCATTTCTTCATGAAATCAGCAGCACTCGTAGTTAGCCTGGGCCCTTCATGTTCACCGACCTTTTCAACTTGGTATCGATCATGATTTCCAACAGAGATTACCTTATAAGGTCCCAAATACTTCGGCTTTAGTTTCATCCCTGGACCATACGGTGTCCGCTTGACAGCGACAAGGTCGTTTACGGAATACTTTTGTGCCTGCTACCTTTTTTTATTATACTGACGGATGTTTTCTCGCTGTATCTTTAATATGTTTCCTCTAGCTAAAACACGTATGTCATCTCTTTGATCACGAGGTTAGCGACTAATTCATCTTGTATTAAACGATGTAAATCCTCATTATTCTTCAATTTCATATCTAATCCAGTTAAGATTTTAAATGGAGAAAACTTGGTACTTCGACTTATGGTAGAATTTATAAACTGTTGAGCACGATCTACATGCTTATACCAAACCTTAGGGTTTTCGATTGACATCTTCGTAAGCAATGGAATTATTATTCTGTTAACACGTTCTACTTGCCCGTTCCCTCGGGGAACTACGGTCGTTATCAAACAATGTTGAATACCCTCCTCTAGGCAATATTCCTTAAATATTCTGGAAGTAAATGCACTGCCTCGATCGGACACTACACGTACAGGATTACCAAAAATCGCCGCTTGTTTCTTCATTCTGTCTATTACTTCATTGCTCGATGTGCTTCTTGTTGGATATAGCCATACAAACTTAGAGAATCCATCGATCACAACTAAAATATGATTGTATCTTTTCTTTGTATTTTCCATAGGTCCAAGATGATCTATATGATAGGTTTGTAGCGGTTTATCATCTTTTTTAATCACATTTAGAAAACCTTCTTGTTTTCCAGTTTTACGCTCTGCCAAAATACATGGTATACAACTCTTTACGACATCCATTATTTTTGGTTTAACGTCCGGAATATAGTAAGTTCGCTCCAATACATCTTGAGTTTTACCAACTGCAAAGTGACCTTGTTTGTGTGTTTCGCGTATAATCTCGATTTCGAGTGTTCTTGGTATCACTAGGCGTTTTGTTATAGGATCCTTATACAATAATCCATTCTCTAGGATATAGTCCTCATATTTTCTGTCATTTAAAATTTCTTGGATCGCTCGTATCCACGGATCTTTCGACTGAGCTTCCCTAATTCTATGTAATATGCCTTCTTGAATAATCATAATATGACGACTCAGTGCGTCAACATGACGCATTTTGGTGCCCGACCTATGTTCTATGTTATAATCAAAGTCTTGCATATACATGGCCCATCTTGCTACTCTTAGTGGAATATCTTTTTTGTTTATTGTCATAGCGAAAGCAATGCAATCCGTAATTATCTTGAATTGTTATCCCAATAAATAAACGCGCCATTTCTTTAAGCCGTTAATTATTGCTAAAACTTCCAATTCATAAGAGTGATACTTTTCCTCACTAACACTTGTCTTCCGGCTCATATATTGAACAGGGTGTAGTTCCTGATCATCACAATCTCTTTGAAGCAATATGGCTCCGTAGCCAACTTTGCTAGCTTCTGTATGCAATTCAGTGTATGCCTTAGGATTATACAATTTAAGAACAGGTTTATTTGACAATAACTCTTTCAAATTAGTGAAAGCTTTTTCTTCCTCTTCCTCCATTTTGAACATTACGTTTTTACGCAACAAATTACTCAATGGTCTTGCTATCACCGCATAATTCGGAATGAATTTTCGAAAATACGATGTCAAACCCAAAAAACTTTGAACTTCTTTTGAATTTCTAGGCCTTGGAAAATTAACCACAGCTTTAGTTTTGTTCTGGGATGGACGAATAGTTCCATTTTCTATAATATAAACCAAAAACTCGATACTTCTTTTCATGAACTAAGATTTACTCCAGTTAATGACTAGTCCGTGTTTACTTGCAATATGCAGCACTTGTTTCAGGTACTCAATAGATTCTCGCTCGTTCCTTGCTGGGATAACCAGATCACCCATGTAAGTTAGTAATATTCATTTCTGTACCAGAGGTCTAAAAATTATCGAAATATATCGCGTGAACGTTGATAGTGAATTACACAGGCCAAAAGGTACCTTCAAAAATTCATACTGGCCATTGTGCACTATAAACGATGTGTATTTAATTGACTGTTTTTCCGAAAATCACAGCAAAGTCTCTTGCTTCGGTTTTTCTTTGTCACTAATACAACCGGACTAGCGAACTCTGAGCAGCTCGGTTGTATAATCCCTTCACTTAACCACTGATCGACTTGACGTTCGACTTCAGTTTGATCTTCATGAGAAATTCGTCGTGGCCTTTCAAAGAGGGGTATTTCATCTTGAAGGATGATCTTCATTTCAATAGGTGACTCAACTTGTTTTTCCGGATGGTAATCATTAATAACCTCTACTACTGCCTTCCTTGTCGGGAATGGAATATGATCTAAATCAACTGGATTCGTGTTCTCCTCACAGTCATCCAATCCAAAACAAAATTGTAGTATATCACCATATTCTTCCATTACTTCGCTTATTCCACTACTGGATCCGCTTTCTTCTTTCACGTCTCTATTTTCGAACTTGTTATCAAGAGGGTCGCTCTCCTTCTCTTTCCTTTTTATTACACATTCGCTGCCACTTGGATAAAGGTTGATGCCTCCATTTCTCATGACAACTACAGCTTTACTTAATATATCATTTCCGATAATAACTTGATAGGGTATGGCATCGATAGGTACAACATGACAATCGATATTGAATTCGATATCATCTACTGAAATGCACGTTTTAGCCACTCCAATTGTCTTGATTTCAACACTCCCTCAGCCACTCAATGACTCTTGACTTGGTGTTAATTCAAATAAATCTAATTCTTTAAAGAAGTCGTAGCGACATACTGATAAATCACAGCCCGTGTCTACCAACGCTCGCACAGTTTTTCCTTCCATTTTGGTTTCCTTTGTCATCCTTTTGATGCCAAAATTTATCTCAGCTTTAGGTTTGAAATTCACTGATTTCGCTAACTTACCACACTCGAACGATCTATGTCCGAACGTTTTGCACTTGAAGCACTTATATCCTCTTGCCTTATTTGGACAATTATAGGACATATGTTTCGCATCACCACACCATGAACAAGTCTTGGCCTTTTCTTTTTTCATCACATCTCTTTGCCGCTCTTGAGTGTCGGGAGTTTGATGACTTCCCCTCAAATTTTCGTACATCTTTAACCGCTTTTTCAGTTCCACTATTGTCGTAGCTTCATATAAGACAATCTTATTAACTTTGTCATCTCGAATTCCATCTATTATGTATGAAATAATAGATTACTCCCCCACTTCCACTTGGTTCGCGATTTGCAACATGTGGTAAACATAATCACGCAGACTTTCATCGTGTTGTTTCCTTCGATTCCGTAATTGCTTATGAACTTCAGCACTGCTTACTGCTGTGTCAAACTCACTGATAAGCGCCGCCTTTAATGCAGACCAACTGCTAATGCCCTTTTCAGAATTAATGAAAAGTCTGGCTGAACCTGTAATTAATTTTTTACCACATACCAACTTTTGAAGATTACTCCAACCGACTATAGTATTGATATCTTCGAAATCCTGTATCCATTTTCTGATTGAAAACGTGTGATCACCTGAGAATGGAGAAATACTATCTTCGATATCTCGAAACGAAAAGTATTCCTTTTGTACAAATGAAGCCTCATGATTTTGGCTTACATATGTTTCTCTATCATGTTCATTGCCAACTGCTGGCGTCGAAGAATCTGTTCCCGGCTGAACATTGACAACTGTGATATCATTATCACTTCCTATGTATGTTCTGCAATTCAGCTCAAGGTATTCTATTAGCCTTTCTTGTAGCTCGCTTTTTCGCCCTGTGGTCATGCAAACATACGACCTAAGTTCTTTCTCTAAATCTTTCTTGCTCATACTTAAAATGGTTCTTTTATCCATTTTGAATACTTTAATATGTCTAGCTCCCTTCACAATTCTAATCGTTTCAAACACACCACCTATGTTTAACAGATTTATTAGCAAAATTCGTTTTGTTTACCGTAATTTACTTTTGAATGTTTGAAATTTCTACACACTTGTTTCCTATCTTTACAGTGACTATCTCTAACTTTACTTGTACCACCTTGTAGTTTGAATTTATTTTGGTTGTGTCTGAATCTATTATGAGGTATATTTTTACCACTTTAATGGGATATATTTGTAATAAAATATTTTAAGGAATATTTTGAGTAATAATAATATATTTTAGAATAATATTTTTGAATAATAATAGCAATATATTTTAGAAATATTTTGAATACTATGTTTTAAATACAATATTTTGACGAATATACCTATTTACTTATTATTATAATTTCACCATTTGATGATGATCTTTCAGTGTTTGCAAAAATATAACGCCGCGTGACAATTCTGCGTTCATAAACACAACGATAGAAAATTTTTATGATTTAGAAAATTTAAATAGTGCTAATACAGCTCAGAAATGCGTCATTGAAGACACTGTTTCAAACTTTTTGTTTCCAACTAACGCTTCTCACTAAACATCGCCCTTTCAAATACGTTGGACTATAATTAAATATTATTTTTTACCTTAGAAATAATAAATATATTTCCTTCCTTTAGTTTTGTTGTTGTTGTTTCTATTAAATCATTCGTGCAAGAACTTATTTTCTTGCCTGGTCCGGCACTGTACTGCTTCTATCAAACTTGTTCAAACCTGTTTTACTGATGGCGTTCATCTTGCCGCCAAAATGCACTGGAACTTTCTATGTACTTTGCCCGTATACGCCTTAACCTCAAACTTTTTGCCGACTTTACCGCAGTTTTGGGACAAATCAGCGCTCCGCCGTTCAGCTGCAATATTCCAGGAATATTTCGGTTGAGCCCCCAATTTTTGTGGGATTATCCCGGTTGAGCCTTCAATTTTTGTATGATCTGTTGGTTCCCACAATTTGTTATCTATTTATCGTCTCTTATGACGATAAATCTCGCAGAGAAAGAAAACACTAAAACACGGTGATTTCCGGATTCTTATTGGAATTTATTTGCGACTTGTTGTGTATTTCTAATATGATCAATATTAGAAATCCGCTTCACGTTCCGTACAATTTGTTATTTATTTACTAAGAGTTTAATCACTCTTTACACGACTTTATCTTAATTAATTATAAGAACTCTTTTTATACAGCTTTACTCTTTACTTGTCACACTTTCTCTATTTCATCACAATCTTCTTCTTTTTCTATTATTTCATCACAGGCGAGCTAGTACATATTGGAACACTTATACTTTTTGGAACGAAGGTTGTATGGTATGGCGTTGCCAGATCCCACAATACCTTAAAATCGCACATAATACTACAACACTCTGATTTTAATAAACAATTCATTATATCGACAGACGCATCTAACACTGCGTGTGGTGCAATTTTATCTCAAAATTTTTATGGACAAGAGCTACCTATCGCATACGCAAGTAAAACATTTACACAAGGAGAGAGTAACAAACCAACAATTGAAAAAGAACTAACAACCATTCATTGGGCTGTAACATATTTTAAACCGTATGTTTATGGCCGAAAATTTGTAGTACGAACGGACCATAGACCTTTAGCATCACACAACATCAAAATTAATCCGAATGCGACTAGATTTGGAAGAGTTTAATTTCGAAATCCAATATATCAAAGGAACTGAAAATTCTGGACCTGACGCGTTGATTTATATATCAGATCTGAAAGATAGCAGTATGCTACACGCTGACAGCTAACAGCAGTGCCCATATTGTGCCACACGGCGAATGTGCTGACATTTGTGACTGAACCACGCGACAAAGCCCTGGCTTGGACCGTACACGAAAAATTTCTGGCGGAAAGGAAGATGAGAAAGGCAGAAAAAGTCTGAGTGCCACATATAGGCTGTAAGAAGTGTGAAAAAAGGTGGCAAGAAAAATCGCGAGTTATCGCAAAACTCCGGCCACGAATTAAGTCATCGAAGAAAATATGTGTGCCAAAAGACTAAAAGAAAAGAGGTACGGGGAGGCGTAAAGGAAAATCTCACGCGAAGAAAGAAATTTCATCGGAAATTATACGGCAAGTCAGTGGCGCAAGAACTAGGCTATATGTCCACGACTTAAATTAAAGGGTTTGTTGTCCTCAATTCGGGATTCTCCTTTAAAACTTCCGTTTACAATTTTTAGGCATTCATACTAACCTCAAACGAGGTTCAAAACCCAGCAGTTTAGGGCTTCTCGGTTCGAGGAGCCACGGTCAAGGAGATTACAAGCAAAACCGGGAACTGTAGATCCAGAGGGCTATTGGAAATTTATCAGGTTACAAAGTAAGGTATCGTGAAATAATTACGAATATCGAAATTAGATGGGACTCAGCGAAGAGTAGTAACACCAAATGAAATGCAGAAATGGACATATTGAAATAAGTACAAATTTTATTTTGCGAAGATTAGAAAATAATTCGTATCTGAAAGATCTTTAAGACTATGGCATACATTTTTTTACAACCTATATAAATTAAAAGGACATGAAAGAAAAGAAAAATTTAATTCAAAGTGGACAGATCGTCTTTAAAGGCGGTAGAGAGGAAATGTAAAATGCGGATGACCACATTATAAATTCATAATTTACATGCTTTATACCTTGAAACTAAGAAGATAAATTAATGTTATGGTCGTAGCATGCTGCATGCAGCAGCACGCACAGTATACCACCATTGAATAAATAACTAATAAGGAAACGGCATATCGGATGAAAACATAAGTATCTCGGTGAAATGTATTAGTGTGCTCTGTTTGTATTCATTTCGTCATGGAAGTAATGAAATTCTGACATTCTGAAGGGGAACATTTTTTATAATCCCAATTCCTATGTAAAATAAACAAATTTTTAGCTCCCCGTTATTTTCAGATAATATTTCTTGGCGTTACCTTTGTATGACTGGAATAATTTAGGCACCAATGACAATTCAATTGTAAACAAATAAACCGGCATTGGTAAAATGTTAAATCTTTTGCCATGGCTCTTTATTTTTATAGATATTTCACTTTTATTTTGTTTAAAACAATATAATTAAGAAGTAAAGCTCTTAAGCTTACTTGAAGAATGCTTTCCCACGACAATAACTCCGTTCGTTCCTGCAGCACAGCACAGCGCACTTCATTATGATAATTTAAGACTCCGGAGTCTCTATTACACAAAATATCGTTCACAAAAAAATATTTCGCACTTATTTCACACTACTATTACGTAAAAATCACGTTTAATTAATTATTTTTCACAATATCGCGAATTTACATCCGAAACTTATGTCCATTTCGATGGGACTTCGGTGCAACACCAGTATTGCACTTTTTTCAGCAGCGCAACACTGAAAATGATCGATGGGACAATTTTTATAGCAGAAGTGCAACACAAGTTTTGCGCTCACTTCCCCTACTTTGCATCGGATATTTTGTCGGTGTTACAAATACATATTCAAGTGGAATTGTCATCTGCTCTGTCGAAGTGTACTGTCGCGATTACTTGCGAAATTTTGGAGTTAAATGAATAAACATTTTTATTTGGGTAATTGGCTTTAAGTTAAGAAAAAAATTGTTTTTATATATCAATAACCAACATTTATTACGTTTGACAGTTCCGTGTATATAATACGTGTCCCCACGAATACAAGGAATATGACAAAAATATGTTCGATGGACTTCAGTTCTCCCAGTTCTCCGCTGCCAGAAAAAGTGCAAAACTGAAATGGCCCCATCGAAATCGACATTATTTTCAAAAAATATGAAATGTCAGAATGTTGAACTGACACAAAATAGCGACTAGGACCTCTTGTCATTTCTCCCCGCCGACCATAGGTCGCACTGTCATTGAAATGCTTAAACACGTACACTGTATTCGCATGATACCCCGCTTCCTTATTATTTATTTATTCACGGTGAATGTGCTACACTAGTGGCTTGACTACGAGACTCTGACCTGGCTGGGACCGAACTGGAGAGAAAGTGACAGAAAAGAAAAAGATTTTTCTTTTTTCGGAGAGGATTGTGAAGAAAGGTTACTGGAGACGAATCAAGCGATCAGAGATTTTGAAACAAATCGCGAGTTATCTTAAACATCCAGCGAGAAATCTGGTAGTTTTTTTTGTAACAAGCTCACGCGTTAAGTGGAAAAGCCTGCTAGAAAAATTTATTAAGTCCGAGAAAATGTTATGGTCGTAGCGTATTGCAGGCAGCAGTATGCTACCCGACGGCTAGCAGCAGCACACAGCGTGGGCCACACGGCGAATGTGCTGCTGACTGGACTCGACCAGACGTTTGAGGTCTGACTGGGACAAGTGCCCGAGAGACGAGTGGAAACGAGAGGAAGAAGAAGACTTTGGTGACTTGTAGATTCTTGTAATTCAGAGTAGTTTTTATCCGTCGAAAATATATATATCGTAATTAAATCTGGAAGAAATATTGTAGCTGGAGGATTATTTTAATCATTTTAGTTGGTTGGCAAGTAAATTGTTTAGAAGCCAATAGTTTAATTTGCTGAGTTCAAGTAACCAAGTAAAATCTTGAGAAAATAAGGTTACAATATCTGAGGAGATAAACCGATAATATTAAACAAGGAATTTGGTCAAATTTCATAGCATCACAACCAACGGAAGCGAAACATAATAAAAAGTACCAGTGGCGGAAATTATATGTGTCACTTAGGAAGGCATCCACGTTACGGTCTATATCTGGTGGGTTGGAAATTATATGTGTCACTTAGGAAGGCATCCATCCACGTTACGGTCTATATCTGTTGGGTTCAACAAAATCCGGATTTGGAGCTGATACGTCTTGTATGGCGAAATCCATTTAGATTGATCCAAGAATTGAAGCTGGCTAACGTAACTTTACTGCAAGAGGATCACTCGCAATCTGACGTTTTTTGAGCAGTTCAACCTGGTAGACGCAAAGTCATTATATTGAGATTTACAGATGCTAAGCATAGGTTAGAGGTAGACTTAAATCTTAACAACTGTGTGACCATACGGATCACGCATTTACTTCATTGTTAACCTTAAACAAACTTTTAAAATAGAATCCAGTCGCATAGTGGAACCTCTCGGAGGCGCCTCGGCGTGGGATCCTCGTCAACAAAACTCATGCAAGTTGTTGCCATAGCTGTTTGAATATTGATTAAATTTTTTCTTAATACATACGTATATATGTATATATAATATATATCTCAAATGTTAATTACCGTATCATTAGAACGAATGTAGTGAACTAACTCAGTCTTTGTTGAATTCCTTTTTCACTACAGGTATAGAGGTATAAGATATTGCTTAGCTTATTAATAGAACAAATGTAGTGAACTAATTCAGTTAGTCTTCATTAGTTTCCTTCCTTACTACAGGAATATAAGTTGTGTCATATTGCTAAAATAAAGCATCTTTATAACGTGATGGAACGATAAAGTTTAAATTTCTTCTCCTCTCACCCTCCCGGAGCCCTCTCACTATGAAGGCTGATAAGATCCGATACTGCTCTCTTTTCAGGTCAGAAGGGACACTGAACAAAATGACTGCTGCCCTCAGTATTATGGGGTGGATATGGGGCAATGCAGCTGAAGGTCTATCATCTGCGCCTTCACGAAGGTAATGGTAAGTGATGTAATGGTCCCTTCAGGACCGAGTGTGTGCTGGTGGCACAGCGGCAGGTTTTCGTGGAACCTCCCCACACTCTCCGCCAATAGCCGAGGCGAGCTAGAGTGCCGCCCTGCAGTCAACGCTGTCCACCGAGTGATCTGTCAGCTCGTGCTGACAGTCTGGACTTCACGTCTAAGTCAAGTACTCTTCATACTTCCATAACAAAGAATAGAAAAGGCGGAACGAGCGGAAGGGCAGAAAAATTTGAACTCCGATGAAAAGGGCAGCTTAGAATTGTTGCTGGAATCAGGAACCCCCACGGGATGATACATTAAAGAAACGTCGAAAGATCAGGTATCAAAGAGGAGACCATAACCTACATCCAAATCAACCAAGCAAAAACGAATAAGGCGCCTGTTTCCAGGGAACAGAAATCGGGCGAGGTGATGTTCTGAACATGATACACTAGCTTTAATGTATTCCTTACGAATCCTCTGACAGCGCATGAACTCTTCAATATAAAAAGGTTAATCATATCTAGCTTCCAAATTAAAAAATTAAAATTGTAAAACTGAGGAAAACATTTGCACAACCCCTGGCCATCAAGCCCGAGTCAAATTTCTGTTGTCAAAATAAGACAAAAAGGGAATGCCCTCCCACTGCAGTGTTGATTATTTCGAGTTCAGGGGGCCACGTACTTAGTTAACGGTGCAAGGCGCCGATTGAAAGCTAATGTTCATAACCACTACAATAGGAAGTCGGAACAGGCTAGAGAAAACCAAACCTAGTACTCAGAACGATAGTTAATGCAGACAGTTAAATTTTAATTTGAAAACCATAATTTTACAGATCATCCAAAGGGAAACAATCGTCGCCTCCAGGGAGCTCCTTCGAGGGAGCTGCAGCACTACGTAAGTCAAATTTCTCTATGTTTTATTTCATTTTGTTGTTTTGCTATATTGCTGCAATCTTGTCAGTCAGCTCCACATGATTGATCTGGACTAGAAAGAAACGAAAAGGGGCAATTTTCTGTTGCTCACTTATTAATCATATAAAGTTTGACATTATTGGATTATTGAGAATTTTAGCTATTAGATTTGTTTAAACAAATGAATGAATTACTAAGATTATATAAATGTTCACCTTATTCGATTACTAACCGCTTTAATTATTAGATTTTGTGTTTAAGGGGAAACGAACTATCCCCCCCTCATAGTAATTGCAAAAAGAAAAAAAAATCACTTAAATTCGGACGTCAGGCTGGACTATTGAAAGCTCCAGTTATTGAATTTCGTAATTTATCACAGGGAATTAGAATTAATTGTTTTCGCGAATAAAGTGTATAAAATGAACATTCCAATCGATTCATTATAGAAAAAGGTAAAATAGAATTTTGGAAGTATTTTATGAGATTTGAAAGAAACGGGTAGTTATATACCAAAGAAAAAGATAAAAGCAAACGGGACTGTAACGTTATTATTAAATCGTATTAGACCTGAAAAGCACTGACGAGGTTAGCTGTCGAGTACGGAACTACCTGTATCGAATTCCTTTATGTTGTTGCTGTGATCCGAGGAGGTGACATTGAGGATATTAGAGTTGTCTAGAAAAAATTTAATAACAAACTTTTTTTGTGAGACGAGGTAGTCCTTGCTGGCACCCTCAATACCGTTGCAAATTTTCCTTGGTTATTATATAGGGCTCCATCAGTTGTTACCCGTAGATCTTGCTAGCTCCCTTTACTATGAGAATATGAATTAGTACGCAAGGAAGAAACAAAGATTTTTGTTGGTCAATTTGACTGTGGGGAAATTCGCACCGGAGTGAATTTCACCCTATAGGGGGGAAACTCGCACCGTCCCTTTATTTTAACTAAAAATGCACATACAGTATAAAAAAGTCGAAAAAGTGATCGTGCGAAATTCTCCCTATAGGGGAAAATTCGCACCGCTGTAAATTGTTTTACAGAAATCAAAAATTTATAAAATTAATAACATAGATAAAAGGAATATTACAAAATATGATTTTAGAGATCCGACGGGAATTCTATACCTTAAAAAATGTTCACATAAACGGAATGTTATCTTGTAAGTAGCTATAGCTTCAAGTTCAACCAGTTCACCTTAAAATCGAGAAGATTAAGCTATGTGCGAACTTTACAAGAGCAATTATTATGGTGTGAGTTATGGCTTTGCATTTAAAACAGGGTGCGAATATCACAGGTGTAATTATTAGAAGAACAAATAAGAGCATTATAAAATAAACTGGGTACAAATGTCACAGATGCAATTTTTGAAAATTCGAGCGATAGCCTTTTACTTTAAACAGGGTGCGAATCTTATACATGCAATTTTTGGCAGCTTGAAAGACAGCCGTCTATTTTAAATAGGGTGCGAATTTTACAGGTGCAAATTTCGGTAGTTCTAATGACATCCTTCTACTTTAAACAGGGTGCGAATCTTATACATGCAGTTTTTGGCAGTTCAAATAGTAGCCTTCTGCTTTAAACAGGGCGTGAATGTTACAGGTACAATTTTTGCCAGTTCTAGTGATAGCCTTCTACTATAAATAGCGTGCGAATGTTACAGGTGCAATTTTTGAAAATTCGAGTGATAACCTTTTACTTAAAACAGATCGCGAATGTTACAGGTACAACTTTTGTCAGTTTGAGTGATAGCCTTCTACTATAAATAGAGTACGATTGTTACAGGTGCAATTTTTGAAAATTCGAGCGATAGCCTTTTACTTTAAACAGGGTGCGTATCTTATACATGCAATTTTTGGTAGTTCGAGTAATAGCCTTCTATTTTCAATAGGGTGCGAATGTTACAGGTGTAATTTTTGAAAATTCAAACGAGAGCTTTCTGTTTTAAACAGGGTGCGAATCTTATACGATGCAATTTTTTGCCAGTTGAGAGATGTAGCCCTGTAATGTATGTATCTATTATAATTAAGTGCAAACATTCTTTCTTAACCTTTGAATATATCTCATTCCTATAGAGAAGATATTTGTTTCCAGAGTTTGATGTAAAAGTAATTTACAATTAAAAAATTGCATACAGTATATAGGGATAAGAATTTCAAGAACTCAATTTCAAGGCTCGATGTTGGTTATTGTTAAAAAGAATGAAATGTCCTCAATGGGCTCTAGTTTGATCCTGCGATATACCTGAAAGGATTTTTGAACATTGAAATGACTACACTCCATTTTAAAAATGAAATATTTTCAAACCTGATTTTCAGAGCGAAGAATCTCTAAGGAATCCTTAGGCATACTCTAATCTACTAATTTACATGTACATTTACTGTACATGTACATTTATAGATGTATTCAATTTTAAATTCAGAAATATTTTATTAATACCCTCAGCTTAGAACTACGTCATGTTTTGACAGATTTACAAGCTCTCGATTACATATAGTTGTTTAGTAAATTAACAAAAGAGCATTGAATTTAATATTAGATTAGAGCTTTATTGAAAAGTATTTATATATAAGAGACAAAAATAATTAAATTAATAATAATAAAAATAAAATAAAGCCCAAACTAGGCAAAAATGATGCACATTGTTGTCTTTTTAGTTGATAAGATAGCTTTAGGTTTTTATATGACTGAACTATTTGAATCTTTTAAAATGAAAATACTGTGATTTTGAGTAATGAAGTTGCGGAAAAAAATGTTGTCTAGTTGTCTCAAAGAAGTGTTTAAAAATGTTTCACATTAATATTCGTAGCCTGGCGAAGAATTTAGATGAGTTATTAGTAATTTTAAATAAACTAGAAGGGGGTATGGATGTTATTATATGTACTTATTAAAACATGTTTGATTGCAACAGACTATTTTTATCTAAATAGATATATTTATTCCAAACTAAATAAATGTGACAAAATGTTTACGTTAAATCAGAATACACCATGCATACCTTTAAAATAGATTTACTTCAACAAATGCGCTGGAAGTAGACATAATCTTAATCTTTTAGAAAATTATCAGTTAACATTAGAGCTATATATTATAGAACTCCTAGCGCTAGTGCAAACGACTTCATCTCATTTCTCGACGAATATTTGTACAAAACTGAAAAATCCACGAATCACTGTATAATAGGAGATATAATCATTGATATTTTAGGAAGAATAAATTCTCCAGTCATGACTATTTCGATACACTGACTAAAAATGGTTTCCTGAAACATTTGTTAGGTGCCACAAGAGATAGCGAAACAAATCAATCCTGTCTTTGCCATATATTCTGCAAACATAACAATATCTTTAATTTTATGCTACGGATACTTACATAACAGATCGCTATAGCGCTTTAGCGAAATTTGTTTTTGTTGAGGTCATAGATTTAAGTCCAATTATACTGGTTCAGATGATACTTCTAAATTTTTTTGGGTTTTATTATAACAAACAAGCAACCGAAATAAATTTACAAGATTGGTCTGAAGTCCACAGTAAAAAACATGCTGAAGACTATGAATAAACTATTTGAAATGTTGGAGTCTATAACCAAGGGGCAAAATAAACTGAAAAATTTGTTCAAAGGTCGGAAATAAAATTGATCAAACAATGGGTAACGGTGGTATTAGTAACATCTATTAAGCTCAGAAATAAATTGGAAAGTCGTTTAAAACAACAACCCTTTAATATAGAACTAAAAATTTACCTGAAGGTGTATAATAATAAACTAAACTCTGTTTTAAAAATGTCAAGATCAAATTAAAGTAAAAATTAGATTCAGAATTCCAGACAAGATCCAAAGAAGTTATAGGAAAAAATTATAATGTATAAGAAAAAGTTTGGTAAGACTGTATAAGGAATAAAATCTAAATCGGAAACTACTTTCAATGACTGTCAGGTAATTGCTACAATTTTTTGAAGAACGGAATATTATTAGTTTTATTATTTCGCAGTACAAAATGGGACTCAGTCAGTAACTTCCCCGACTAATGAATTCCTGGGTATTATTCAATGTTGGCTAAGTCTAAATAAATTATCTCAATAAAAGAAAATTAGTTTTGTAATATTTGGAGCCGAAAAGTCTCCACCTAGAATTAAGATCGAACTGCGAAAAAATAGTTCTCATATAATATATACGCTCAAGTCAGTACATGAAGTTAAATGCCTTGGTGATGCCTTGGTGCCATAATGGATGAAAATTTTAAATAGGATAGGCATGTGCTATATATGTCTGCACTGTATAAGATACTGACTATCATGGATTTATAGATATACAATTTATGCGAATCGTGTATTTTACCTTAACGCAGTCAATCATTCAATATGAAATAATAGCATGAAGTGGAGTGCCACTTATGCAGCAAGTCTTATACAGGATAAGCAAACCTACAAGGGAAGATAGTTCAGATGTATATAAAAAATACCTAATTTCTACTCCACTATACAGGCGTTTAAAGAGTTTAAAGTAATGACAATGCGTCAAATCTATACCTTTTTAAGTCTTAAATTTTTTATTAAAATGTAACAAGATTTCCTTTTCTTCAGTCAAGTCACAATAACCGGAGACAAGCTCTAAGAAAGAAAAAAATTGACAAAAATTTAATGCACACACGCGCTAACTACATCAGACCAAATTTGTACAGTAGACTTCCAAATGATCTTAAGATTATTCTGCATTTATTAAATTACATATTTAAATTAAAGGAGTATATTTTAAGTTTTTTTTTAGTGCAATATTAAGAATTAAAAAAAGAAAATTACTAGTATCAAATCGAATCATTTTCTGTCTTTATCACGTGTATTTTTATAATGTAGAGTTATTTCAATATATATTTTCCTTTCACAATTCTCACGTACAAGCAATGCTTATGTGAGTGATTAACTTTGAATTTAGTTAAGTTATATATCGTTTTGTTTTGAAAATAAACTTTATTTGTAAATTAAAGTAGTTTTAATTAAATATATGTATTGAATGGCATAATGCATAATCTAAAACATAGAAATTAATATTATTAGTTTAAATGACATGGACAAGACTATCTGTAGATCATACGATTGCTGACAGAAGTCGATAGGTAAGATTATACCTATATCGTTTTTTGTATATAAATTTTTTCTTTTTATTTAATTTTCACCATGAGTTGACCCATTCTTTGTCAAAATACTTAGAGCTAAGAGCTCGACTTCGCTTATTAGAATTCTCTCCAAGAAAAACTGCTTCAATTAAATCGTCGATCTGTTGGCCTGGCTCATTTTGTTCACTAATGCCCATTACTTGAATAATTTTATAATAATTTTGATGTGTCATTGATCCGGCAGCTTTTTCCAAAAATTGTTCAATATTAATAGTGCCATTTTCATTACCATGAAAAAGGTCATGTAATATGCTTTCTTTATTTTGATATGCAATTTTTTTTCTGGGCAGTGCATCTCTCCCTTTTTTATTAAATTATAAAGCAGTACATCTATATTGTAGATCAATTTGCTGAAATACTTGCACAATTGATGATTTTGATCCATGTTGAGGTAATATTGTTGATTTATTAAATGCTGAATGTGCTGATTCTATAAGGTTTGTAGTACGAATTGCTTTCTTATATTTCGAACTGGCAAAAATTGTACCTGTAAATTTCGCAACCTATTTGAAGTAGAAGCCTATTACTCGAACTACCAAAAATTGCATGTATAAGATTCGCACCCTGTTTGAAGTAAAAGGCTAAGTTTCGAATTTTCAAAAATTGCGCCCGTAATATTCGCATCTTATTTAAAATAGAAGGCTATTACTCCAACTGCCAAAAATTGCATGTATAAAATTCGCACCCTGTTTAAAGTAAAAGGCTATCGCTCGAATTTTCAAGAACTGCACCCGTAATATTCTCACCTTATTTATAGTAGAAGCCTATCACTCGAACTGTCAAAAATTGCACCTGTAACATTCGCACCCTATTTAAAATAGAAGGCTATTACTCGAACAGCCAAAAATTGCAAGTATAAGATTCGAACCCTGTTTAAAGTAGAAGGCTGTCATTCGAACTACCGACAATTGCACCTGTAAAATTCGCACCCTATTTAAAATAGAAGACTATCACTCGAACTTCCAAAAATTATACCTGCAATATTCGCACCCTATTTAAAATATGTAGAAGGCTATTACTCGAACTGCCAAAAATTGCATGTGTAAGATTCACACCCTGTTTAAAGTAAAATGCTATTGCTCGCATTTTCAAAAATTGCACTTGTAACATTCGCACCCTATTGAAAATAGAAGGCTATTACTCGAACTGCCCAAAATTGCATGTATAAGATTCGCACCCTGTTTAAAGTAAAAGGCTATCGCTCGAATTTCAAAAATTGAACCCGTCACCTTCACACCCTATTTAAAATAGAAGGCTATCACTCGAACTAGCAATAATTTCATGTATAAGATTCGCACCCTGTTTAAACTAAAAGGCTTTCGTTCAAATTTTCAAAAATTGCACTTGTAACATTCGCACCCTATTTAAAATAGAAGGCTATTACTCGAACTACCAAAAATGGCATGTATAAGATCGCACCCTGTTTAAAGTAAAAGGCTATTGCTCGAATTGTTAAAAATTGCACCTGTAACATTCGCACCCTATGGAAAATAGAAGGCTATTACTGGAACTAGCAAAAATTGCATGTATAAGATTCGAACCCTGTTTAAAGTAAAACGATTTCGTTCGAATTTTCAAAAATTGCACTTTTAACATTCGCACCCTATATAAAATAAAGGCTATTACTCGAACTACCAAAAATGGCATGTATAAGATTCGCACCCTGTTTAAAGTACATAAAACGCTATTGCTCGAATTTTCAAAAATTGCACCTGTAACATTCGCACCCTATTTAAAATAGAAGGCTATTACGCGAACTGCTAAAAATTGCATGTATAAGATTCGCACCCTGTTTAAAGTAAAAGGCTATCCCTCGAATTTTCAATAATTGCACCTGTAACGTTCGCACCCTATTTAAAGTAGAAGGCTATCCCTCGAACTGGCAAAAATTGTACCTGTAACATTCACAACCTGTTTAAAGCAGAAGGCTATTACTTGAAATAGCAAAAATTGCACGTGTAAAATTCGCACCCTGTTTAAAGTGGGAGGCTGTCATTCGAACTACCGACAATTGAACCTGTAAAATACGCACCCTATTTAACATAAAAGGCTATCACTAGAACTTCCAAAAATTGTACCTGCAAGATTCGCACCCTGTTTAAAGTAAAAGGCTATCGCTCGAATTTTCAATAATTGCACCTGTAACGTTCGCAGCCTATTTAAAGTAGAAGGCTATCCCTCGAACTGGCAAAAATTGTACCTGTAACATTCACAACCTGTTTAAAGCAGAAGGCTATTACTTGAAATAGCAAAAATTGCACGTGTAAAATTCGCACCCTGTTTAAAGTGGAAGGCTGTCATTCGAACTACCGACAATTGAACCTGTAAAATACGCACCCTATTTAACATAAAAGGCTATCACTCGAACTTCCAAAAATTGTACCTGCAATATTCGCACCCTATTTAAAATAGAAGGCTATTACTCGAACTACCGAAAATGGCATGTATAAGATTCGCACCCTGTTTAAAGCAAAACGCTATTGCTCGAATTTTCAAAAATTGCACCTGTAACATTCGCACCCTATTTAAAATACAAGGCTATTACTGGAACTAGCAAAAATTGCATGTATAACATTCGAACGATGTTTAAAGTAAAACGATTTCGTTCGATTTTCAAAAATTGCACTTTTAACATTCGCACCGTATTTAAAATAAAGGCTATTACTCGAACTACCAAAATGGGATGTATAAGATTCGCACCCTGTTTAAAGTAAAAGGCTATTGCTCGAATTTTCAAAAATTGCACCTGTAACATTCGCACCCTATTTAAAATAGAAGGCTATCCCTGGAACTGGCAAAAATTGTACCTGTAACATTCACAACCTGTTTAAAGCAGAAGGCTATTACTTGAACTAGCAAAAATTGCACGTGTAAAATTCGTACCCTGTTTAAAGTGGAAGGCTGTCATTCGAACTACCGACAATTGAACCTGTAAAATACGCACCCTATTTAACATAAAAGGCTATCAGTCGAACTTCCAAAAATTGTACCTGCAATATTCGCACCATATTTAAAATAGAAGGCTATTACTCAAACTGCCCAAAATTGCATGTATAAGATTCGCACCCTGTTTAAAGTAAAACACTGTTGCTCGAATTTTCAAAAATTGCACCTGTAACATTCGCACCCTATTTAAAATACAAGGCTATTACTGGAACTAGCAAAAATTGCATGTATAAGATTCGAACGATGTTTAAAGTAAAACGATTTCGTTCGATTTTCGAAAATTGCACTTTTAACATTCGCACCCTATTTAAAATAAAGGCTATTACTCGAACTACCAAAATGGCATGTATAACATTCGCACCCTGTTTAAAGTAAAACTCTATTGCTCGAATTTTCAAAAATTGCACCTGTAACATTCGCACCCTATTTAAAATAGAAGGCTATTACGCAAACTGCTAAAAATTGCATGTATAAGATTCGCACCCTGTTTAAAGTAAAAGGCTATCCCTCGAATTTTCAATAATTGCACCTGTAACGTTCGCACCCTATTTAAAGTAGAAGGCCATCCCGCGAACTGGCAAAAATTGTACCTGTAACATTCACAACCTCTTTAAAGCAGAAGGCTATTACTTGAACTAGCAAAAATTGCATGTGTAAAATTCGCACACTGTTTAAAGTGGAAGGCTGTCATTCGAACTACCGACAATTAAACCTGTAAAATACGCACCCTATTTAACATAAAAGGCTATCACTCGAACTTCCAAAAATTGTACCTGCAATATTCGCACCCTATTTAAAATAGAAGGCTATTACTCGAACTGCCCAAAATTGCATGTATAAGATTCGAACCCTGTTTAAAGTAAAATGCTATTGCTCGAATTTTCAAAAATTGCACCTGTAACATTCGCAAATAAAAAAAATAAACCAAATACTACATCAATTCCATTCAACCCCCACGGGAGGACACTTAGGACAGTCAAGGATGTTTAGCAATTTAAAATATACACGTGAAATAACATGAGAAAATCAATAGGTAGGAATTTCAACAAATGTGAACTATGCTCAAAGATCAAACACAGAAATACAACACAGAAAAAATGGTTACTAGCAACCATGCGAATAAAACTTTTTGACATAAGCTGTGTTCTTTTGCGTCCGCAGAACAGAGCAGAACAAAAGATACAAAGAACGCCTCATACATTTACAGAGAAGATTTATAAATTAAGCAACAGTACAAATAGTTCGCTCCAATCGATAGAACAATTTGTTCTCTCCAGTAAATGGGAGTTCTAGAACAAGGAACACAAAAAGAACACAGCTAGTGTCAATAGACACAGTAGGCACGTTCACAAAGACAAAGAACGATAATAGGTATGTCATAACTATCCAGTGCAAACAGAGATATCGTGATTATCCCGACAAAAGATAAAGAGGCAAACACAATAGCAAAAGCACTTCATATTAACATATGGTCCCATGAGCAAGATAAAAACTGACCTAGGAATAGAATACAAGAATCACTTCTTCACAGAAATCTGCAATATTTTAAAAATAAAATAACTGTTTGCGACTGCAGCACATGCAGAAACAATAGGAGCGCTCGAGAGAAATCAGAAATGTCTCAAAGAATACTTCAGATCATTCATTAATGAAAATATATATGACTGGGATAACTGGATACCCTACTATACCTTATGCTTACCACCTTACCACCCCCAACACGACATACACACCATTCGAACTAGTTTTTGCTAAAAACGTAAACTTACCTTATGAGCTCACTATTGACCATCCAGGCCCCGTTTATAATCACGAGTTGTATAGTAAAGAAATGACATATAGATTGCAACAAACAATAGGTAAAATAAAGCAATACCTAGAAATATCTAAAGAAAAACGTATACAAACAAATGACATGAGTACTAACCCGGTATCACTAAAAATTGGCGATAGAATACCAATAAATTGCCAAAATAGAAAAAAGCTAACTCCGATATATAACGGACCATACATAGTAAAATCTCTAGATAACGTAAACTGTACAGTAAAAGATAAGAATAAAAACATTACACTAACTATCCAAAAAATATACTAAGTAAAATTAATAGGTAAACTAAAACTAAAATAGATTACATAGCATACTAGTTCAATATTGTATCAACAAATCTAGGAAAATAAATAAGTTCATCCAGTTATGCATAACATACATAATTACATCCCATAGGTTAATGTTAATAAAATCCCAATACTGAATATTGTAACAGACAAAAATTTATATCTGGCAACGCCGCATCACACACAACTCAGCACATTTTCAGATACCGAGAAATGTATCATTCAAAAGTATAAAAGGAAATTCGTCGCCAGTAGCAAGTAAAGGCTTAAACACAATTCCGACGACAGAGCGACAGAACGACTAACGACAGCGAAAATATCGTTGCGAAACAGGCATTCGAAAAATTGGGAACACAATTGCAACGACAGGCGGTGAGCGACGATTGTGAAAGAAAAAGATATTGAAATTTCATTTGTTAAATGTTTCGGGCGTTTTAAAAGGAGATTTTTATCAAGAATATTTTATATTATATAGAAAGAAATGCAATGGACCAAAGTGTGAAAAAAAACTGAAAATTCGGAAATTAACTAAATTAAACGCTTTGAAATATCCATCCAAACCACGTCTTCTTTGTCCATTTGTCTTGCCTGTCTTGTAAACTATAAATTATTTTATGGATTTCGCATTTCCTCGATCAATTTTTCCTCAAAGCTCAATTGAACCTGTAAAATACGCACCCTATTTAACATAAAAGGCTATCACTCGAACTTCCAAAAATTGTACCTGCAATATTCGCACCCTATTTAAAATAGAATGGTATTACTCGAATTGCCCAAAATTACATGTATAAGATTCGCACCCTGTTTAAAGTAAAATGCTATTGCTCGAATTTTCAAAAATTGCACCTGTAACATTCGCACCCTATTTAACATAAAAGGCTATCACTCGAACTTCCAAAAATTGTACCTGCAATATTCGCACCCTATTTAAAATAGAATGGTATTACTCGAATTGCCCAAAATTGCATGTATAAGATTCACACCCTGTTTAAAGTAAAATGCTATTGCTCGAATTTTCAAAAATTGCACCTGTAACATTCGCACCCTATTTAAAGTAGAAGGCTATCCCTCGAATTTTCAAAAATTGCACCTGTAATATTCGCACCCTATTTAAATAGTAGGCTATTACTCGAACTGCCAAATATTGCATGTATAAGATTCGCACCCTGTTTAAAGTAAAAGGCTATCGCTCGAATTTTCAATAATTGCACCTGTAACGTTCGCACCCTATTTAAAGTAAAAGGCTACCCTCGAACTGGGAAAAATTGTACCTGTAACATTCACAACCTCTTTAAAGCAGAAGGCTATTACTTGAACTAGCAAAGATTGCACGTGTAAAATTTTCACCCTGTTTAAAGTGGAAGGCTGTCATTCGAACTACCGACAATTGAACCTGTAAAATACGCACCCTATTTAACATAAAAGGCTATCACTCGAACTTCCAAAAATTGTACCTGCAATATTCGCACCCTATTTAAAATAGAAGGCTATTACTCGAACTGCCCAAAATTGCATGTATAAGATTCGCACCCTGTTTAAAGTAAAATGCTATTGCTCGAATTTTCAAAAAATGCACCTGTAACATTCCCACCCTATTTAAAATAGAAGGCTATTACTGCAACTAGAAAAAATTGCATGTATAAGATTCGCACCCTGTTTAAAGTAAAACAATTTCGTTCGAATTTTCAAAAATTGCACTTGTAACATTCGCACCCTATTTAAACTAGAAGGCTATTACTCGAACTACCAAAAATGGCATGTATAAGATTCGCACCCTGTTTAAAGTAAAAGGCTATTGCTCGAATTTTCAAAAATTGCACCTGTAACATTCGCACTCTATTTAAAATAGAAGGCTATTACTCGAACTGCTAAAAATTGCATGTATAAGATTCGCACCCTGTTTAAAGTAAAAGGCTATCGCTCGAATTTTCAATAATTGCACCTGTAACGTTCGCACCCTATTTAAAGTAGAAGGCTATCCCTCGAACTGGCAAAAATTGTACCTGAAACATTCACAACCTGTTTAAAGCAGAAGGCTATTACTTGAACTAGCAAAAATTGCACGTGTAAAATTTTCACCCTGTTTAAAGTGGAAGGCTGTCATTCGAACTACCGACAATTGAACCTGTAAAATACGCACCCTATTTAACATAAAAGGCTATCACTCGAACTTCCAAAAATTGTACCTGCAATATTCGCACCCTATTTAAAATAGAAGGCTATTACTCGAACTGCCCAAAATTGCATGTATAAGATTCGAACCCTGTTTAAAGTAAAATGCTATTGCTCGAATTTTCAAAAATTGCACCTGTAACATTCGCAAATAAAAAAAATAAACCAAATACTACATCACTTCCATTCAACCCCCACGGGAGGACACTTAGGACAGTCAAGGATGTTTAGCAATTTAAAATATACACGTGAAATAACATGAGAAAATCAATAGGTAGGAATATCAACAAATGTGAACTATGCTCAAAGATCAAACACAGAAATACAACAAAGAAAAAATGGTTACTAGCAACCACGCGAATAAAACTTTTTGACATAAGCTGTGTTCTTTTGCGGCCGCAGAACAGAGCAGAACAAAAGATACAAAGAACGCCTCATACATTTACAGAGAAGATTTATAAATTAAGCAACAGTACAAATAGTTCGCTCCAATCGACAGAACAATTTGTTCTCTCCAGTATATGGGAGTTCTAGAACAAGGAACACAAAAAGAACACAGCTAGTGTCAATAGACACAGTAGGCACGTTCACAAAGACAAAGAACGATAATAGGTATGCCATAACTATCCAGTACAAACAGAGATATCGTGATTATCCCGACAAAAGATAAAGAGGCAAACACAATAGCAAAAGCACTTCATATTAACATATGGTCCGATGAGCAAGATAAAAACTGACCTAGGAATAGAATACAAGAATCACTTCTTCACAGAAATCTGCAATATTTTAAAAATAAAATAACTGTTTGCGACTGCAGCACATGCAGAAACAATAGGAGCGCTCGAGAGAAATCAGAAATGTCTCAAAGAATACTTCAGATCATTCATTAATGAAAATATATATGACTGGGATAACTGGATACCCTACTATACCTTATGCTTACCACCTTACCACCTTACCACCCCCAACACGACATACACACCATTCGAACTAGTTTTTGCTAAAAAAGAAAACTTACCTTATGAGCTCACTATTGACCATCCAGGCCCCGTTTATAATCACGAGTTGTATAGTAAAGAAATGACATATAGATTGCAACAAACAATAGGTAAAATAAAGCAATACCTAGAAATATCTAAAGAAAAACGTATACAAACAAATGACATGAGTACTAACCCGGTATCACTAAAAATTGGCGATAGAATACCAATAAATTGCCAAAATAGAAAAAAGCTAACTCCGATATATAACGGACCATACATAGTAAAATCTCTAGATAACGTAAACTGTACAGTAAAAGATAAGAATAAAAACATTACACTAACTATCCAAAAAAATATACTAAGTAAAATTAATAGGTAAACTAAAACTAAAATAGATTACATAGCATACTAGTTCAATATTGTATCAACAAATCTAGGAAAATAAATAAGTTCATCCAGTTATGTATAACATACATACATAATTACATCCCATAGGTTAATGCTAATAAAATCCCAATACTGAATATTGTAACAGACAAAAATTTATATCTGGCAACGCCGCATCACACACAACTCAGCAAATTTTCAGATACCGAGAAATGTATCATTCAAAAGTATAAAAGGAAATTCGTCGCCAGTAGCAAGTAAAGGCTTAAACACAATTCCGACGACAGAGCGACAGAACGACAGCGAAAATATCGTTGCGAAACAGGCATTCCAAAAATTGGGAACACAATTGCAACGACAGGCGGTGAGCGTCGATTGTGAAAGAAGAAGATATTGAAATTTCATTTGTTAAATGTTTCGGGCGTTTTAAAAGGAGATTTTTATCAAGAATATTTTATATTATATAGAAAGAAATGCAATGGACCATAGTGTGAAAAAAACTGAAAATTCGGAAATTAACTAAATTAAACGCTTTGAAATATCCATCCAAACCACGTCTTTTTTGTCCATTTGTCTTGCCTGTCTTGTAAACTATAAATTATTTTATGGATTTCGCATTTCCTCGATCAATTTTTCCTCAAAGCTCATTATTTTAAAATTACCGCGGCGTGCTACCACCTGAAAAAGACAAAAGTGAATGCCACAACCATTTCATTCGATTAATTTTGTTGGTAGGACTGCAGCGACGACGGCAAAATTAGAAATTGATCAATCCCGGCGAAAATGTCGTCGATCGCTCAACGTCGGTCGTCGCAATTTGGTGCATTCGCATAAGATGCTGTGCTTTTAGAAGTTTGACAGCGATATATCGTCGTCGTTTGTCGTCTGTCGTCGCTATTGTGCTATTAAGCCTTAATTCTTTCAACACCTTGCACTGGACACACAGCACATGGGCCTTTACTGGTATTAGCATTAAGGAATAATTATGTAAACTTACAATAAACTATAGAATTAAAGTCAAAGTAGTGATTTATTGACGCCCAACTCGTGGCTAATAATAAAAAAGACCCGAATCCTATTACGAGCAAAAAATTACGATTTTTCAAAGAAAAACTTTTGTAAAAACACATTTTTTTTCCGAGAAAAATTGCACCATTCAGACGAAGAGCTACCATTGCGCCGAAGCCCACGACTACTTAAAGGCGAAATGGCTATCCAAATGTCAGAAGAACAATTCCGTGTTTTCTTCTGTGGTAATAAGAATAGAAATAAAATCGAGGAGCTTATTGCAGCTACCACCAGTTTTAAGGACTGCGAACACATAGATGACAAAAGCGCTCTTCTAGGAATGCCATTACTGCTCGAAGACATTGCCGCAACTTGGTCGCAATCGCAAGGCGTGAAAGATAAACCCACTACATTGTTAGAGGCGAGGAAACTGCGTTCGGACCAGCTAAACTGCGTATCAAATAATATCTGAGGCATTCAGTAAAAAAGTCTCCTGACACACGATGATACACACTCGAGACTAGACACGACGTAAAAACCAGTTTTTGTATGGTGTGTATTAGCCGACGGTACACATAGTTTATACAAGGTTGATACACGTTCTTGAAGCAGCAAAGAAAATTCATCATTTCCATATGATCTATACACGCATATATATATATTCGAGTTTAACCCTCTGCTCTAAATTGGACTATACACAAAATGTTCTAAAATAGTGCTAAGAAAACCAAGTTTTAGAAGGGTGTATCGAGTGTGTATCATCGTGTGCCACGGGACAAAGCAAGGCAGCAATACATCGACAGATATTTTCTTTTGCTAAGTCCATGACACACGATGATACACACTCGAGACTAGACACGACGTAAAACCGGTTTTTGTATAGAATGTGTATCAGCCCACGGTACACGTAGTTTATACATGATTTATACACAGTTGTTACACGTTCTTGACAGAAAATTCACCGCCGTTGTTATTGCCAAAATATTTCCAAAATTGACCTCTGATTAAACATATCAAACTATTTGTAATGCATCAAATTTCCGATTGTAGCTCCGATTCTGTTTGTTTTAGTACGGACGAAGATGAAAAAATCGCTTTAATTACATATACTGCAGCTACAGCACGTCTAGCAAGTTGCGATCACGAAAATAGTGTACGCAAACGAAGAAAGTGTTGGATTAAAGAATGGAGAAAGGTTCGAGATGAGAAAATCTCGTATACTTACGAAAGAATTGCTAATTCAAGATAGAGCTGCTTTTAAAAACTATTTACAAATGGACGATAATTTATTTGGTGTTTTACAAACTTTAATAGAAAGTGACATTAAAAAAGAAAACACGATTATGCGGAATTCAGTACCAGTAATAAGTAATTCACTTCCAAAACTGGAAGGGCTTTCCTTATAATATGGGGTGGAATATCCTTCTGGATCATTTTCACCTAGACGAGCGTAATCGTAGATCAGTTTTTTAAAGTTAAATGCAACAAACACGAAGCAAATCGCAATTCTTACATTACAGCTCACGAGACAATATAAAAATTTTACACCAAATTATCGTCATCCAAAGTGCTAGAACTTTCTCTTTCCCTTATACTGGTCTAAAAATGATAGTTGGTTGTAGCACCATAATTTAGGTATACATATATACGTGGGATATTGATAGGAACTGGTATCGGACGTTTTAAATGAAAAAGATCAGAATTACGTTATGTATACAAACTAATAAAAATGTGCTTTATTGGAAATATTTATTGCTAATATAAGTAAAAATAAACGTTGACCCGAACTCGATTTAGAAAAAAACAAACGTGCCATATACTTTGCTGCGACCTTTTCCCGAACACGACTTACGCTTGACTTGACTCTATCACATCTGCTTTGAACTTCTATCGAAAAAATATGCTAACGGTAGCGATGATAACAAAAGAGCTGAGTTTGATACCGTACAAAATTGCATTGCCTGTGCGGTGTCGAGATAATTTAGTTTGCTGTGATTTGGTTTGTTTATATTGTTACGCGCCACAAAGTGATACAAGCGACATCTATTGGAAATGGAAACAACTTTAAGTTAGTGACATCCTAGTAAACTGGGTTTGGAGAATGGAATATTCAGGAAGGTTCTAGGATAATTCGTAGAGTATAAATACGGCGCTGCTCACATCCAGGAGGCGAGTATTATTTCAGACAGCGAAGTGAGAAGTGAACGAAGTAACTATTTGGATTGCGATAATTAGAAGTACAGTACTAGCGATAAGTAAAGAGTTGATTTGATAATTATTTGTGAATTTGTGAGAGTAAACAGTAAAGTTAAATATAAAGAAAGAACTTTTGAATTATATCTAAAATATTGTGTTTTAAATAACAAACTAAGGCCACGCTCGTAACAACTGGTGTCAGAAGTAAAATAAAATCGCGAAATAAAGTGATGGCATTTGACTTTGAAATTCAAAGAGTGATTAATTTTGTGAAATCGCGCAAGAATGGGACGCAAACTAGAGGAGCTTCGCATACAGGAATTGAAAGTGGAGTTGGGGAAGCGGTCATTGCAAACGACAGGTCTAAAGAATGTTCTAGTCGAGCGACTTAGACAAGCGTTGATAGAGGAAGAAAAGAATCCTGATACATACGTTTTCGAGGAAGAACCAGAAACTGAAGAAGAGCCTGCGATGAACATAGAACAGCTTTTGGGTAATTTAATGACCAGAATGGAGCTTTCAACCCTGCAAGTGAAGAATGCTCTTGAGGAACAAAAGAATTCTCTAGAAGCCCGTTTGGACGAACAAAAGAATGCTTTTGAGGAACAAAAGAATTCTCTGGAATCCCGTCTAGATGAACAAAAGAATTCTCTAGAAGCCCGTTTGGACGATCAAAAGAATGCCCTTGAGGAACAAAAGAATGCTTTTGAGGAGCAAAAGAATTCTCTAGAAGCACGTTTGGATGAACAAAAGAATTCTCTGGAATCCCGTCTAGATGAACAAAAGAATTCTCTAGAAGCCCGTTGGGACGAACAAAAGTGTTCTTTGCAGAATTGTCTAGAAACCTGTTTGGAGGAACAGAAGACTTTTCTTAAAAATTCATTAGACGAGCAAAATGTAAAAATTGAAGGAATCCAGCAGGAAGTGCTGGAAGTTCAACAGCAAGTGTCGGAAGTGCAACAAAATGTTACGGAGAAGCTTGACAACTTTAAAGCAGATTTGGACAGAATGAAGTATCGACAACCTCGGCACGAAGGAACTGAAATATCCGGTGCAGGCAGAATGAAACCTCCAATATTTGATGGACAAAATTCGTGGCATATTTTCAAGAGACAGTTTGAGGCAGCTTCCGAAGTAAATGGATGGAATGACGCAGACAAAGCTACAGCTCTGGTATTAGCACTTCGAGGTCCTGCGTCAGAGTTATTACAAACTATTCAGATTGAAAAGCAACGCGATTACATTTCACTAGTACAGGCGATAGAATTACTTTATGGAGATGAACACATGCAGCAAGTATATCGCCTGCAGTTACGCAACAGGACTCAAAAGCATGGCGAGTCACTACAACAACTGCAGGCTGATGTGGAAAGATTAGCTTATCTTTCGTACTCTAGCGTAAATGCGGATTTCCTTAATGAAGTGGCAACAGAAGCATTTGTGAACGCCATTGCAGATCAAAATTTACAACAAGCGTTAAGGCTAGCAGGAAAGAAATCAACAGCAGAAGCACTAGCGTATGCATTAGCGTATGAATCTGCCAGGCAAGCTTCTCGAAGTGCAGTACGAGTGAGAGAAATTTCGGTGGAGGAATGTACTTGTAATAGAATGCAGCCATCACAGAGCAATTCTTCACGCGGTATTCTGCGATGCTGGAATTGTAATGGACCAGGTCACCTCCAAAGGGACTGCAGAAAACGCCGTCGAACAGAATCACCAGAAGAGGAGGACAGAACAGAATGCCAAAGATGTCGAGCCAGGGAGCAAGCTATTCGGGGAGAGCCTAGAAATCAAACAGCGACTAGTCGCATCAGCTCCCCTGTTCAGCAGTCGGAAAACATGTAAAAACCAACTTTGGGGGGCAGAAGTTGGTTGGTGGAGTCGACAGCCCCGAAGTCATCATTCAGATAGCCCAGTTGCAGAGAAATAATAGCAGTCTTGTTATATATGGAAGTGTAGGAAAAAATGACTGCGTTGTCACTATCGACACTGGAGCTTCGAGATCAATTATTAGAGCGGATCTTGTCAAGAACAAATGGCTTCACAATACCACCAAATATTTACTAAGAACAGCAACTGGAGCCGCAGCACAAGTTTTTGGAGAAATATCTTTGGATATTCAACTAGGTGAACTATTATTTCCTCACAATTTCCTAGTTTCAGACATAATGGATGAATGCATCCTTGGAGTAGACTTTATGACCACATATAAAATAAATTTAGATGTCGAAGAACGAATACTCAAATATGGCAACATAGAAATTAGGACGAGGAACAGATTACCCTGCAAAAATAAGGACGATGGTCTGTGAGAATATGACCCTCTCCGCATTCTCGGAGAAGCTAGTATGGACAAAGCTTACTGATGACATCGGGACCTGCCGATTCTATCTGGTGGAGCCTAACCCTACAAAAGTAACATCGAACATCATCGTTGGTAAGACTTTAGTGAAGGCAGAAGGCGCAACATTAATTCCAGTCAGAGTGCTCAACACATCCGAAAATGAGGTACAACTAAAAGAAGGTGCTATAATTGGAAATTGTGAGCCTGTTTATCAGATTGTTAATTTGGAAAATGGTAGTAATATTAAGGAGGCGATACGTATACCAGCTACTACTCAACAGGTTCAGAAACTTCTTTCATCTAGTGCCTTAAGTGAACAGCAATACAACGATGCCAAAGAGATGATCGATGAATTTTCGGAATTATTTGCAATGAATGATGATGATTTCGGCAAAACAAATCTTCTCCAGCATCGGATCAATACAGGAGATTCTAGGCCCATTCGGCAACCACCACGAAGACTACCATTAGCCAAACAACCAGAAGTTGCAGATATGATAAATTCCATGAAAGAACAAGGCATAATTGAGGAATCTAACAGCCCTTGGACATCGCCAGTTGTTTTGGTCAGGAAAAAGGATGGCAGCACACGATTCTGTGTGGACTACCGCCAACTAAATAATGTAACAAGAAAGGATAGCTATCCGTTACCAAGGATTGATGACACATTGGACACCCTTTCCGGAGCGCAATGGTTTTCCACATTGGATTTGAAGAGCGGTTACTGGCAAGTGGAAATACATCCCGAGGACCGAGACAAAACTGCTTTCTCAGTTGGAAGTGGCTTATGGCAATTCAAAGTTATGCCATTTGGATTATGTAATGCTCCAGCCACATTCGAACGACTCATGGAATGTGTTTTACGAGGATTAACCTGGAAAACATGTCTTGTCTACTTAGATGACATAATTGTGATCGGAAGGACATTCGAGGAACATAAAAGCAACTTACGGGACGTACTTCAAAGACTGAGAGATGCGAAACTGAAGCTCAGTACGAATAAATGTGCTCTATTCAAGAATGAAGTAAAATATTTGGGGCATATAGTTTCATCACAAGGAGTAAGAACTGATCCAGAGAAGATAAGAGCTGTGAAAAATTGGCCTGTTCCAAAGGACAAACATCAATTAAGGAGTTTTCTTGGATTGGCTACCTACTACAGGCGATTCGTAAAAGGTTTTGCAGATATAGCAAGGAGCCTACATCAACTTACAGAAAAAGGAAAGCCGTTCATATGGTCAGATAAATGTAACGAGAGTTTTGCAAATTTGAAGCAACAGCTCTGTGGAACTCCAGTGCTTCACTATCCAAAGCTGGGAAAAACTTTTATATTGGACACGGATGCCAGCAATGTAGGTATTGGTGCAGTGCTTTCACAGGAGGAGGATGGTCAAGAGGTGCCAGTAGCTTATTTTAGCAAAGCACTCTCAAAATCAGAGAGAAATTATTGTGCTACAAGGAAAGAGCTACTTGCCATTGTAAACTCAACCAAGCATTTCCATAAATATCTCTACGGGCAGAAATTTATCCTCCGCACTGACCATGCAGCGCTTAAATGGCTTTTTCAGTTTAAGAACCCTGAGGGGCAAGTGGCGAGATGGATAGAGCGACTCCAAGCTTATGACTTTGCAATCCAACACCGAAGAGGACGTATCCATGGAAATGCAGACGCCCTTTCACGACGTCCATGCAAAGTTGAATGCAAACATTGCGTTCGGCTGGAAGAAAAAGAAACAAAAGCAACAATACAGCTGATGACGGTGGAACCATCGACAGGTTGGAACAACGAGAGCTTGCGAACAGCACAACGGGAAGACCCAGACATATCACCTATTCTTGCTTGGAAAGAAGACATGGAAAGACCACAATGGAAAGATATCTCGGAGAGGAGTGAGAAACTGAAGAGCTACTGGGCTCAATGGAACTCTCTTCACGTTGAATGTGGTATATTAAAGCGCAAGTGGGAATCAACTAACGGCGAGTCATTCCGAATGCAAATAGTCGTGCCAGCATCCCAGGTCAAAGATGTTCTAGAAGAAATGCACAGTGGATCATCTGGAGGACATTTGGGGGTGAATAAAACAATTTCCAAAATACGTGAAAGGTTTTATTGGTTACATATGCGAGAGGATGTTGAGGAATGGTGCCGCAGATGCACTATCTGTGCTTCTTGCAAAGGTCCACCACACAGAAGTAGAGGAGAAATGCATAAGTATAATGTAGGAGCCCCATTTGAAAGGATAGCCGTAGACATCGCTGGACCTTTTCCAGAAACAGATAACGGTAACCGTTATATTTTAGTTGCTATTGACTATTTTAGTAAATGGCCTGAAGCTTATGCAATCCCTAATCAAGAGTCTACCACAGTAGCGGATCAAGTAGTAATGAATTGGGTCAGTAGATTTGGTGTTCCTCATGAACTTCATTCGGACCAAGGACGGAACTTCGAATCACGGACTTTCCAAGAGATGTGTAAAATTCTGGGAATAAGAAAAACCAGAACAACTCCTCTGCATCCACAATCTGATGGCATGGTAGAGCGCTTCAACAGAACATTGGTCGAGCATCTAAAGAAAGTAGTCGACTATCACCAACGCGATTGGGATCGACATATTCCCATGTTCTTAATGGCCTATCGATCAGCTGTACACAACACGACCGGACAAATGCCAGCAAAAGTGATATTCGGAAAGGAGATGCGTTTACCTAGCGATCTCAAGTTTGGTACACCCAGAGGTGAACAAAAGTTACCAGACGATTATGTATCGGAACTTAGACAACGATTGGCTGATGTACACGAAGTCACGAGAGCAAAATTAGCAATAAATACCGATCGGATGAAGACCCGCTATGACTTACGTGCTAACTCAGCAGGATTTAATGAAGGTGACCTTGTTTGGCTGTACAACCCGAAACGACGTAAGGGACGTTCTCCCAAATTACAACAACACTGGGAAGGACCGTATTCAGTAGTGACTAGAATAAATGACGTAGTATATAGGATTCAGCGGGGTACAAGAGGCAAACGGAAAATCGTTCATCTAGATCGTTTATGTCAATACTGCGAGCATCAAGACCGTGGATCACCTGTTGTTCGGGACGAACAATTTTAAAAAGGGGGCAGTGTTACGCGCCACAAAGTGATACAAGCGACATCTATTGGAAATGGAAACAACTTTAAGTTAGTGACATCCTAGTAAACGGGGTTTGGAGAATGGAATATTCAGGAAGGTTCTAGGATAATTCGTAGAGTATAAATACGGCGCTGCTCACATCCAGGAGGCAAGTATTATTTCAGACAGCGAAGTGAGAAGTGAACGAAGTAAACTATTTGGATTGCGATAATTAGAAGTACAGTACTAGCGATAAGTAAAGAGTTGATTTGATAATTATTTGTGAATTTGTGAGAGTAAACAGTAAAGTTAAATAAAGAAAGAACTTTTGAATTATATCTAAAATATTGTGTTTTAAATAACGAACTAAGGCCACGCTCGTAACAATATCCTACAACTCGGCCATACTGACAACATCTTCGGACCTCGACCGGTTTTTGAATAGGATTGAGCAATCCTTCCTGCTTGCCTGCTTTTTTTGAAGATAAGATGCAGCTTACACAATTTCCGATGACTGATACCACCTTCTTTGCTAACCTTGGAATAAAATAATTTTTCTTAGCAGCAATTCTGTCTTCTTTGCGTTGATGTGACCTTTCAAATGGGTGTCCATTATGATATCCTTTTGCATTTGTTTCGATAGTACCAGTAAGTAATCTCCATCTTTATATTTGTATAAGATATTGTTTCACAGTAAATAGTCCTCGTAACTTGAATCTTTTACCAAAATTTTAAAAATTTGCCTTTCTATGTTTCACTGGACATTGAAATTCTCCAATAATTAGCGCCCACCTAGCAACTCTAGGGAAAATTTCCTTTTTCCTCATAGTCATCTCAAATGCCTGGCAATATGTGAAGATGGAAGACCGAATTCCCAAAAGGTAATGTCTTAAGCGTTTAAGAGCTCGAACGATAGCTAGCCCCTCCAACTCATAGCTGGTGTATTTCTGCTCTGTTTTGTCTGTTTGGAAACTGTAGAAAAATACCGGATGAAATGAACAATCCTCTGGACGCTTTTGCATTAACACCGCTCCTCTGCCGAACTTGCACGCATCAGTGTGTAACTCAGTCTCCGAATTTGGGTTGTACAGCTTGAGGACATGATCTTTGCATAGGTTTTCTTTTAAAGTTGTGAACGCAGCTATTTCGTCAGGCCCCAAATCTAATTTTCCTGTCTTCTTTGCGGCATCTCGTAAAGGCTTTGCAATGATAGAGTAATCCTTAATGAACTTTCGAAAAAAACTAGTAAGTCCTAGCCAACTTTGAAGTTGTTTGGCGGTCGTTGGTACTGGAAAATCTCTTACAGCTTTTGTTTTCTCTTCAGAAGGTCTAATGGTTCCCTCTTTGATAATATGTCCAAAAAAATTGTTTCCTTTTTCAAAAAGTGACACTTCTCCCACTTAAACAGGAGTCCATTTTCGGCAGCCCTGTGTAAGACACTCTGCAGTACTTGTAAATTCTCTGAAACGCTCTCCGTTGCAATGATTGGGTCGTCGACATAGACTTTTATAGCACCACTCCTAATAAAATCCTGGAAAACTTCATTAATAAATCTCTGAAAGACTGAGGTTGAATTGCATAGACCAAATGGAGCTTTTAAGAACTCATACTGGCCTTCTGATGTCACAAATGCCGTAAATTTTCTGCTCCCTGGATCAATATCGACATGAAAAAAACCGTTTTTTAGGTCCATAGTGGTAAATACTCGAGCATTGTATAAGGAGTCTGAGACATCTTCAATTAAAGGTAGCGGAAAACCTATCTCGTATCACTTTTGCATTCAACCTTCGGAAATCAATACAAAGTCGATAGCTATCGTCTTTTTTCTTTGCAAGTACCACAGGACTAGCATATTCAGAAAAAACTTGGTTGAATTATTCCATCTTGTTTACGTACAACTTCTCTTTCAAGTGGGGCAAGACGCCTTGGAGGTTGGAAAACAGGAACTTCGTCCTCTAAGTGGATGTGCATCTGTATGACACTTTTTCGGCTTAATGGGTTCGTACGCCTGGATTAGATCTATCACTCTCTTAGTTATTCCTTGATTTTCTATGTGTTTGGATTCCGGCAACTTATTATCTTCCTTCATGCCATTTACCAAACTCATCACGTCAATGCGGCTAAGGGGATCAAGTTTGTCTTCATTCGAAGTATTTAGCTTCTTTATGCAGACATGTCCTCGTACCACTGACATTCGGCTACAGATAGAACGTCTTTTCCTATTATCATTTCCATTGTCATCCAATCATCTGGAACAACATGACAGTTGACATGAAAATTCTCAGAGCCAACAGAAACCTCTGCAATAAAAGCACCTAGTGTATTGCTTTCCTTACTCCCGAATCCCTTGATTGTAATTACTGGATTGTGTAATGAGACAATGTACTCTTCTTGATTTCGCGTTTTTGATCCAATGTGATTTACCGTCCCACGTACCTGATTGCACTCCTTAGCTCTATGCCCAAATTCGTTACACCTAAAGCATCTCATGCCCATTGACTTATGAGGACAGTTCTCTCTAGTATGTTCAAACGCGCCGCAATTTACACAACGTGTTCTTTGCTGATAAGCTGAATTACATGGTTGATTAAAACGATCAGATCTACGAAATAACTCTTTTCCCCTCTCTGTAACATTTCCACTGTATGTTCCGCGACGACCTCGCGCACCTTCCTGTATTGTTTCATAAATCTTAATCTTTTCTTTCAGGACTTTGGTTTGTGCTTCGTACAAAGCTGACTTATGGAATGGATCATCTGATATTCCCGAAATTACATAAGAGACGATAGACCTTACATCGATGTTTCCCTTTTTCGCGATTTGTATAATATTGTAAATGTATTCGAGGTAGGATTCGTTCTCTAATTTTTTCCTCGTACTGAGTAAGCGATGTACCTCTATGCTAGTAAGTTTTTCACTAAATTCATTTGATAGCTTTGCTTTAAGTGAATCGTAATCTTTAATATTATCGGATGCCTCCACAAAAAGTTTTGCGATAGCCTTCAGCAATCTCCTACAATAAATATATTTCTGTATTTTGTTCCACTCGCATGTGGCTGCGACATCCTCAAAAGTTTGCACCCATTTTTCAAAATCTTGTTCACTACGCCCTTCAAACGTCTCAAGGGCATCTTCTACATCTTTAAAAGTGAAATTATTTGAACTCATCTTACCTTGTAATTCTTCGCTTTGTTCTGAATTTAAATTTTGAGACCTACTTGTGACGTTAATGTTGTCTGAGCTCACTTTTTCTGAAACCTTTTTTTCATTACTATTCAAGATTTCACAGTCCTTTGTTCCTGCGTTTTCGTTATACTTTTCGCTTTCTTCCATGCAACCACTAAAATTTTCACTGCCCGTTGCACTGCTATCGAGTTCTACGTTTTCTGAAATCGCGTCGTTCCGCAAAGCGTTTTCGAGCCTATCCACTAAATCTGTTTTTACCCGATAATAGGTTGACAATCCGCGTTCGCGCAAAATTTCTCTTAATTGTTTGGTGGTTAACTCTGTGGCATTCATTTACGACGAGGACAATTTCAGATTTTCATCTCTCTCTACACTTTCGAATCAAGAATTTTCGATATCGGTTCTTTCACACTTGCACGTTTTGTTACACCCATGCACTTTAAAATCTTGCACAGTTACAGATATTACACAGTAAAATATAAACAGTTATTGCTTTTCAGAAGTGTCCAGAACTTTTTAATATACCCGCCAATAATTAGAACAAGGGATCTCTAAATGTTTCTTTTAACTTTCCAAATTTTTTGTAACTTTTCTAAGCTCGTTCACTTAATTTTGCTTTACACTTTTCACATTACCGTAAATTTCTTTCTTTAATTTTTCTCAAGCTTTGCAAACTTTTTATTCCTATCAGTTTCTTTACAGATTTCCGTAGTCGTCCCACAATACACTTCTCCTTGTTCTTTTTTCTTTTCGATTTATAATAATATAATAAGAATCGCAAATTTTTCCGTATTTAAAAATTACGCGCCGCAATCCGCCACCGATTGAGCCCCCATAATTACTGTGGGATTTTGATAGGAACGGGTATCGGACGTTTTAAATGAAAAAGAGCAGAATTACGTTATTTAAACAAACTAATAAAAATGTGCTTTATTAGAAATATACAATAATACAAGTAAAAATAAACTTTGACCCGAACTCGATTTAGAAAAAACAAACGTGCCATATACTTTAGTGCGACCTTTTCCCGAACACGACTTACGCTTGACTTGACTCTATCACATCTGCTTTGAACTTTTTTGAAAAAATATGCTAACGGTAGCGATGATAACAAAAGAGCTGAGTTTGATACCGTACAAAATTGCATTGCCTGTGCGGTGTCGAGATAATTTAGTTTGCTGTGATCTGGTTTGTTTATATCCTACATACCTATATATCATCAACACCAGAATGAATTCATGAATTCATGAATTCGTTTTTAACCATTTTTATGGTATGGTAATACCTATATGGTCCTATAATATATAATATGGTCCTAATATTTCAGTTATTTCACGCAACGAGCTCTCTCTTTTTACTCTATTGCAAAACTCCCCACTTTTCACATCATGCAAATTCGGATGTTGTTCAAAAAGTTCTATAAGTTTTTCGGTTTGTTCATTTGTCCACTTGCTTATCTTTTCTTTTGCCATTTTTCCACGTACAAATCACTTTCAGATTATCACTGTACCTCAGTACCCGCTATATCTCACCATATATATTCTGTAATCAGCGCAATGCATAAAATGACAATGAGTGCCCTATTTCCTTTAAAATTTTCCAGACCCCGAAAAATACCTGAGAACACGCGTACATATGTAATAAAACACTCGTGTATCATCCGAGTCTAACCCTCGCTGGTCTAAATTCGGTTATACACGAAAATGTTTTCAGATAGTGCTAAAAAAAAACGGTTTTTAGTACGGTGTATCGCTTGTGTATCATCGTGTGTCACCGGACTAACTAAAGCCGCTGTTAACAGAATTTCCTGGAAAATATTATACGGAAGAACAGCAAATCGACGTAGTATCCAGCTTACTACATATAAATATTCGCCAACATCTGAATAGGGACAAAATAAAATAGGTGTAGAGTGCGCAGCAAATGTAGCAAATGCAGCATTAATTTGGGAGTTGGTGATATTAGCTTTTATTCTCTATGGACATCAATTGAGAACAACCAACACTTCGAACACCTTCAGTTCATAATAGGAGCTAAAAGCGGATCAGCTTTTACAGATACTGGAACTATACTGAGCATCGCTTCTCAAACTCTTTATGAAAAACTGCTCAAGCAAAATCATAAAAATTAATTTCCCAAAGGGTGAATGTTATTTTGGTTGATGGTATTCGTCGTTTACAAACAGTTAATAAATAGTAAGCCTGACTCGTCCTTAAGAAATTGCATTGCGTATATACTGTACACTCCCCACTACTTCTGCAAGTTGCGAGAGGAGTTTTAGTAAATTAAAATTAATAAAAAATTCTTTTAAGATCTTCCATGAGTCAAGAAAGATTGTCTGGACTTGCAATTCTATCGATTGAAAGTAATTTTATAAAAGAGATAGATTTTGAGGATGTAGTAGATAGGTTTGCTGAGAAGAAAGCACGGAAGGTTGATATTTAATTGCCATTATTTATTTATACTCTATAACTAAAGACATATCTGTCCAAGTGAATTTCTGTTTTTTCGGACTAAAACCTAATCTCAAATATAATAAAAATTTTAATTGTTATTCTTTGTGTTAAAAAAATAAACTGCCTTAGTAATGATATGATTTTTAATTTTCCTTTTATTTTAAAACAGTTTCAGATTCAAACGACAATTAAGATCTAAAATAGAAAATAGATTTCAAATTCATTTTATTTAAAAAACATTATTGTTTCAAATTCAAATTGTTTTTGGCAATTCTGGTTCTAGTTCCAGGGTATGCAGGATATAATAAGTCATCTATCATATATGCATCATAGTATACCCTGGAACTGTAATAAAATTTACCCCAAATAAAGATTGTTGTTAGAGGGGGCGGTAACTAACGACTTCCCCCCCCCCCCCAAAATTTCCTAGATCTGGCACTGACTAAACTCTATATTATCTAAATATAGAAACTGTTTGATAATTTCGGATACGAACATAAACCTGCTTACTGATAACAAGGATTCTAGAAAATACTTGGAGTTACTATCAACTATAACGTAATAGAGTTGAACAAAATTGACACGAAATTCCCTACACGAATTACGGAACACGGCTGCACTTTAATTGACCATGTGGTAATCTCTATGTTGAAAGATATAACTATACATTGGAACTCAAAGATTGATCACATCTGGACAATCGCATTATAGTAACTACACTAACTACGCAAAAATGTCCAAAGGAAAAGTGCAGAGAATGAATGTTGAAATATTAAGAACTAAGGTCAGATCTGCGATTGATAATTGCGATAATTTAAACTTTGACAAACTTATTGACATAATTCAACAAGCGAAGCAGGAAGCAACTGAAACTAAAATTATCAGAACTCGTGAAAATAGCTGGATCACTTTAGAGATATTAAGCAAAATAAAACAATAAATTATATAAGAAGATTATGGACCAGAGCTGTCAGATATCTGCAAAACACCACAACAAGGATTGACTTTTTGGAAAACTAAATATACAAGTCCTATGATAAGTTACCAGAAGGAAAACAACATAAAAGAGATGAGCTTAGAAGAATATAACCCAGACGCAATCACAGAAATGTACAGTAATTGTTTACCACACAATCAACTGTATCTAGTGTTAAAGAAAACATGGTGTTAAAAGTCTTAAAGCCTTATAAAATTATAAACAGTAATTACACTGGATCTACAGAAAACTAGATATAAACAATAAATTATATAAGAAGATTATGGACCAGAGCTGTCAGATATCTGCAAAACACCACAACAAGGATTGACTTTTTGGAAAACTAAATATACAAGTCCTATGATAAGTTACCAGAAGGAAAACAACATAAAAGAGATGAGCTTAGAAGAATATAACGCAGACGCAATCACAGAAATGTACAGTAATTGTTTACCACACAATCAACTGTATCTAGTGTTAAAGAAAACATGGTGTTAAAAGTCTTTAGCCTTATAAAATTATAAACAGTAATTACACTGGATCTACAGAAAACTAGATATATTAATTATATCCTTATATATTTGTTTATGTTTATGTTTTATATATTTGTATACAGTATTGAAACTAGATCTAAAGAAAGCTAGTTTTGGTAAAGAATGTACGGACATTGGTAATGCAACTGCATCCATAGTTGTGATTACGGTTGGTCTCAATTTACTTCTGCTGGGGTTATCTCCACAAAATTATCTGTAAGGACTTTTCATTATCCAACTGCTCTCACACATGCTATCTCATTTTCTTTAGGCCTCGGTAGCTCAGTTCCCACCTCGTCTTGGTCCTGTGCTTCATCTACAAATTTTTCCCTTCTAACAATTTTTCCTTGCTTTCGCTATAAAAAATGACATGTATCTACATATCTCTATAATTTCTTTAAGTTGGTTTGCTAATGTATAAAAATGCTATAAATTAAAAATGTCTAATTACTTTCGTAGGTGCCCATCGTATGTACGTTTAAGCTCAAAGCTTGGGGTTACCATTAATTAATATAATTCTAGTTTTAGTTTTTAGTTTTTTAGTTTTTATATCTAATACTCTGACCAGCTACACTGATTTATTTTATTTTGTTGATATTCTAAGGAGGGGCTTATAAATGAATGCTTTTTGATTTGATTTTCTTAAATATACGCAAAATCGTCCAATCAAAAAATTATAAAAAAAATTGTCTTCAACAATTCTGAAAATGTTAATATTTATACCATACGTTCTGTACTGGACGTCAAGCCGACTCCTAGAAGCTCTAAATATTCTTAAAGGAAACATTCGTAATATCCACCCTTATTGGTTTTAAAATGCTTTTAAGAAACAATAAATTAAATAAATACTCCCGGCGACAAAACAATGTGACAGCATCGAAGACAAATTGTCAGTGTCATTCCACTATTTTGCGATTTTCTGCTTCTTTCCGTTGAATAAATGGAAGTGGCATATCGAGGGAAAACTTTAGCCACACGATGTCAACAATTTTTAAATGTATTATGGCCAGTTTCACAGTCGAGTTTAAACCAAGGTTTAGTTTAAACCATCCTTCAAGTTTAAACGTAGTTTAAACCAAATCGGGTTTCACAGTGCATTCTTTTAGTAACGTTGGTAGTACTGAATAAATTGTGAATTAAATTAGTTATCGCCACCATTGTGAAGCAATTTTTCTATCAATCTGTCTCAATCGGAAAAAGTAAACAGATCAGAAATAAAAAATAAAAAATATGTAGTTATATTTGCTAATTTTAAATATGCCAACATTCAAAAAGGATGGTAATTTTAGCATAAGTGGAAGTTGACCTTTCCCAGTGCATAAAAAAAATATAATAGAGCACAAGAAAACGGACAAGAATAGATTCGAAGACAAAACGACAAGGTTCTTTACTTAAACTGAACCTAGCATAAAAATCAACGTCGTCCCACTCATTAAAATGATTTCTAATTACTCTCAGTCGACAGAGTTGTAAATTTAACTCAAAAAAATCTTCATCGCTAGAAATGTATAAATCTAAATTCGTGATGAAATTATTTCCTTCATACAAACAAACAATGCTTCTGTCAAAATAAAATTATCTTGAGTTTAAACCGAGGGATGGCACGGTTTAAACTCTAGTTTAAACCGGGGTTTAAGCCAAACTGTGAAACTCATTCGTCGAGTTTAAACTAACTATTTGGTTTAAACTCAGACTGTGAAACTGGCCATTAGCGCGCAATAATTTTACAAAAAAAAAAAATTGAATTAAAATATAAAGAATAAGAAAAGCATATAAGCTTCAATTTTTAGAAACAACGCTATTTCAAATTTCTAATGTTTATTTCGAATAATAAACTTGAAAAAGTAGCTGATCTCCCGGGAACTCTGAAACGTTTACTTTCAGAAACGTCAAACTTGTCCTTGTCGGTCGTCGACAAAGTTGCAAATTTAACTCAAAAAACTCTCCGTCATCGCTAGAAATGTCCAAATCAAAATCCATGATGAAATTATTTTCTTGATACAAAAAAAGCAATGCTACTGTCAAAAGAAAATTATCTTGAGTTTAAACCGAGGGATGGCACGGTTTAAAACAAACTGTGAAACTCATTCGTCGAGTTTAAACTAAATATTTGGTTTAGTTTAAACGTAGTTTAAACCAAATCGGGTCCTCTCAGTCGTCGACAGAGTTGCAAATTTAACTCAAAAAAATCTCCGTCATCGCTGGAAATGTTAAAATCAAAATCCATGATGAAATTATTTTCTTCATACAAACAAACAATACTACTGTCAAAACAAAATTATCTTGATTTTAATGGCCAGTTTCACAGTCTGAGTTTAAACCAAATATTTAGTTTAAACTCGACGAATGGGTTTCACGGTTTGGCTTAAACTCCGGTTTAAACTAGAGTTTAAACCGTGCCCTCCCGCGGTTTAAACTCAAGATAATTTTCTTTTGACAGTAGCATTGCTTTTTTTGTATCAAGAAAATAATTTCATCATGGATTTAGATTTAGACATTTCTAGCGACGAAGAAGATTTTTTTGAGTTAAATTTACAACTCTGTCGACGACTGAGAGTAATTAGAAATCGGCCAAATCATTTTAATTAGTGGGACGATGTTGATTTTTATGCTAGGTTCCGTTGTATTCGAATCTATTCTTGTCCGTTTTCTTGCGCTCTATTATATATCTTTTTTTTATGCATTAGTGAAGGCAATAGCTCAACTTCACTTATGCTAAAATTTTCATCCTTTTTGAATGTTGGCATATTTAAAATTAGCAAATATAACTACATATTTTTTATTTTTTATTTCTGATACTTTTTCCGATTGACAGATTGATTGATAGTAAAATTGCTTCACAATGGTGGCGTTAACTAATTTAGTTCACAATTTAATCAGTACTACCAACGTTACTAAACGAATGCACTGTGAAACCCGATTTGGTTTAAACTACGTTTAAACTTGGAGGGTAGTTTAAACTAAACCTTGGTTTTAACTCGACTGTGAAACTGGCCATAAACCGAGGGATGGCACGGTTTAAACTCTAGTTTAAACCAAACTGTGAAACTCATTCGTCGAGACTGTGAAACTGGCCATAAATGAAATCCGAAAGTCAGTATATTCACCTTATAATATATAATTATAGCCAACAGGAATGGTGATAAGCCAGATTTTGCATAATGAATTTCTGGTTGTGTTGGTAGTCCATGTTTTACATGTGTTTACACGCCATCCCTATTCTAAGCAACTTGTCGATTTCAAAAAAGTAAACGAAGGTTTTGAAACAATTCACATAATTAATTTATATAAATCTTTGCTTCTATTAACAAAAAAGATAATTTAGATAGTGCAGTATTCCCTAGTATTCCCTAGTTTATAATCCAATTTATATATGCAAGCACTGACCGAACACTTCATTTCTGTCTTTTTAATTGATATGAAAATTTTAACAGGCACTAGTGGTACTATAAAACTTTGCGCAAAATAAACTTCAAAGATAAATAGTTTTGAAAAGAATTGCTTCCGTACTTTTGTTAAATTGAGTAAACCTGTTCACATTCAATTATGTCCGTCGCATCTCACTTACTTTTATATATCTTGCTCTGTTCTTGAAAAATTACGTTCATGTGCACGGGGCGTGTATCTTTATTCTGCTCAGAGCACTCCGAGCGCTCTAAACACCGATTTCTGTATCTTTATTTACTTTCAGAGTACTTTGAGTGCTCTAAACGTGTATCTTTATTATTGCTCAGTGTCAAGGTATATAGAAGACACTGAGACCTTTTTTATGGCATATCTCTAACTTTTTCTCCTCATTTATGGTATATCCACGACAAATATCTCCCACAACATGTTTTCGACATAATTGCCATACTCACTAGTTATTTCATAAGCCGTGGTTAAAAATGCGGTTGCCAGCGAGGCAATCTCTACAAATTATAAATGCCGCAGTAAAGCCTAGTATTGTGTTCATTTCGCGAATAAATTTTGTATGGAAATTTAGCTGTGAAATTTAGTTGCGAAATATTTAGCCATATTTATTGTGTTTTATCAGCTAAAAGTTTGTTCGGTTTTGACAAGTAGATGGCAGTAATTTCCACAAACATATATTTAGCATCAGATTTATTCGCTCAATACCTTTTTCCACGCTAAAATTTTGACGTTTGAAGTTGAATGAAATTGGAATACAAGAGTGGCAGTAAATTTTTAATTTTTTTCTGACAAAAAATTCCGTGTTCAACTCTTTTGAGAAGAAGTTAAAATAGTAAATATAATTTTCCTTTGCAATCTAAAAGAACACGAAATAAAATGCACGACAGCTGATTGTCAAAAGCTGCCACCTGTAGTTCAAAACAATGCAAAATTTTAGCCGTAAAAAAGGTCCCTGTTCGATTGCTGCGAAATATTTATCCGCTAAATGAACACAATACCGGCAACTTACACTCTGCAGCATTCTAATTATATCACAAATTGACAGCACGTAATGAGAACTCAATTATTATATTATTACATCAAATCGTAAGTAGAGAACTGAACAGCCGTTCGGCCAGAGATTTTACAATTTAAAATGGCTGAAGCTACTTGCTTGCAGTAGTATTGGTATGCCGCTCGTGCTGCACTTCCAAACTTGGTATTTCGGAATTTTTCCTAACCCGATTTCCTCTCAACCGTAAAAATTTCAGCGTGTATGCCCATGTCCCCAGGCCTAATATCTCTCATCCTCATCGCATTCTAAATCGTGCGCAATGGAAAGCAATGGAAAGATTTCAGTGTAGCCCACTGACATGTATATTATAAATAGATTGATCGATTTCAAAAAGTATGCTCTCATGCGTAACCGCCGCAAGATACAAGCCATGAACAAAGTCGAAAAAAGAGAGTCAGCAGGCGACATCCACAGTCTTCTTGCCTTGTCTTACTGAAGGAGTTTTTCATATAAAAGTTGCTTGTATTTTGTTCAAATGCTATAATTTCCGTAAATTTGTTCTACATACTATATATTTTTTAAACTATTAGAAAGGAAACATATTTGGCTGCAATTTGTTTTAACTTCATTTTGCTGTGAGAGCGACAGATTTCGGCTTTAGGACCGGTTTAAGATGAAAGTTTAGTTTTTCCTCCATGACGAGTATACAAAAAGCCGTGAGAGGAGTTCCTACTGCATGCTGTACCCGGCACGTTAAGGCCTTTTATTGTGTCGGTGCCTTCGGAGACTTCATGGCTTACGGGGGTTACGTCTCATGCCATGCCATTTTACTTACTATTTTGTAAATTTTTATACGGCCTGGGCAAACAGTGCACATCATTTGCAAATTTTGCTGTCTTTTCCATTTTCCTTTGACAGTTTGAACTTCTGACAATTCTCGATTTCAAATTTTAATGTGTTTGACAGTTGTTACAAAAGTTACACAGAGTTTTTCCTTGGGTGGTTTTGGGCTAAAACTTTATTGAAGGGGAAGTGTAACGTCTACATTTTTTCCCCATTTTCTGAGTACGTGAACAGAGTTTGTGTGTTTTTGGGTGAAAATGTGCTAATGCACTCACATAAACTCGAGTACGTGAACAGACCTACTGTCAATGCTACCAACTGCCGTTATATTCAAATTATTTCGGAATTTACTTATATTAATATCAATGGGACTCTCGAATTTATCACAAAATTATTTGAGACTATTTATATGGTTAAATTTTAATTATGGGTCGAAGGAAGTGTTTTTTACAAGGCTGTTTTGGTTGGAAATTCCGCAGAACCTCAAGCAATTTCTCGTTCCCAATCGTTACAGTTAAAGGCACTTTCACATCAAACACAAGAATCGAAAATGTAAACCGAAAAACTCAATTTATTCCACTTTAAAACAAGATTTTTGCTCCAATGATTAATAAAAATAGTATATTTATCTCAGATTTTGAAGAAAAACACAACTTTTATCGTTTTTCGGACGAAAAATGAAATTTCGACCACATCTTTTCGGTTTCCACATGTGGGACGTTTCGGGACGAAAATTTTTTTCGGTCGTACTAAACCTCACTATTGTGTTTACATTGAAAAATATATTATTTTATTTTATTATTTATTTTATTCCGAAGTAAAATTAAAATACGCCTTTTCGTATGAGCTTCATCACAACTTTTATGATAATTAACTGCTATTTCTATTAAAGTTTTCGGTTTTTGATGTGAAAGCAAAAGCGAATTTTCGGTGTAGAACTTATTGGTTTTCGGTTTCGATGTGACAGTGCCATAAGTGGGCAAGTATGTTCTCACGGAAAGAGACAGGAATATGAAAGTGGTGTCATTTGCTTTCATGCATTATTGGTTCAACAACCAGTCCACTGCGGTATGCTAGAGCCAAGGAATTTTTGCACTTATTTTTTAAATAAAATTGACAATTTGGATTTGTAAATTGTGTGATATTACTGACAATAAAGAAATAATAAAGAAAGTGAAGAACTGGAAAAATGAAAAATTAAGATACACGTAAAACAATTTTTATTCGACCATTTGTCATTTTAAAATTGTTTCAGCTCTTGCAAAATCGCCGTTCCTTCCATCAATTTTTCGATTATTCCACCAACGTCAAAATTCCTTATAGAAAGAAATAAGTGTATCGGCCTTAGAATATAGAGACAACAGGAAGTGCTGATACCTGTAAAATTCGTGTGCATGAGCGTGGATTTTTCAGAGTATCATGAAGTAGCTCAGCATTATATTCAAGAAAGAGACAACTCTATGTTTAGCTGTCAAACGAAGTTTGTTTAATTTGCAAAAAATTTGCAATAATTTAAATGTAATTAAAAAGTTGTGAAAAGTGTTTTAAAAATAGTGCTAAACAAAGCAAATAGTGTAAGTAATTATCTGTTCAAATTATAGTGATAAATTTCTAAGTGATGTTCATGTAATTTCAGAATGAAGTGTTCGGTAAAAAATTGCCACAACAACACCAAAGATCGACGTGGGAAATCATTTTTTAGGCAAGTATAGTTATAAAATATTATTTTGTGTACTTTACACACCTGTGTATATTAAATTAAATTAAAAATTTATAACAAAAGTGATGAAATATCGAAGAAATCCTTCCTCCACCGAGATTTGTTTACGTTTGTGACAGCTGCGAAATTCCCTGAGTATGATGGCGTAGTGACAGTGAATAAGAACATTTTCCATGGGAGCAAACGTAATATTTTCAACCATATATCTTGTTGCACGCTCTCTATATTGATTACTACACGGCTGTACTGAGCGTTCACTACAGGGGCAACAGATTACTAACACAACCAGAATTTGACTACACAAAATTTGACTTATAACACTTCCTGTACTCTCTATATTCTAAGGTATCGGTACTTATTACTTCAAGAAATATTGACATAAATGGATTTTTCGACAAGAACGACATCTTTTTGTCAATCGAGAAGTAGAGTTTTCTATTCGAATAACTTTTCTCTAGCATACTGCTCCAAGGAATCGGGAAAGAAAAACTTTCTTCAGCATTCCATGACTTTTTTATATAGTTTTTGTATAGGAACAAAAATTCCTTGGCTCTAGCATACTGGGGCCCTATTCTTGAATAACGAAGACAGATTCCGTATTCGTTTTACTGTCAAAACCATTCGGAATCGTGTTCTTGAAATCCGCATTCGTTATATACCGAACGCAAACCATTCGTTATGCCAAACGAAGAGTGAATCAGCTGCTACTTTACGAGTGATAATGGAGATAAAAGATGTGCGAAAATTTCATATGCTCAAAAAACTAAACTAATTGAATTTTTAGAGGAAAACCTGAAACTGAAATTTGGTAAATACGATAACTTTTTCAGTTCAAAAGATGCCACGGAATTGTGGCAAAATAAAATCAGTATTAAATTCCATACCCGGAGCGCAAAAGAACCAGAAAAGTTTTATTATGATATTATATTAAACAAAGCTAATAGAAAATTTCCAGAGTTGGCAGGATTTAAAATGTGTGGTGAAAGGAAAATCTGTGGCGGAGATTCTTTAACGATTTCAGACGTAAACAATAATGACAATTCACTGAAGCTAGCCATTTTTTACAATAGTTCACTGATTTTATGGATAACACTTGGTGGAATAAGTTTATTTTAATTGCCATCTTAAAAAAAGATAATAAAAAAAACAAGTAGTATTTTTTATTATCTTTTTTTAAGATGGCAATTAAAATTTTTTACAAATTATACTTTAACATTATTCAATTTCTAAATTGAAAGATCTAATCTTGCCACACTCGTTATGTTGAAAAACTTTTTCACCACTTCGACTTTATAACGATGAAGTTCAAGAATACGAACGGTGTATATACGATTCGTTATCAACCATTCGTTATACAGGGTGGGCCAAAAGTCACCATGGGGGCCAAAAGTCACCATGGGGTTTAAAAATTTAATAACTTTTTCGTTTATATATTTTTTTATTTTTTTTTTTTAGATTATATAAATAACATCTGGAGAATAAATAATGGAGAGATTCACAACTGAACAAAGAACCAGAATAATACAGGGTGGGCCAAAAGTCACCATGGGGTTTAAAAATGCTCTTTGCGTTAAAATAATTGATCGCTGATTTAAGTAATAAAATTCTATTATTCTGGTTCTTTGTTCAATTGTGAATCTCTCCATTATTTATTCTCCAGATGTTATTTATATAATCTAAAAAAAAAAAATAAAAAAAATATATAAACGAAAAAGTTATTAAATTTTTAAACCCCATGGTGACTTTTGGCCCACCCCGTATAACGAATACGTTAAAACCATTCGTTATTCAAAAATAGGCCCCTTCACAGTATATAAAATTTTATACTTGATGTGCAAAGTAGATAAAAGCACATTATTATTATTTCGGGGGCATATTCTTGAATAACGAATGGTTTTAACGTATTCGTTATATAACGAATGGTTGATAACGAATCGTATACACCGTTCGTATTCTTGAACCTCATCGTTATAAAGTCGAAGTGGTGAAAAAGTTTTTCAACATAACGAGTGTGGTAAGATTAGATCTGTCAATTTACAAATTGAATAATGTCAGCTGTTTCATGTTTTAAAGTATAATTTGTAAAAAATGGCTAGCTTCAGTGAGTTGTCATTATTGTTTACGTCTGAAATTGTTAAAGAATCTATGGACTATCAATTACGTCGATCGTTAATCAATTCCTGCACCCTTAATTCAACACTAAATAGAAAAATGTTGCAGGAGGATCTCCACCAGTGCCATGCAAATGTTTTTTATCCGCCACAGATTTTCTTTCACCACACATTTTAAATCCTGCCAACTCTGGAAATTTTCTATTAGCTTTGTTTAATATAATATCATAATAAAACTTTTCTGGTTCTTTTGCGCTCCGGGTATGGAATTTAATACTGATTTTATTTTGCCACAATTCCGTGGCATCTTTTGAACTGAAAAAGTTATCGTATTTACCAAATTTCAGTTTCAGGTTTTCCTCTAAAAACTCAATTAGTTTAGTTTTTTGAGCATATGAAATTTTCGCACATCTTTTATCTCCCATTATCACTCGTAAAGTAGCAGCTGATTCACTCTTCGTTTGGCATAACGAATGGTTTAACCCATTCGTTAAATAACGAAGGGTTTGCGTTCGGTATATAAGGAATGCGGATTTCAAGAATACGATTCCGAATGGTTTTGACAGTATAACGAATACGGAATCTGTCTTCGTTATTCAAGAATAGGGCCCCTGGGCTATACATATCAGTGGTGTAGCTACAGGAAAAGTGTAACACTTCTGTTAGAAAATGTGTTCAATGGAAATCGGGAAATCGGTATTAAATAGCCCGTTTTAAGATGTAATCAAATCTAACAGCGAAAAAAAACTTTTATCATACGTATGAAATGAAATATATTTTACACAACATTTTTTCTCTAGGCTTTAGAAAATAAAAACACTACTAGGTCACAAACTTAAAATCTGCCGGTTGTAATATTTAGACATTTAGGGCCGTATTCACCAAGCCATTTAATTGAAATTTAATTTAATTTGTTTTAGTACTCCCGTAAGAGAGGGTTAGGGCACACTTAAAATTAAATTAAAATTTAATTTGGGTTATTTTATGTTATAATAACGCATATATAACTTTAATTTTAATTTAAGTGAGCCCTAACCCTCTCTAACGGGAGTACTAAAATAAAAATTAAATTAAATTTCAATTAAATGGCTTGGTGAATACGGCCCTTAGTGAAGCTATTCACCAAATTGTAATTTAACGAAAACAATAAACGGCGAATTGGCAACAAGGCAGACAACATGAACTCCACTCCATATAATTAGAGCAAGCAAGAAAACGCAAGGCGTCCACTAACTACTCTGGAAGTCCAAAAAAACTTATTATAACAAAAAAGGATCGTTTTAAAGTTTTTACATATAATATCGACTGTACTAGTGCCGTATAAATCGTTTGATTGCGGCAAAATGAGTGTTGAAGAGGAAGTTCTTAAGATACAAAAGAAATTGAGCAAAATGACATCTCCTGATGGGACGGTGAGTTCTTCATTGAGGGAAGACATCTTTTGTGTTTGTGCTTCCCCTACAGTTTAGTAGATCTTTTAAGACCTCACAAGAAAATCTGATGATTGCAATTTCCTTATTATATGGTCTGGAATTTTTTCTAGGTATAATTCTGAGGACTGTATATTGTTAAATTATATTTGTATAAATATAACCTTAAAATTTTATACCGGGGCTTGGGTGCATGAGTAGATGCGCGCCACTTTCTTAATTTTGGGAGGGAAATATCGATTTAATACTATACGAACGAGCCTGCTCTAGTTAATAAAATTGCCTCAAGAAAGATTTAAGACAGCTATAAATTGGCACCGGCGATGTGGACAAGACTACATACGAATTATTAAATGCCTTGCAAGGTTTTGCCGGTTGTATTTTATTCATTTTAATTCTGGCCTCAATAGTCGAACTGCCCTACATGAGTCTACTCCGAATGTGTCTAGCTACATCCGTGCAAAGTTAAGCATATGGAATGAAGACAGTAGAATTATGTAGATTTAAATGTTTAGCATAATCTTACAAGTATCTACTATCTATACCTGAAACGATAGGATGACCCTCTTGATGTTGGTTTTAGTTCAAATTTTAGTCCAGTTGAAGCGATTGGCTCAGACTCCGCCCAGATTTATTGAAATTATTCTACTTTACAGCTTATGTAGGTATAATTGAATATTTGATTTCCCCACCAGTATGGAAACCCGTTGCTGCATTATTAAAAATATCGCTCCTGTATACTCTTCGCACCCTATGCCTTACTTTTAAGTTTTATAGCCTGAAGCTTATGCTTAATTAGGTTTAATTCTAAAAAGTCTTTTACTTAGTGTTATTCAGACATCTGCATTTTGCTGCTTGCAATTTATTAGGTTTATCATTGAGTAGTCATTATTTCTAATGGTTAAGGTTACCTATGTTCACCCAGCATTATTTGATTCATCTGATTCAATTTGCGACCCAACATAGCGCAGACTAGACTCAGTTTCTTTACTTACTCCCACTCGAAGAGTCATTAAACTGTTAGCTCGCTCTTGTTTAGCCGATTTTCAATTTTCTATTACTATTTTTCAGTGTAATGGCAGGTTTTCTTTTACTTGTGCTTCAATGCATCCAAGTATTTTTTTTGTTACTTTCCTTGCTCGATTACTACTTCATTTTCTTAGAAAAACTCTTGCTACCTTGGTACTCCAAAAACAGAATCGAAATGACTAGTTAACTCGCAATGCACATAACGGAATGAAAATAATTAAGTGAATAATACTTGATTGAAACTGTACCGCACTAGAAAACTCAATTTCATTTTAAAACTGACTTTAAAATAATCACTGAAAAAATGAAATTAAACTTTGAATTTTATTCCTTGGGGTTTCATTTTATTCAAATTCAAATTCAAATTCAAAAACATCTTTATTGAATAACCTTAGTAACCTAAGCCTATGACAATAAAGCTAATCGCCCACGGCGTCGAGGTCATCCGGGCACTAACAGCTAATTAAAGGTTAGTAGCTTTTGTTTTCTCGTAACCTTATTATTAGTATTCTTTTCTAGTTGGAGTTTATTTGTGTAATTCTATCGAGTTGTCTCCTACCTAATAGTACTTAGTAGTGCTTATGTTGTATTTAAATTTTTTTTTCTTTCCATTATTTAATAAGATTTTGCCACAATTGCTTAAAGTCTATCTTAACGCCTAACTTTGTGGCTTAGTGTGGAGGAGGTAGCTCGAGCTACCCAGACGAACAATGATCGAGATCGCCAGAGTCAGGCTGGGGCAATTCCTGGCCATTAAGCAACACCTGTTCAGAGGTCAACCAACTCCACCTTGCACCTTTTGCGATGGCGCAGCGCTCACTGCAAAACATATCTTTCACGAGTGCGGGAAACTACCCAGACTACTCTACGAACGAGGCATAACGACAAGAACAACTGAACTCCTGAAGTACTCCAGAGAGGCTACGAACGGACTAATTCCCGCACTCAAACAATACCAACGGACTAACAACGAGGCTCTAACGCACCAAATACAAACTCAAACGGTTTCATTTTATTTGAAAGAAGTTTCATTCCACGCGAAAATGGTTTAATTTAATCCAAAATGCTATATTAGAACACAAGCATACCACTTTTTGGATAATACCAAACCAATTGAAGTGTTTCAATTCTCAACTCTCTTAATTTAGGCATATTTACCTTATACTCTTTCTTTACCCATTTGCTTTTCAATTTATTTTCATAAGCTACTACTATCCCTTCATCTCTATGCATTTAACTCAGAAATTTGTATGCAGTCTGGACTAATTTTTTTCCATTATTTCAATTCTGCAAAACAAATCTATCTGGTTTCCTGAAATCTTGAACGGGGGGAGAATCATAATGTATCCAAAATTGGCCACATTAAGTCAAGCGATAATTGAATCGTTGTTTTCAATTTGGTACAACCTGAAGTAAGTGCATCGCAATACTTCATCAGTTAGCATGGTTATATCATCCACAATTATGCATTTCACGTGAATTAATGCCCTCTTCTGCCTTTCCAACCTATCGTCTTTAAGGGAATTTACGAACTCCAAACTGGCCTGATCTTCTCCAAGTGGTTTCCCACTAAGAAAATAAATTTTCCTGCTATATGATTCACTGTTTTCGGTTAACGCAGTCAAAATAGCAAAGGTATATTTGGATGATAGTATACATTGATCTATACATCTATGAGCTTCTCTTTGCATACTCTGCAGGTAATAAGCATTCCAATGCTGGCATTAAATGCTTGTTTTTGGTTATTTTGTTAGGTCCTTGATTCTTGCTATCAGAAGTATTATATTACCCGCGTTCAGAGCGGTGATCTATGCAAATATCTTTTGTAATTCTCTTTAATAAGCATCGTCAGATGGGTGAAAGGGTCATAGGTGGTATTTAAGATTAAGGAGCTTATTCTAAGCTCTTTACATCTTGAACCGGATTATCTTCTAAAAGGAAGAGTAATCTCCAACAAGATGTTTTCTTGACTCTTCAGCAAATTATTTTCGTCCCAGAGGATTCAGGACAGACTAGTGAAGCTAATTGCACGGCATTTTACTATTGCAACTTCACTGTTTTCTCTTCTTTGGTATAATATCACGTAGTGTTCAGCTTGGCATATCGGTACAGGCAGTCTGATCCCACACGCAACCCAAAATAAAATCTTACATTGAGTAGAGATATATGCAAGAACTGTGGTGAAAATCACGAATCATCAAACTGTACTATGACTAAAGTCTCTTGTATAAACTGTCGTTTGAAAACAATAAATAATAAAGAAGACAATCTAGACAACTGTAAGCACGCTGCAGATAGTAGAAAGTGCCCAATATACCAAAGACGTATAGAGATAGTGAGGAGCAAAACCGAATATACTGTACAATCTCTATAAAGAATGCCCACCATGCTAAATCTAATATATCTAAATATCAGGAGTATCCGAAATAAACTAGATGAAATTGAAATTATGGTTATCAAAAACCCACAGATAGATATAATAGTGCTGAATGAAACATGGCTATATTCTAATGAGGTGAACTTCTATAACATAAGAGGCTTTACAGGAATTTTCAACTGCAGAGAGGAGAGTCGTGGTGGCGGAACAGCAATTTTTATTAAACAAGGAATAAAATATAACAATATAAAACTAGACAATAAATATAATGTAATACTAACTGAAATAAAAATAAGCAGCAAGAGTAGTCTTAAAATACTAACAATGTATAAATCACCAAGCGAAAGCCAACATGAATTTATAGACTATTTGGAGAACTTACTGACTCAGCACCGAAAGCTTATGTTTTTGGGAGATACCAACATTGATTTGTTGGCGAACAATAATGCAGTAACTCAATATCTAGACTTATTATCTATATACAACTTCAGGATTCTAAATAAAATTGATATTAAACATGCAACTAGATCTACAGAAAACACGGCTACAATAATAGATCATATATTTACGGATCTGTGTGAGACATTTTTAATGGACATGAATATGGACACTACCTCCATATCAGATCATAACGTAATTAAGGTTGTAATCACTACAAATGTTTTTAAAAAAAAAAGGATGAGCACAAAAGTCATCTCATCAATAGACAAAGAGAGATATAGAGAAAAAATCAAAGAGAGAATACAAAACTCTCAAGCAATAACAACGGAGGAACTTATCGACATTATAAAAGATAGTAAAAAAGATAGCACAATTTACAAAAAGATTAGAAGTAGGAATAATGGATGGATAACGGATAAAATTATAGATGAAAAGAAAAAAAGAGAGAAGTTATATAAAAAAATGAAGAAGCACCCGGATGATATTGAGAGGAAGAGAGATTATACTTGTGCTAAAAATCGGGTAAACATGTTAGTAAGGAAAGTGAAACAAGAATACATTGACAAACAGTTTCAGAAGACAAAATACGACACAAGGAAAACATGGAAAATAATTAATAAATTTATCATAAAAAAGGAAAATGTAAATAAAGAAACTATTACTGAGATAAGGAAGTCAGGGAAAATAGAAACTAATCCAAAGACGATAGCAGACACACTTAATCAGTACTTCGTCAACATTGGCAATGAACTTAAGGAAAAGTTACCAACAAAGTCACCTACTGCAAATAAAAGGCAAGCAAAATCAATTTTTCTTGAACCATCTGATACGGCAGAAATAGAATTTGTAATTAAAAGTCTCAGAAAAGAATCTGCACCTGGGCTTGACGGAATCACTACGAATGATCTTGCTGTTGCGGCTGATATAATAAGCCCGACTTTAGCCAATCTTGTAAATCAAACCATCTCAACCGGAATTTATCCAAATATACTAAAGGAGACTGAAATACTACCAATATATAAAGGTGGAGATAAAAAAGATGTGAGTAATTACAGACCAATTGCAATTCTCAGTTGTGTTGGAAAAATATTCGAGAAAATAATTGAAAAAAGACTCAGGAGTTTTATAAACAAAACTGGAGGATATGATCAGAAACAATTTGGCTTTCAGGAATACAGCGGAACAGAGTCAGCCACAGCTGAGACAATGAATGTAATCAACAAATATCTAGATGAAGGTCTATATACTGGAGCAATTTTTGTAGATCTTAGAAAAGCCTTTGATACAGTTGACCATGATCTTCTTCTGAAGTTTCTGGATGAGCTTGGAATAAGGGGTATAGCCAATAAACAGGTGGAAAGCTATTTAACCAATAGGAAATTGTTTACAAAAATACAAAAAATACATAGCGATCCGGAGATTCTCCGCACTGGTGTACCACAAGGCTCCATCCTGGGACCTAATCTCTATTTACTATACATAAATAACATGCAGAATGCAGGAATTAAAGGAGACTATCATATATATGCAGATGACACAAACATTATATATGGGGCGAAAACAAAAGAAATCCTTCAAAGAACTATGAACGGGGATCTCATAAGATATAAGCAATGGACAGATGGAAACAAACTTTCGCTGAACGAAGAAAAAACCAAATTTATAATATTTCGTCAAGTCAATAAAGAAGATATTGACCCACAGATAAAAATTGGATCCATGAGCTTGCAGAGAGTTAAGGAAATAAAATATCTTGGTCTTATATTAGATGAGCAATTAAGGTGGAACAGTCATATAAACACCAAAATTAATAAAATTATACCGATGTTGGGCGCTATCAAAAGAATGAATTTGACATTAAATAACAAAACAGCAAATCTAATATATAATGCTCATGTACTATCACACATAAAATATAGCATACCTATATGGTCCCAATGCTCCAACTATATAATTAATAGAACACAGATAACTATGAATAGAGCTCTTAAAACATTATATAATATACCTTGGCTAACGTCTACAAAGGAATTACTAAGAAGAACGGAAAAACTTAGTCTAAAGCAAATAATCTTCGTGGAGAAAGCTAAATTTGTCTATAAGTTGAAAAACAAAAATATTAAAACAAACCTCAAAATCACTACGTCAACAGATCTCCATACGCACAATACAAGACAGAGGAATGATATAAGAGTAGAAGCAGCAAGGACAGAAAGGGTTCGTAAAGGATTATTGGCGACATCCAGTGAGATCTTCAACAGACTTCCTATTCAGATTAAAATCAGTTCGAATATAAACATCTTCACAAAGAAAGTAAGAAACCATATATGTAGTCTTCGTGAAATATAACTAAGTTGAATTAGAACATGCTATTCTTATTAGGCTATATATAAGGAATAAATAGATTGTAGTTAATTAAATGAATTTCAACCTCTTTCTTAAACCAGCTAAGCTGTCTGAAAGGGGGATTTTGAAAAAAAAAGGATATTAAGGAATTGTAACTAAGGCTAATAGTAATAATGATGATAATGTTGACATTAGAATAAATAAATAAATAAATAGTAAGACTTGAAGCTTCCTCAATTATTTGCATTTGCATGTGATAAAAATTTTCACTAAAAGTAATACGAATTTTCATTTTCAGGGACAAGAGCAGGCATTAGATTTGCTGAAGGCGCTTCAATCGCTCAATGTAAATTTGGATATTTTAACAAAGACTCGGATTGGTATGACTGTAAATGAATTACGAAAAAGTAGCAAAGACGATGAAGTCATTAGTTTGGCGAAAACACTAATTAAAAACTGGAAGCGTTTTCTATCTAATACGCCAGCCCCAAATTCTAGTTCAAGTAAAGATAACAACAGTAGCAGTAGCAAATCGAGTAAATCAAGTAGCAAAAAGGATGAAAAGAACAAAAAGGAAGAAAAGAAAACCGATGAACGACCAAGAGTCCAACAATCTTTCCCTGCCGCCAGTAATTCAATGACAGATGCTGTACGATTAAAATGCCGTGAAATGTTAGCAAATGCACTGAAAACGGATGGTGAACCGCCAGAAGGTTGTCCGGCTCCAGAAGAGCTGGCTGAAGAATTGGAAGAGGAAATTTACGCAGAATTCAAAAATACAGACATGAAATACAAAAATCGAATTCGGTCTCGTGTATCTAATCTTAAAGATTCGAAAAATCCTACACTACGAAGCAATTTTCTTTGTGGCGCTATTACAGCTGTTAAACTTGCCAAAATGACCCCCGAAGAAATGGCTAGTGATGAAATGAAAAAACTTCGAGAGAAATTCGTCAAAGAGGCCATCAATGATTCGCAACTTGCAACAGTTCAAGGCACAAACACTGATCTCCTGAAATGTGGTAAATGTAAGAAACGTAATTGTACATATAATCAAATTCAGACGAGAAGTGCTGATGAACCTATGACTACTTTCGTCTTGTGCAATGAATGTGGGAATCGTTGGAAATTCTGTTAACTTTAGGTTTGAACTCAAACGAAGTGAATTGCGATTACGTGAACTATCGCTCTCCGTAATTGATCTAAAAAAACATTGAAGAAAGATGCAAAACACGTCTCTGTGTGATGTGGCATTTGTACCAAAAATCCTAAGTTCGACCTCTACTGATTACGCTCTCCAATCGATCTTACTGGAAATGTAAGTAGTTTTCGTTTCTGTTTAATGTAATTAATTTTGTATTTAATTAAAGACTTAATAAAGTTTTAACATTTAAGATAAAAATAGTCGGATTTTTGTTCTGTTTTGAAATTTAGGGAATCTAGTTGTACAAATAGTGCACTATAGCGTATTTCTTGGAACAGGTGAAGACCATTAACATTTGTCTTCAAACGACGGATACATCAATATAGAAACAGCTAATAAGCCTTCAATATATAGGTTACTCCATAGAATGAAGACAAATGTGTGAAAGCCCTTAAATTTCTACAGCAGTCCTTATAGAGAAAATCTTGCCAAAGGTACAATTCTCCATAATAATAATACTGCAATTTTGTTATAAATGAATTTAGCGCATTGAGTTGTTTTTTTTTGTCACATTATAATACATTTGTGGGCGATAATAGTCATATTGCTGCGTTTCAAGACAAGTGATCAGTTATTCCTGGCAAGCTTGGGTTCTCCAGATAGCTCTAATGGATTTAGTTTCCGGGGAGTGTTTAGAACTGAAGCCTTAAATGCGATTCTCGTTATTAAATCAAATGCTGCCAGCTCTGAAAATATGCCAGCCCGTTTTGTGAAGCTATGTAGTTGCGTCAACTTTTCCATATCTTCAATATATGTATTACGAAATCGGCGTTTAAAAAGATATTGAAAACAGCGTACATACTTCCTATTCCTAAAACTTGTGTGGCTACAACACCTACCGATTACAGACCCATTAGACAAAAACCAAAGTGCTCTCGTTAAAGTCACAACAGATATTCGCGCCGCACTTGATAAAAGAGATATTAAGGCATTTTCACATCAAACACAAGAATTGAAAAAATGTAAACCGAAAAACTCAATTTATTCCACTTTAAAACAAGATTTTTGTTGCAATGATTAATAAAATCCAGAGAAATAGGGTAAACTAAGAATTTTACTGAGAAAATAGTTATATTTATTTCAGATTTTGAAGAAAAACGTTTATCCTATTGCCCATGATTTTATTAATCATTGGAGCAAAAATCTTGTTTTAAAGTGGAATAAATTGAGTTTTTCGGTTTACATTTTTTCGATTCTTGTGTTTGATGTGAAAGTGCCTTAATAAAATCATGGGAAATAGGATGAACTAATAATTTTACTAATAAAATAGCATATTTATCTTAGAATTTTTTAAAAAAAACACAACTTTTATGATTTATCGGACGAATTTTTCTGCCGATAAAACATAACAGTTGCGTTTTTCTTCAAAATCTGAAATAAATATAACTATTTTCTCAGTAAAACTCTTAGTTTATCCTATTTCTCTGGATAATAATCATTGGAACAAAAATCTTGTTTTAAGTGGAATAAATTGAGTTTTTCGGTTTTCATATTTCTGTTCTTGTTTTTGAAAGTGCGTTTAGTGTTCTGGCACTTTTAGGTTTCTCCAAGCTTTCGACAGTGTTTGCCATATAACCCGCTGGCAAAATTATTCAATAATTTCTATTTTCCGTGTGGAGCACTGACATATACATATAATATGGACTGCTTAACTTTCTATTTCATGTGGGCTCAATTGCTTATGTCAAAAAAAAGCTCTTACGCCGGTGCCAACATTGAAAAAATCATTGTCGGGAAGTTGAAAAACCTAGCGCGCAGCTCGAAAAGCGAATACGAATTCCTGCTGCACATCGTATGAATATATTGCCTTTGGTAAAACAATTTTATCAGTAATAACCCTAAATAACTAATTTAAAAACCTTTATTTCGGCGGACCCACTTATTTATTTCTTGTTTACAGCTCTCTCTCAGTTGGTACTTGGTGCTTACATCGAAAGAGTCAGCAATATTGAAGTGAGCCCACTTTTGCAATGTATTTTTATGAACGTAGTCAGTCCATATTATACATGTCAGTGGTGTGGAGCCATTCATTTAATTAAGAAATTCTTAAACAGGCGATGTTCGGGTTTATTTCATTCGTCCTGTAGGACTCATCGAAGACTGTGGCTCTGATGAACTGCGATTTGTATAAGCAAATTCCTTTGGTTACTGTTGATTCTTTATCACTTCCTCCTATACTTTTTAATAGTTTTTCAACAACGGAATATTCTAAAAAAATAAGGTAGCTACATTTTATTATGAGTGAAATTATCGATACTTAGAAGAGAAAAAATTAAAGAATTATCGTAATGTCCCAAATGTAGCCATTATGGAAGAGCTTTTCAGTGCCGAAAGGTATGCGCGACGTTAAATCTTTTCATAAAATGTGAAACTGGATAAGATTAAGCAGGACTTATTTTTACTGCAATACGTCGAAGTCAGGCAGATCGACGTAGGTGTTCTACTAAATCAGTTAATTCAAAGATTGTATAATACAAAGATATTGCAGGCACATTGTGTACTTTGGCCTCAGTGAAAAATAATGTGGAATCTCCGAGATTCCACCTTTGTTGAGAAATTATTAAAACTTCGCATTGTACACGGCCTCCACTAATCATTACCACCACAGCCTGGATCTGATGTAGAGAAGCTCTCAATTTTATCTTAGAAATTCACTGATATTTTCTTTAGAATTTGTATGCAGTATTGGAGACCGGCATACCTCGCTCCAATATAAAAACAACGATGTCTCGACCTGATGTAAAGAAGGCCTCCATTTTCCTTGTAATTTATTCGATATTTTTTCTTCAGAAATTGTATGATTTGGCCGACAACAGGTGCTTCGGGGCGGAATAATTTTTATGAGCATAGACGCTAGTTAAGCACAAGTTATTTATTTTGTTCTAGAAATTTATAGAAAATGTTTCGGCAAAATTTTTATTCATTTAGTGGCCGAATGGAGTTATTTTCAGATATAAAACTTTAATGTGTACTGTTGGCCAATAAAAATGCATACAAAATCTAATGAAAAAATATTCAGTAAATTTCTAAGAAAAAATTCACGGCTTCCTTGAGAAGATTTGTTGGGTGTGAAACACTGTGGAGCACTGATGCCAGATTATGCCATGGACTAAGCGCCAAAATAAAGAAAAAAGATAGCCCAAAAGGCGCCGAAATGTTTATTTTTAATAAGGCTGAATTTCTGATAAAGAGGTTGCTATTTGATTAGTTTTTAACGATTTAATCGATTATAGATTGCATTATACCACTAAGCATACAACAGATAGAGAACTCAAATGAGGGAAAAACCTGACGATGCACACAAATTGCTTTCATTCCCAGTGGCTCCCACAGTCCCACCAGCTTCTTTCACAATCGCCGCGAGTATTTCTAAAAGCTCTACCTCTGTTGCGGAGCTCTCTCTCACTCAGTCATTTAATTGTTTATGCATATGCATATCACACCGGCAAGATTGGCATGACATGACACTTTGGCTTAGCCATAAGAGAGAAGCTGCTGGTGCTTGTTCCACTCTGGAATCACACCGGCAGGCATACAGATATTTCTTGTTGGCTGAGGCGGTGAGCCACAATAACATAGAAATGAGAATCAAAGCAAAAGACAGAAAATGAACAAGTGAAAAAAAGAACAAAAAATTCCACGAAATATGGGATAACTCCAGAATATCCGTATTTTGAATTACGCGGGAAAAAACGTATGCGATATATGATGGCCCCTCACTTAATTAAATCTTTGAGGAACATATTAATTCAAAAGTGAAACTTCTTAGGTCTTAGAAACAGTTGATTTTATTTCTATTTACATTTATTGACGATTTTATTATTTCAGGATTAAGAAATGGTTATGAGGATTTTAATTCAAGACAATCTCTCTTAATTAAATGAAATATTTCTTTTATTCATGAATTTCCTTCCATTAATTCATACTCTAAGAAAGAATTTTTTTTATTTATAAATTTGGTAATTTGATGGCAGATTCGAAATGATCGACCCCGATATCCCTTGAAGTTTAGCTTTTTCGTTAGTCATTTTAGGTTCGCTATTTTGAATTTTGGTAGATTTTAATTTTGTGATTCCAAAGACGTCGTTTTTTTATTAAATATATTACTCTGAAAATAATTCCGTGAATTAAAATATTATATCTTAAAGGAGCTGCTTACACAAAAAACGAGAGTAATATTATTTTCCCGACTACAGAGAATCCCAAAAAAGGGGTTATTTTGCTTAATTTGTTCCGGTAGCATCCGTCTTTCAAGAAAAATAAACAAATCGTCAGAATCAAGATGGTGCATACGAAAAGGGCATACCAACTGATTGCTGAGTCTGCTTAATTTCATGCTCTCGTGCTGCCTACATGCTTTAGCAGACGGATCCCTACCACTTTCTTGTCTCTTCTTTCTGAGAGTGTGGGAGCCACAGAATACGTTGCGAACTTCGACACATTTTTCTTTGATCTGAGTTCTCTATTTATTGTATGCTCAGTGATTATACTAGAAAAAGTATACATGCGCGATACTTTTTTTTACAAAAATTGGCGCTCCAGGTCCGAATTTTCGTTTTAAAAAATTTATAAAAAATAGAAATTCAATTTTTTAAAACTGCTTTCACTGCAATAATTGATAATTAAGCTTCCTTAAAATGGAAAAAAAATGTCATTTTCAAAAGTTATGAAAGAAATATTGAAACGGCTTAGTGACAGTCCACCCAACTCCACACCAACAACCAAAAAATCACCATTCTCGATTTGAGCGGCTGTAAACATTACTGAATCTCACTGAAATTTTGCATAGAAGTTTGAAATTGCATTATCTAACAAATTCTAAATGAACATTTTAACACTTTTGCAAATCCATACATTTTTGGGCCACCCTTACCTACACCTAATCTCATAGAACCCAGCGTTATACGCTGCTTTAAGCAGGGGTTTATAAAATAAATACACTTTGATTTGATTTGATTTGATGTACATATATATATGCTTTTCTTTTTGCTGTGAACTGAACATTTTCTGAACAAATATAAAATATTATCTTAATTAAATTCCAAACTTTTTTCTTTTTAGTTAGAATGACATGTCCAAGAATAATTTAATGTGAATAAAACCCATTAGTTCACTGTAGTGTAGACAGCAGGCAGTTCAGAGAGCTTCATTGCTGTCCTGATGAGATCGTCCTGCACTGCTAATCGAAACATGCAGTATGCTCTCAAAATTTCTTTACGAAAGTTTGATTTTCGGCTACAAAGCCAGTAACTGACCAGTACCCCGGTACTTGTCTTTTAAACATTGCATGCATTAGACGGAAAATTGCCTGTAAACTTGTATATTATACGGCTCTCGAAAAAATAACCCCCTCTTCTATTTAGTTAGAATGAGATATCCACGAATCATTTAATGTGAATAAAACCCATTTGCCATTCTATTTTATATCCTTAAATAGAGTCCAAAAAGCGCAGAAAAAGCAGTGTCGCGCTCATTTGGGCGTTGGGCGCTTTTCATGAAAATCGAAGCGCAAATTTTGTAAAAAGATAGCCCAATTTGCGGAAAAGCGCCCAATCTGTGATGCTGTGGAGTTTCAGATATTCAATTCTATTTTAGAAAATTGAGATCTATAGACAGGCTATGCTATACCTACCATCCCAGTAGGAAATGGAACGCGTCCTAGACTAAGGACGTTTGCCAAACGGGCTAAATGCTGGCTAAATCTATTACTTTTCCATTTAGTAAATTTTCGAGCTTGCTAATTCTTCTTCTTCACATTCGTCTAATTATTTGACAAGTGCGGTTTATTTGAAAGATTTTTAGAAGTATTTATTTGTAAAATGAACAAATAAAAGAAAATAATATTACGGCCATAGCTTCCTTGTTTATTTCCTGTAAATCCAACTTAAATGCCACACAATTGCTTTGCTTTTGAAATAAAAGTGACAGCTGAGCAATTGGCTAAATTCCACTTTTGTTTGGCACAGCCATGCAATTAGCTGGCTAAATTTCCAATGCAAACTGGAATTTAGCCCGTTTGGCAAACGTCCTTAGTGTAGTTTTTTTTTAATTATTTGATTCTAATAGTACTTGTTTTTTCTTCCGATTTTTCACCGACGAGAAATTGCAATATTTCGTTGAAAGTTGTTGAAATGTAAAGTAAAATGGTATATTTAACAATTATCTGCAAAAAAAAAAAATTAGGAGAGTTAACTCTCGTTAAAAATTTTCAATTTATTTGAATTGCACATATTCATTTTTCGTCTTAAATTGTCGCATGTTGGGTTTCTGTCTTTTGCGCTAGATATCTCTAATGTGGTCTGTGGTCTAGGTCTACGCTAATTTTATATGAATTTTCTCAATTTGAGGACACAAACCTACGTTAGTAAATTTTATTGCCTACAGGCTCGCTGGTATCGAAATTGTAACTTTTACTGAGTACTGAATCCTATTAATAATTTTTACAACTAGTGTAGCGAATTGGTCCCTTCGCTACTTGAGTATGTTGTTAATACATTTACCACAAACAATTAATTGTCTTAATGTGCTATATCTAAAGTCCCATGTGAGTTCCACCATGAGTCTTCCCGCTTCTGTGTAACTCTAAAACGCGCTTCTTGAGCCTAACGTTCTGGGACTGTACTCGCAATTTTTCAATTCATGCCCTTATAGGGTCAGATTTTATAGAAAAAATTCGGAAATTTTCCATGACGTAAGGACGCTGACAGATGATTGGTCAAAAAAATTAGAAACGGCACGAGAGGAGATGGTACCTTCTGTGAGAAAGGTAATTTGGCTGTTGAGGGGTTTTTGATGGAGGACTTGTTGTTTGGCTTTGATGGTGAATAGTCGCAAAGGCTTTAAGGGAGTAATCTGAAAATTTTATTAAAAGATGATAATGCATATGTTATATATTGTGGTATGGTATATTTAGTGTTGAAGCGAATAGTTTTGGTGATTTGAAGCTGGAAAAATCTAATTTGGTAACCTGCAAGTTTAGTGCAGGATAATATTGGAAGTTTTTTTTGAGTGAACGTGTGAGTTGCGAAATTAACAGGAGGTTAATTTAGTGACTTGTACTTTTGGTGCAAGGTAAAAATTTATAAACCAAGTTCAAATTCGCTAAGTGCAAATATCTATTGTATTTACCTGTGGAAAAATAAAAAGGTATTTCGTTTAATGGTTTGTGAAATCAATTTTTATAATTGAATTCCAAATTTGCGAATTGCAAATACATATTGATTTTTACCGGTGGAAAAATAAAAAGGTATTTCGTTTAATTGTTTGTGAAATCAAATTGTATAATTAAATTTCAAATTTGCGAATTGCAAATACATATTGATTTAACCTGTGGCAAAATAAAAAGGTTTGTGAAATCAAATTTTATAATTAAATTTCAAATTTGCGAATTGCAAATACATATTGGTTTTTACCTGTGGAGAAATAAAAAGGTATTTCGTTTAATTGTTTGTGAAATCAAATTTTATAATTAAATTTCAAATTTGCGAATTGCAAATACATATTGATTTTTACCTGTGGAAAAATAAAAAAGTATTTCGTTTAATTGTTTGTGAAATCAAATTTTATAATTAAATTGTAAATTTGCGATTTGCAAATACATATTGATTTTTACCTGTGGAAAAATAAAAAGGTATTTCGTTTAATTGTTTGTGAAATCAAATTTTATAATTGAATTTCAAATTTGCGAATTGCAAATACATATTGATTTTTACCGGTGGAAAAATAAAAAGGTATTTCGTTTAATTGTTTGTGAAATCAAATTGTATAATTAAATTTCAAATTTGCGAATTGCAAATACATATTGATTTAACCTGTGGCAAAATAAAAAGGTTTGTGAAATCAAATTTTATAATTAAATTTCAAATTTGCGAATTGCAAATACATATTGGTTTTTACCTGTGGAGAAATAAAAAGGTATTTCGTTTAATTGTTTGTGAAATCAAATTTTATAATTAAATTTCAAATTTGCGAATTGCAAATACATATTGATTTTTACCTGTGGAAAAATAAAAAGGTATTTCGTTTAATTGTTTGTGAAATCAAATTTTATAATTAAATTGTAAATTTGCGATTTGCAAATACATATTGATTTTTACCTGTGGAAAAATAAAAAGGTATTTCGTTTAATTGTTTGTGAAATCAAATTTTATAATTAAATTTCAAATTTGCGAATTGCAAATACATATAGATTTTTACCTGCGGAAAAACAAAAAGGTATTTCGTTTAATCGTTTGTGAAATCAAATTTTATAATTAAATTTCAAATTTGCGAATTGCAAATACATATTGATTTTTACCTGTGGAGAAATAAAAAGGTATTTCGTTTAATTGTTTGTGAAATCAAATTTTATAATTAAATTTCAAATTTGCGAATTGCAAATACATATTGATTTTTACCTGTGGCAAAATAAAAAGGTATTTCGTTTAATTGTTTGTGAAATCCAATTTTATAATTAAATTTCAAATTTGCGAACTGCAAATATATATTGATTGGCCTGTAAAAAAAAAAGGGGTAACTCTTTTAGTTGTTGGTACAAAGTAGTATTTGTTTTGTCAAGAAGTTTGTGATTTGCAAGATACACGTTTAGTCCTATCAAATGAATACCTCCATGCATTTAATAGTGGAAGGTTAATAAAATTAATAACCACAAGACTTTCGCTTTTCCTTTTTTTTTTTTTTTTATTTTTTTTTTTTTTTTTTTTTGTGGTGTAATGTTTGGGTAAATTTTCAGAGATAAAGGCGACATGGGGATGTGAGGTGGGTTTTCCCGCCAGTATGCGCGTGCAAAATGGGTTTTATGGATCAAACCATGAGAACAGATCTTGTCGTCCGCGGTTTGATCATGGGGAGGAAGGGAGCTTGGGGCTTTATTGCGGCGATAAGGGGCTCCACTAATATCAGGAGTTCACACTCTCCTCTTTGTCTTTGCTGAAGCAGAGCGTTTGCGCGGATGCATTTTATAATGTGAGTACCATCGCGTTGTTGGGTTTTTCCTGTAACTTCCGGTGTATATATATATATATATTGTCTGGTTTTTTTCCGTATAATTTTACTTGTCTGTCCGTCTGACTAGTTTTTTTTTCTCTTTGCACAGTTAACTTAAGCATCTAGTGGCTGTAGAGAACAAGAACCCCCTCTCCCGACTTATCGCTGGCGGGTAAATGCTGTGCGTTCTCTACGTTAGCCCCAAGATGAATTTTGTGGCCGGGGGTGTCTGTTACGGCATCCATTTATACTCAGGTCAAAGTGAATATGGGTGGATCTGACGACGGATTCGCTCTTTGGCTGCACTAGAAGCAAAGTTAACTTATTAGGTTATCGTTGGGTAGAAGTTATATACTATTAGAAAAATTTAAAAGGTTAAAAAATAGAATTACTCTATTAGGACTAGGAGAATGAATTAAAAATAACATGTGAAAATTAAAATTAGTTAAAATTGGACAAGTTGCCCAGATGGCCTAGTAGTTGCCGTGTGCTTAAGAACATTAGGTTGTAACAGGCTTAGGCTAAGTGTTAGTCCTAACTAGTATAAGCTAATGTCAAAATAAATAATTAAGGAATTATCTTTTACTTTCCATAGTGTAGAATGTTTCGTGTACACGTCTAATGAATTCTGAAATAAATGTTGTACTTCTTTACATGTTGGGAACGATGAAAATCGACAATTATCTGACGAAAATATCAAACTGAGCTGAATATAATGGATTGACGATGAATTTGTACACTTTGTATACAATTACAAATCTGTAGTCCAGTTATCTGACGATGAGCTGCATGTATTTATGTGGTGAATATGATCTGCAGATTTATAGTCATTGACGGCCTATGTGGTTGACAAACTCATCGGAAATGAACTGTAATGGTGGTGGAATTCAAATATATCTACAGTACAGAACTGCAGATAATCTGTCAGTGAATGAGTGACTAAAGAGTATAATAGTGTTCGCAGATGGCTGCAGTTAGTTTCAGATCAGCACCTTCAAATTTGCGAAATTGAGATAATATTTCCTTTTGTCGGACATTCTTTCTAACCGCTTACAGTGTTTATGGTCGGAACTAAAAAAATAGAAACTAATATAAAGCCTGGAGAGTAGGTAAATGTGTTCAAAACATTCCGCAAAGGCTTTTATATGGGAGCAGACCTCGAAGTAAAGGCAGAAACACATTCAGGCCTCGAGGCTTCTTCACGGCATTGCCAAAATCTCTAGCACACATTTTTAAATGAGGCCGAGGAGCTAGTCGCAAGGCTACTTTCTGTTAAACATTTTTTTTTAAATGTAAATCCTAGTACGCTGTTCAAACGAAAATTTCGTTTCCTATACAAAATCTATGTAAAACAAGCTATTGGTCTAAGACCAATTCTTATGATACCCTAGATGAATGCCCGTATTAAATTTCGTATGGTCACCGATCTATTCAAGTTTGATTTTGAAGTTGTTTTTCGCATATATTTCTAGAACGGTTTGTTGCACAGAAAAAATGATTATTACCAATTTTATAGGATTTCGTATTCTGCAGAAGTTTTTAGTACAATAAAAATATCTTGGACTGATCGTTTTCAAAGTATGCGTAAAAAACCTAAATTTTTATATGGCAACACCAAGAAGGAGTTACCCGATTTAGTCCATTTTTAACATTTTATTTGCTAATGTAGTAAAAACATCATGCACGAAATTTCAGCTCTCTACGTCGAAGCGTTCTCAGGCAGTGTCCAAATATATAGCGGAAAACGAAATTTTTATATGGCAACCCCACGAAGGAGTTGCCCGATTTGTCTCATTTTCGAACTTAATTTTACTTTTTTTTTAAATTCGTGTACAAAATTTCAGCTCTCTAAGTATACGCGTTCTCGAGTTATCGTGCGCACGGACGGACGGACGGACATGCAAAATTCCAAATAACTTTTAATATTATGAATGAGTGTCCAATCCATTTTGCTCTACCATCATTATTTCAAGGTGTTACAAACGGAATGACAAACTTAGTATACCCCTATAGATTTCATCTAGGGTATAAAAAATGTGGGCGAAAAGTGCCACGAAAATTTCGGTCTGGGATTTCGTAAAGTAGTATGCTGTTCGAAAGAAAAAATCCATGTTTAGATCATGGAATGCAGATGGCGCTAATATGAAGTGGAGACATTTTTCCGTAGCGATTTATATATCGAGATATACCCTTTGCTGCGCTTTGGCACATATATGTAATTTGTGATTATACGTGTATTACTTCAATCAGTTTAATGTTATTTAATTTGTGATTTTATTTTTTCTCCACAACTTTTTTCCTTGTAGAATTATATGCCCATAATGCAGGCGAAATTTTCACTTGAACAGCATACTAGGCTTAAGAAGTAAAAAAGCTAGGGTATTAAAGAATTGGTCTTAGACCAACCAATTCTTTGATACCCTAGATGAATGCCTGTATATAATTTCGTATGCTCACACCTCTGTGAAAATTTGATTGTTGAATTGATTTTTCGTACATATTTCTAGAATGGTTCGCCGGACTGTAAAAATGATTGTAACCAATTTCATAGGATTTCATATTGTTACGTGCAATAGAAAGAGACAACTGGTGACATCTACTGGCAATGGAGAGTAAACGACTTCAGGTTCTGAGAATCGATGATGGAATCTTCGGGAAGGTTCAGGAATAGAAGGAATAGAATAGTCAAGAAGCTTCTGGAATAGAACACTCCAAAATAATCTGGAGAGTTTCAAGGGTATAAATATAACAGTTGTCACCGCCAGAAAAAGAGTCTTTTCTTAGACGTTGTAGTGTTAACAAGCGAAAGTAATAAACGGGCGAAAGTGTTGTAATTGGATTGCGATAATTGAAAGTACAGTATTAGCGATAATTAAAGTTGAGTTGATTAATTGAAGGTTTATGAATTTTATATGATTAGAGTGAAATAAAGAACTTGTATATTAAATATTTAATATTGTGTTTTAAATAACCAACCAAAGGCCACGCCGCGCAACAACTGGTGTCAGAAGTGAAATAAATTCGGGAAATAAAGTGGTGGCAATTGACTTAAAAATTCAAAGTGTGATCAATTTAGTGAAATTGTGTTGAATTTTGAAAGTTCTGGAAAATAATTCAACTGTAAGTGAATTACTAAAGTAATGTGGCGCAAAGTCGAGGATCTTCGAATACAGGATTTGAAAGTGGAGTTAGGGAACCGGTCATTACAAACGACCGGTGCAAAGAAAGTTCTAGTCGAGCGACTTAGACAAGCTTTAATAGAGGAAGGAAAGAATTCTGAAACATTTGTTTTCGAAGAGAACTTGGAAGAAACCGAAGCTGAAAAAGAGCCTGCGATGAAAATGGAACAGCTTTGGAGTACTTTAATCAGCAAAATGGAAGCCTGTTTTGATGAACAAAAGAGTTCTCTCGAGGATCAAAAGAAATCTATGGAAACCCGTCTGGACGAACAAAAGAATGCTTTTGAGGAACAAAAGAGTTCTTTCGAGGAACAAAAGAAATCTTTGCAAACATGTTTAGAAGAACAAAAGAATTCTCTGGAGTCCCGTTGGGATGAACAAAAGAATTCTCTCGAGGAACAAAAGAATTGTCTGGAATCCAGTTTAGATGAGCAGAAGAAATCTATCGAAACCCGTTTGGACGAGCAAAAGAATGCTTTTGAGGAACAATAGAAATCTCTGGAAACCCGTTTGGACGAACAAAAGATCTTTCTGGAGAATTGTCTAGAAAACCGTTGTTACGGTAGTAGCGTACTGCATGTAGCAGTATGCTACACTAAGGCAAAATGCAATATGTATGCCGGCTTGCTGTCAAACGGACGGAGATTCTGTACACCTCGAACGCACCCAAAATCGAAGAGCTCTTACTTTTGGTTAAAAAGAAGAAGAGCGTGTTCCTTTTTTGGAAGTTCTGCTGGAGAGAAAAAAGTGACTTAAGCACGAAAGACCGAGTTTAGTTTTTATTGGTTTGTTAATTGGGAAATTTGTTTTTTTGGTAAATCCAACAAAGCGAAGAACTAAAAAATTACGTTCAGAGTAATCAGGGACACATGCTCAGATGGCTACTTCCAGGGCCTTATAAATTCACCAGTACATGTGGAAAAGTATATGGAGTCCTAACTCCTCGTCATCTAACTCGTGAAATATTCCGGCGTCAGAGATTGATTTCCGTAAATCCCGAAATACAGAATTAATAGGGTTGCTGGATAATTTTTGACGGACGATGTTACAATAGAAGTCCACCATGATGGCCCAGAAATGTTTATAAGTGCCAATGGTGCACATTGTGCTAAAGTACCTAATTAGAAGGACGTCATTTACGACAAATTAGTGGTGAAGGTATTACCAATTATCCAATTGGTGTTGGTATTAATGCAGCTGGAGAAATTTTAATTGCTGGCAATCATAATAATTTTAATTTAACCATATTCACACAAGATGGTCAATTAGTTTCGGCGTTGGAATCAACAGTAAAACAGGCACAATGTTTTGATGTTGCACTTATGGCTGATGGAAGTGTTGTATTGGCTAGCAAAGATTATCGTCTATACATATATCGTTATGTACAGGAAATTAATAAAAATCTCTCATAGGACAAGACAACCCCTCTAAATTAGATTGCCACTCTACGGTAGTTAGCAAAACATACATATAGTACATATAGTGGAGTATAGGAATGAAACAAAAACAAAAAGAACAAGTTACAATCGTTGTGAAAAGGTCCAAATGTGAGTAGTATTTGAGTAATTTTTTTTCTAAATACCTTTTTTTGTGTCATTATATTCTTCACATCTACAGAAATATATAAAATATCATTCTTGGTAAGGTTGAAGTACACCTTGTTTTTGTTTTTGTTATCAAGAAACAATTCAGAATTTGAATGACAAGCAATGGTACGAAAAATAAGTGTTGAAATTTTTCTCTTTTTGCGATTCGAAATAGTACAGTCTAGTATAAAAACTACTTGAAGAGTAATCATGCTAAAAATGAATTTAAAATTGTCAGGATAAATAAAAACCAAGCTTGTATTATTACTAACACAAAACTTTATTGAGGGAAAAAGGTCTTCTTACGTCCACGCTTTGGCAAGGTCTCTCTACTTCTTTTATACCACACTACTCCTTTCGTTCAGTTATCTTCGTATCTTTTGCTTTGCTATTTCTTGTCGGTGTTGTCGCTTACAGCTCGTCCATCCTGTCAGGGAATCGCCCTCGATTCCCTCATTCAGGTCACTGTCGGAATCAGTATTGTCCCCAGGAGGAAGCTCGCACCATCGTTTTATGTGGTCTGCTGCATGTACGTTTACGTATAATCGTTGAGTTCGTTGACAGTTTGGTATATCTTCTACCAAATAACGATCGTGTGGAAGCACTTTCGTAATAGTGTATGGTCCTTTATACTTTGGTTCGAGTTAACGCGATTGTCCAGTACTTACTGGTTCATTTTCAATTAAAACTAAGTCGCCGTCGTTGTATTTTGCAGGTTTCCGATGTTTTCGTCGAAGCGGAGTTTCCAAATTCGTCGTTTGTCATTCATGACAGTAGCAGCTTCCCTTCTCACGTTGCTGAGCAGTTCATCGTCTTTTCCTGTAGGTTCGTTTTGTATGGTCAGACTTATTCGATTTCCCAATATGTCACGTGGATTATAGTCGAATACTAACTCGTGAGGACTCCTATTCGTCGTCTGATTTTTGGCTGTGTTGAACGTCCACTGGATTTCTCTGATCTTCTCGTCCCATTTCCTGTCTTCCGTTGAAATCATTGATATAAGCATTCGATTTATTCGTTCAATTTGACCATTCGCTCGTGGTGTTCGGACAGCTGTTTTCACGTGTTGAATACTATGTTCGTCCCAAAATTTCTCAAATGCTTTTGCTGTAAAAGCAGATCCTCTATCGGTCACAATTTTTGCAGGCATTCCCACAAATCCGGTTATTTCATTCAAAGCCTTTAAGACTGCGTTCGTTGAGGTATTTCGTACTGGCTTTATTACAACATACTTCGTGAAAGCGTCAATCATATTGAGTACATGAACGTTTCCTTTGCTACTTCGTGGCAATGGACCGAGATGACCCATGTGTAGAACCTTAAAAGGTATCGGTTCCATGTCAGTATAATGGTATTCAATTTCTCGTTGACCGCCTGGCCGTTTGTGATAAGCGCATTCAACACAAGATTTAATATACTTCTTTACATAGTCACGCAATCTTGGAACCCAGTAGAATCGTTGTATTCGGTCCACAGTCTTGTCAACCGCTAAATGTCCCGCATTATCGTGATTGTCTCGCACAATCCGCCACTTGATCCGGTTAAGTACCACAAATAATTTCTGATCCCCGAATTTTTGAAACAGTCGTCCCTTTGCTGTAACGTATTCCCTTCGTAATTGCTTGTCTCGGTTGTTTGGATCCGTCAATTTAGTCACGATCTCGCGTAGAGTAGAGTCTCGTATCTGCATTGTATGTAACCAATCAGCGTCGCTTTCTGCGTTCACGTCGTAGGTATTCAGTATAGGTTGCTCTGTCAATTTCAACTTTAGATTATTAAATGACGTTTCGTGTTCACTTGTCCACTCGAATTTGGCTTCTTTTCGTAATAATCTATGTAAGGGTACAGCTATCAACGCAAATTCAGATACAAACTTCCTGAAATAACTGCACAATCCGAGGAACTGCCGTACTTCTTTAATATTTTTAGGTCGTATAAATATTTCAATCGCTTTCGTCTTTAGTATCCCAGGTCGTATCCCTAGAGATGTAATCTCGTGCCCCAAATATTCAATTGTTGTTTTCATGAATTCACATTTTCTGAGATTAAGAGTTAAGTTCACTTCCCTCAAGGTGGCCAAAATTCGTTTAAGTTTGTCTATACCTTCTTTGACAGTAAAACTACCAATTAGTATATCGTCCATGCATACCAACATATTATCTTTTTCGACCATTGACTTAACTTTCGCCATCAAACGCTGGAATACTGCTGAAAATGTTCCAAAAGGCATTCGCATGAACTCATAGAGTCCGTCAGAGGTTATAAAAGCGGTCTCAATAGGAAATTGGTAATATCCGCTATTTAAATCAAGAATAGTGAAGTGTTTGTACTTACCGGCTTGCTGCAACTGCTCTTCGATATTCGGCGTAGGACATACCTCTTTCTTCGTTTGCTTATTAAGAGCACGGTAGTCGATACAAAGTCTATCTAACAACACAGGACTCGCATAATCTGATTTCGATTCACACACTATATTATTATCGATAAGCTCCTTCACTGTCTTCGAAATCGTTTCTCGTTTTGGATATGGAACTTTATATGGTTTTAGTTGAACTGGTTTTTCACTGCCAACTTCGATTTTCATTTGCGCGATTTTCGTATGTCTGATCTCACTCAAATTTGTTGAAAACAGGTCACGCCACTTATTCACAACCTCAATTACCTGTTGTTTTTCCTCGATTGTCACATCTCCGATTTTAATGTTGTCACTTGATATTTGTTTTTCTCGTTTCCTTGTTTTCTGTTTTGTTTGTTCCGATTCATTTGTCTTCTCCAAAGTAAGCTTCTGATACGTTTTTACCATTTTTAATTCACGAGTATTCAATATGTCGCGCTCTATTAGAACCGATGTCGACATAACGCTATCCGGTACTATATAAAAAACTCCCGTTAATGTAATATTATCAATATCGAAGGTTGCACGTACAAATTTGTCCGACACACTGCTCCACCCATAAATCCAGTGATTTTATTCAAACACTTCTGCATTACAATTGGCAAATCGCTAACGACGTTCTCTCTAATCATTGAATAATCTGCGCCATTGTCAATAAACGCCACAAAACTTTTATTTCCAAAGTTAACAACTTTGTAGTATTCGTTCACAATTTCGCTCTCAAGATATCCAACCCGCAACGTTGACGGAATACACTCGTTCGGATCACCCTTTCTATGCACTTTATTGCATTTTGAACATCTTTGACGTCTTTGCGGTGATGGGCAGTTTTTCGACACATGTCCAGTTTGGAAACAATTGAAGCACTTAGGTCCACACTGCTCTTCGCATTTCGCGGAAACATGTCCAAGTTTACCACACTTGAAACACGACACATTATTTTTCGCGCTGGCCTGATTGGGCTTTTCCTCTTTCACCAACTTTTGTTTACTGCACGAAGTTTTGAGCTCTCTCAGATTCAAATACCAATCCACTTTACTTTTTAATTCATCCATTGTATCCACTCGCTGTGTCATGGACACTGTAAACAAATCATCGTCCTGCATACCCATGAGAAAACATTTGACAATCGCATTTTCTGCCAGATTTCCCCTTCGACCCATTTTCCACATTTCGTCCAAATAGTCAATTATACTTTCGTTTATCTGTCGCTTACGCTGCATCATCGCAATGTGTACATCAGCATCATTGACTTGCGGTTTAAATTTTTGAAGCAACGCTTCGCACAAATCGTCCCAATTATCATAAACGTCCTCATTCCGATCGTACCATAATTCGCAACACCCTTGAGTTTCGCGCTTGCTGCAAAAATCAAAAGCTCTCCTGGCCAGTCGTGTATGCGTTGAAATCGACCTAACACATGACTTTCTCGCGCATTTTTTTGTCTTCGCTAAAGAACTTTCAGTTCTGGTTGGCACTACTGTCACGTTTCTGTCGTTGTCCTCGCTATCTTCGTTGTTTTCGACTTCGGCGCTATTGTCGCTGTCATCGCATTGTTCGTTCTCGTTAAATTCACCTTCGTTGTGTTTACTTCCACTATTACCTCGTTTATTTTCCGTATGATTCACTAACGCGTTTGAACTTGAATCGCTGACGCATGGATTGTTTTTCTCGTTCTGACACTCGCCGTTTTGGATTTCTCGTTCTATCACGTTTAATGCTTCGCTTAATCGTTTTACCAAATCAGCTTTATTGCCACTCGAATTAATTCCTACTTCGCGCGACCTTTCCCTCAATTTCGCTACCGACCACGATTTTAGGTTGCTCGAATTCATGTTCAACGAATTGAATTATGCAAACGCAATCAAATAATCCGACTTTCCGTATGAATAACGCAATTGCGGGAGCCGTTCTCAATCACACTTCTGAACTATAAAAATTACTTGAAGAGTAATTATGCTATAAAGCAATTTAAAATTGTCAGGATAAATAAAAACCAAGCTCGTATTGTACATTCGTACATCAAACTGACAGTAAACCAGAATAAAAAATAAAATAAAATCTTTACCAGGACTGTCCAGACAGTTTTATACATCAAAATATTTCCCTATTACCAAACAGATGGCGCTGCAGCAGACAACCAACGCATAATCGAAACTTCGATGAAATAATGAATGTTTCGAGAATGTAACGTTCGAGAGTGTCTATAAAAGCCGAAGCAGCGCTTTAACAATCACCTTTCCTTTCCCAGCCATCCTTGGTAGCGCATTAAACTGCCAAGCTCCTTTCCGCTTTTATACACCGCATTAAGGTATATAAAAATTATTAGACTGCAAACCGCACTAACGTTTGCAGTTATTGTATCTCTACTTTTCTATACACCGCATTAAAGTGTATAGAAAATATCAGACTGTAAATCGCACTAACTTTTACAGTTTCTATTACATCTACCCCAATTCTATACACTGCATTAAAGTGTATTGAATCCATTTATATATTGACCGTAAACAGCAATAACGTTTACGATTCTTTCTTCTACGTTTTCTAATATTTTCTTTCTCTGTCTCATTTCAGATTAAAACCAAAGTATTAGTATTAAGTTAAAAGACTGAATTATTGTTATTTTTTATATATTATTTTCTGTTCATTGAATAAATAAGTTTTGCATTGTTGTATGCATTGCTTTTTGTACCAGTAGACACTTGTTGAAACTGATTGACTATTCTTTGCAACTAGCACCCTCTCCTATACTTCATTTGTAAGACAACCTGACCGCAGGTTCGTACACGTATTATTACTAACAAAAAACTTTATTGAGGGAAAAAGGTCTTCTTACGTCCACGCTTTGACAAGGTCTCTCTACTTCTTTTCTACCACACTACTCCTTTCGTTCAGTTATCTTCGTATCTTTTGCTTCGCTATTTCTTGCCGGTGTTGTCGCTTACACTAGCTTGAATAAAATTTTAATTTATTAAAAAATAGTATGAACACAGTTCATTTTGAGTAATTTTGAATTGATTGAGAAATAGTATAAAAAAGATTCATTTTGAATCATTTTGAATTGATTGAGAAATAGTAAAAGCACAGTTCGTTTTGAGTTACTTTTTTATTGATTAAGAAATAGTATAAACACAGTTCAGTGAATAATTTTTAATGCAACTAAGCAATCGCATAAATTCGAGATTCGAAATAATCCTATAATTTGATGTCCTACCTGTATAAGAGGAAAGAAATACATAGGGTTAGTGCCATTCAAAAATTATTAAGTATGTTTTCTAATATCTATCTAGTTTTATTACTACAATATTGGCAAATGAAGTCTTAAATTGGAGGATTTTTACCACCAATTATTAATAACGTATAGGTACACCACAGGAAAGGATATATTTTCAGTCTTCCACTTTTGGGAAATCGTACATGTTAACAATTGCGAATTTATTAAATGTTTTTTTCTTGAGTTAAGTCACACGCCATGTAGACAATTTACACCATAAATGGTGAAATAAAACCTGTTGATAGACTTCATAATAGTATTAGTCATTAGAGAATAAACGTCTTACAAGATTATAACGTAACTATGGGTTTTTGTGGAACCTCCCCACACTCTCCGCCAATAGCCGAGGCGAGCTAGCGTGCCGCCCTGCCGTCAATGCTGTCCACCGAGTGATCTGTCAGCTCATGCTGGCAGTCTGGACTTCACGTCCAAGTCATTCACGCAACATACTTCCATAACATCGTTTGGAGGAACAGAAGACTTTTCTGAAAGGTTCATTAGACGAACAAAATGTAAAAATTGAAGAAATCCAGCATGAAGTTTTGGATGTTCGACAACAAGTGCCGGGAGTACAACAAAATATCACAGAATAGCTTGATAATTTTAAAGTAGATCTAGAAAGAATAAAGCATCGTCAGTCTCTAAACGTAGCAGCTGAAATATCCGGTGCAAGTAGAGTGAAACCTCCAATATTTGATGCACAAAATTCGTGGCATATTTTCAAGAGACAATTCGAGGGAGCTTCAGAGGTAAATGGATGGAATGATGAAAACAAAGCTATAGCTCTGCAGTTAGCACTTCGAGGTCCATCGTCAGAACTCTTACAAACTGTACCGATTGAAAATCAACGTATGTTATGGAAGTAAGTTGAGAGTGAATGGTTAGGACGTGAAGTCCAAACTGTCAGCATGAGCCGACAGATCACTCGATGACAGCGATAGCACAGGGCGGCATGCTAGCACCTCGGCTAAGGGTTGCGGAGAGTGTGGAGAGGTTCCCGAAAATACCTGCCGCTGTCACCGCCCATAATCAAAAAAAATTCTTCATGCCTACATAAACGAGCCAGCACACACTCGGTCCTGAAGGGACCCTTACGTCACTTACCTATGTTCCATTGAAGGCGCAGATGGCATGCCTTCCTGCCAAGCCCCATCCTCTCCCATCGACTTTGGGTGGCACAATCGTCCAAAGTCCCTTGTTGACCTGTAATGAGAGAGAGAGAGACTAGGCGAACCTAGACGACCTTTATCCCAATCGCGAGGGCTCCGGGATAGTGAAAGGAAAAATAAAAGCTCAGCCAGTCATGTTCACGTTATGATTGAAACTATTCGACGGTATAATATTTTTGTGTTTTAAGAAATAATCTCGAAGGAAAATATGCGTAATCATATACTTATTCTAAGAAAATAAATGTTAAATTAAAGTTAATTTTAATGAAACTCTTATGAATTGCATGCATATTTCAATGATGAAAGAAAATCTTAATAGTATGTTCTAAATAAGGAGATTCACAAAAAAAATGAATGGTAAACAAAAAGAAAAATCCCTAATGCGGAGATATACTAGATAATTACTTGGTAAGAAAAGTAATTTGCATACAACATACCTATAAGCACTGAGATAATTCTTTAAACACTCTATGTTTGACTTACTGGGATGATGCAACTTTATAATGAAGACAAATGCAAAATTAAATATTAAACTAGGTGCTATTTTAATAAAAAGCTCGATGAAACATTATTGAAACGTACTAAGCCGTCTATCTCTTAGCTAGAACTACGGAATATATCGATATATCGCACAGCTCAATTTATTACTAAAATGCTAATGTACCTTTTGATAGTTGAAGATACATATATCAGAACTTTAACTGACTATAATCGAACTTTCTATAAAACCGCTCTAATGTTACTGAACTTCATCTTACTTGCTACCCTATCTTTTTAATTCACGATATCAAGATCTACAATAATAATAATAGTAATAATATGTAATAACAAGAATAGAACTTGCATCATCATAATAATTTTCGGCAAAAATAAAATAAAACAATGATCTCAAAAAAAAAATAAGCCAAAACAAAACAAAAATTTTTCTGAAAATGTTTGGGTAAACGTAATGAATATTCTCGCGGGTACTTGTGTATATTAAAAGATTTTGAAAATTCCTAATAGTTGACTCTTTGACAAAATCCTTTGCCAAACTTGTGCCTATCTAGACTAGGAGGACGGGCTGATGAATTTCCATAACTTGCCTGCTGCAAGCGAATCGGAGGAGAAGGCATACAATATTGCTGACATACTTCTTCTAGATGATGTCAATAGAAACTGTATAAGCCGCGTTGAGTTAGAAATACCAATAGTTTTCTATGCAATAATATAACAAGTGGCATGGCAGTAGATTTATAGCTTGGTATTATATGATTCGATTTATGTATTGCGCTACTGTAATTATCCAATCCTATATCATCCGAGAACTAACGGCTCTTAATAATTTTATTAGTACTATGAGCTACCTATATTAATTTATTTTAAACTTGAAAATTATCTTGAGAATTTCATTATTCTGAAAATAACGATTAACTTAAACTATTTATTTCGCATCTTGATCGATAATAGCAAGTGTGCTGTTCTGATTTTTGGTTTAATAACATGCCCTCTGACATTAGAATATTTTATAGCACTTACTTCTCATCAGTAACAAATCGCCATAGATTCATTTGCAAATCGTGTGCATCCACTTGAATTTGCTGCAGTCCAAATTTACTAAATGTGCGCAATCGAATACATTCCAGAAGAGTCTTTAATCCAATTTTAGTTATTCCAGTCATTATTGAAACCTTGGAGAATTCTACAGAATTGATTCAAGCGAAGATGGTGTATAGTTGAACCAATTAGAACAAAATTGTTGTTTTGATGTGGTCAAACTGCCCAAATGCGTTTTTCGACTCGAATCATTACTTGCTGCTGTACGATTACCTGTTTCATATAAGCTGGTTATTCCAACAGTTGCTGCTGGTAAAATTAGCACCCGGTATTGCGATAGCTACAACCGCTGCTACAATTCCAGCTGTATAGGCTATTGATGATCTATAGCAGGTGGTTGCTGTTCTAGCTGCTAATGAGGCTAAATGTGATGACGAAGATGAACTTCCCTTCACCGTGTTGTGTGCCTTTACACGAGCTTTGCGTATTTCTTGAGGTGCAAGTCTTAGACTCATTCCCTATTCGATTGCCTTGTCCTAATTTTTAATATAACCTATGTGGGTATTATAATTTTAGGGAAATTCACGAGAAAATATTACCTTGTAAGAAAGATGAACGATGGCCGAAGGATTGTTGGATAATTTCCACTTTACTATAAATGATGATGGATGTTTAACTCGCACGTCTTTGCTTCTTGAACGCGTTGATAAGACAGGGTTGATTCTTCTTCTTCTTTTTCTGTCTGTCAGACTGTCACTTCTTAGAGGAAGCATTGCTTCGTCGGGGCGCGTTCAGTTTTTTTAAACTTGATCGCGGCCGGCTCACACGCGTCAGTACGTGTAGCATATTGCTATATGCAATACGCTACGACCATAACACGTAATTACATTTCATTAATACAGCCGATAGAATTACGTTACGGAGATGAGCACATGCAGCAAGTATATCGCCTACAGTTTACAGGATTAAAAAACATGGCGAACCACTACAACAACTGCAGGCAGATGTAGAATGATTAGCGCATCTTTCATACTCCAGCGTGAATGCGGATTTTCTCAATGAAGTGGCGACGGAGGCATTTGTTAACACTATTGCAGATCAAAATTTACAACAAGCGTTAAGGCTAGCAGGAAAGAAATCAACAGCAGAAGCACTAGCCTATGCACTAGCGTACGAATCCGCCAGACAAGCTTCACGGAGTGCAGTACGAGTAAGAGAAATTTCAGTGGAAGAATGTACTTGTAACAGAGTGCAATCATCACAGAGCCCGCCTTCACGTGGTGTCCCTCGATGCTTGGAGCGACTAGATAGCAAGCAGCGACTAGTCGCATCACTTCTCCTGTCGAGCAGTCGGAAAACTAGTAAAAACCAACTTTGAGGGGCAGAAGTTGGTTGGTGGAATCGACAGCCCCGAAGTCATCATTCAAGTAGGCCAGTTGCAGAGAAATAATAGCAGTCTTGTAATCTTGTTATATATGGAAGTGTAGGAAAAAATGACTGCGCAGTCACTATCGATACTGGAGCTTCGAGATCAATTATTAGAGCAGATCTTGTTAAGAACAAATGCCTTCACAGCACCACCAAATATCTACTAAGAACAGCAACTGGAGCAGCAGCACAGGTCTTTGGAGAAATAACTTTAGATGTTCAACGGCAAACTACTATTTCCTCACACTTTCCTGGTTTCAGACATAATGGATGAATGCATTCTTGGAATAGACTTCATGACCACATACAAACTAAATCTGGATGTCGGAGAGCGGATTCTCAAATATGGGAACATAGAAATCCTTATGAAACTAGGAGAAGGAGGTCTGCGAAAATATTACTCTTTCACCCATGCTCCGAGACACTAATATGGACAAAGCTTACTGATGACATCGGGATCTGCCGATTCTATCTGGTGGAGCCTAACTCCACAAAAGTTACATCGAGCATCATTGTTGGCAAGGCTTTAGTGAAGGCAGAAGGTGCAACATTAATACCAGTCAGAGTGCTCAACACATCCGAAAATGAGGTACAACTAAAAGAAGGTGCTATAATTGGAAATTGTGAACCCGTTTACCAAATCGTCAATTTGGATAATGGTAGTAATGTCAAGGACACAAAAACTATACCAGCTTCTACCCAACAGGTTCAGAAACCTCTTTCGTCCACATGCCAACGATGCCAAAGAGGTGATTGATTAATTTTCGGAATTATTTGCAATGAATGATGATGACTATGGTAAAACAAATCTTGTCCAGCATCGGGATACAGAAGATTATCCAAACAACCAGAAGTTGGCCTTGGACATCGCCGGTTGTTCTGGTTAGGAAAAAGGATGGCAGCACCCGATTCTGTGTAGACTAGCGCCAACTAAATAACGTGACGAGAAAAGATAACTATCAATTACCAAGGATTGATGACACGTTGGATATCCTTTCCAGAGCGTAATGGTTTTCCACGCTGGATTTCAAGAGTGGTTACTGGTAAGTGGAAATATATCCCGAAGACCGAGAGAAAACTGCTATCTCAGTTGGCAGTGGCTTGTGCCAATTCAAAGTAATGCCATTTGGGTTATGTAATGCTCCAGCCACATTCGAACGACTAATGGAATGTGTTCTACGTGGTTTAACCTGGGAAACATGTCTTGCCTATTTGGATGACATAATAGTAATCGGAAGGACATTCAAGGAACATAAAAAAGACTTACAGGGACGTACTTCAAAGACTCAAAGATGCGAAATTGATGCTCAGTGTGAGTAAATGTACGCTATTCAAAAATGAAGTTAAATATTTAGCGCACATAGTCTCATCACAAGGAGTAAGAACCGATCCAGAGAAGATAGAAGCCGTCAAAAATTGGCCAGTTCCAAAGGACAAACATCAATTACGGAGTTTTCTTGGTTTAGCTACCTACTACAGGCGATTCGTGAAAGGTTTTGCAGATATAGCAAGAAGCCTACATCAACTAACAGAAAAGGGAAAGCCGTTCATATGGTCGGATAAATGCAACGAAAGTTTCGAAAATTTGAAGCAACAGCTCTGTGAAGCTCCAGTACCTCATCACTATCCAAAGCGGGGAAAAACACTTATATTAGACACGAATGCCAGCAATGAAGGTATTGGTGCACTGCTTTCGCAGGAGGAGAATGGTCAAGAAGTTCTAGTAGCTTACTATAGCAAAGCACTTTCAAAGTCAGAGAAAAATTATTGTGCTACAAGAAAGGAGCTACTTTCCATTGTAAGTTCAACAAAGCATTTTCATAAATATCTCTACGGGCAGAAATTCATCCTTCGCACGCGCACCGACCATGCCGCGCTTAAATGGCTTCTGCAGTTTAAGAATCCTGAGGGACAAGTGGCGAGATGGATAGAGCGACTCCAGGCTTATGATTTTTAAATACAAAACCGAAGAGGTCGTATCCATGGAAATGCAGACGCCCTTTCACGACGTCCATGCAAACTTGAATGCAATCATTGCGCCCGGGGTGGAAAAAAAAGAAACAACAGCAACTATACAGTTGATAACCGTGGAACCATCTACAGGTTGGGAAAAAGAGGACCTGCGAACAGCACAACGAGAAGATCCGGATATTTCACCTATTCTTGCTTGGAAAGTAGACATGGAAAGACAACACTGGAAGGATATTTCGGAACGGAGTGAGAAGCTGAAAAGCTACTGGGCTCAATGGAACTCTCTTCATGTTGAATGCGGTATATTAAAACGCAAGTGGAAAGCACCTAATGGCGAATCTTTCCGAATGCAGATAGTCGTGCCGGCATCAAACGTCAAAGATGTTCTAGAAGATATGCACGGTGGAACCTCTGGAGGACATTTGGGAGTGAACAAAACCATTTCCAAAATACGAGAAAGCTTTTATTGGCTACATATGCGAGAAGATGTTGAGGAGTGGTGGCAGATGCACTGTCTGTGCTGCTTGCAAAGGGCCGCAACACAGATGCAGAGGAGAAATGCATAAGTATAATGTCGGAGCCCCGTTTGAAAGGATAGCTGTAGACATCGCTGGACATTTTCCAGAAACGGATAGCGGTAACCGTTATATATTAGTTGCCATTAACTATTTCAGTAAATGGCCTGAAGCTTATGCAATCCCTAATCAACAGGCAACCACAGTTGCGGAACAAATAATAATGAATTGGGTTAGTAGGTGTGGTGTGCCTCACGAACTTCATTCGGATCAAGGACGGAACTTCGAATCGCGTACTTTTCAGGAGATGTGTAAAATGTTGGGAATAAGAAAAACTAGAAAACTCCTCTACACCCACAATCTGATGGCATGGTAGAGCGCTTCAACAGAACATTGATCGAGCATCTAAAGAAAGTAGTTGACTATCATCAACGCGATTGGGATCGACATATTCCTAATGGCTTATAGACCAGCCGTTCATAGTACTACCGGACAAACCCCAGCTAAAGTCATATTCGGAAGAGAGATGCGTTTACCTAGCGACCTCAAATTCGGTACCCCCAGAGGTGAACAAAAGTTACCCAGAAGACTACGTATCAGAGCTCAAACAACAATTAGCTGATGTACACGAGGCCACGAGGACGAAATTAGCAACAAATACTGATCGGATGAAGGCCCGATATGACTTACGTGCTAATTCCGCAGGATTTAACGAAGGTGATCTTGTTTTGCTGTACAACCCGAAACGACGTAAGGGACGTTCTCCAAAATTGCAACAACACTGGGAAGGACCGTATTCAGTAGTAACTAGAATTAATGACGTGGTATACAGGATTCAGCGTGGCAGAAGAGGCAAACGTAAAATTGTTCATTTGGACCGCTTGTGTCAATACTACGAGCATCAAGACCGTGAACCACCTGTTGTTCGGGACGAACAAATTTAAGAAGGGGGTAGTGTTACGTGCAATAGAGAGACACAACTGGTAACATCTACTGGCAATGGAGAGTAAACGACTTCAGGTTCGGAGAATCGATGATGGAATCTTCGCGAAGGTTCAGGCATAGAATGAATAGAATAGTCAAAATGCTTCTGGAATAGAACACTCCAGAATAATCTGGAGAGTTTCTAGGGTATAAATATAACAGTTGTCACCGCCAGAAAAAGAGTCTTGTCTTAGACGTAATAGCGAAAGTAATAAACGGGCGAAAGTGTTGTAATTGGATTGCGATAATTGAAAGTACAGTATTACCGATAATTAAAGTTGAGTTGATTAATTGAAGGTTTATGAATTTTATATGATTAGAGTGAAATAAAGAACTTGTATATTAAATATTTAATATTGTGTTTTAAATAACGAACCAAAAGCCATGCTCGCAACAACTGGTGTCAGAAGTGAAATAAATTCGCAAAATAAAGTGGTGGCAAAAAAAAATCAAAGTGTGATTAATTTTTAATTTTGAGAAATTGTTGTGTTAAATTGTGAAAGTCCTGGAAAATAATTTATTCATCTGTAAGAGAATTATTAAAGTGAAGAGGCGCAAACTGGAGTAGCTTCTATTACACGATTTGAAAGTGGAGTTAGGGAACCGGTCATTACAAACGACAGGTGCAAAGAATGTTCTCGTCGAGCGACTGAGACAAGCTTTGATAGAAGAAGGATCCTGAGACATTTGTTGTCGAAGATAACTTGGAAGAAAAGTCTGTGATGAACATGGAACAAGTTTTGGGCACTTTAATGAGTAAATTGGAACTTTCATTAGCTCTGCAGATGAAGAATGCTTTTGAGGAAACAAGCAATTCTCTTAAGAAACAAAAGAGATTTCTGGAAACCCGTTTGGACGAACAAAAGAATGCTCTTAAGGAACAAAAGAGTTCTCTCGAGGAACACAAGAAATCTATGGAAACCCGTCCGGACGAGCAAAAGAATGCTTTTAAGGAACAAAAGAATTCTCTGGAATCCCGTTTAGATGAGCAGAAGAAATCTATGGACGAACAAAAGAATGCTTTTGAGGAACAAAAGAATTCTCTGGAATTCTGGTTAGATGAGCAGAAGAAATCTATGGAAACCCGTTTAGACGAACAAAAGACCTCTCTGGAGGATTGTCTAGAAACTCGTTTGGAGGAACAGAAGATTTTTCTGAAAGGTTCATTAGACCGATTCTAACAAGTGTAGGTTCGATTCCCGTCCCCGGGAAAAATTAATAAAAAAAAAAAATTTGAATTTACAATTTATTTGTGCGCTTTCATCGTTACTGGTTAATTCCAGTTGAAAGCAAACGTGGCCAAGTAGGCTAGTTACAAATTTTATAAATGCAAGAGGGAAAATCATCTGTCTCGTTAGCTCAGTGGTAAGAGCAGTCGCCCGGCAAGCGGAAGGTCCCGGTTTCAAACCCCGAACGAGGCGGTTGTTTTTTCTTCTTGTATTTGATTTAGAATCGTTAAAAATAAATGTTCTTAAAATTCTTCTTTCTCCATCATTGGCCGATTCTAACAAGTGTAGGTTCGATTCCCGTCCGCGGGAAAAAATAAAAAATAATAGCAGTCTTGTTATATATGGAAGTGTAGGAAAAAACAACTGAGCGGTCACTATCGATACTGGGACTTCAAGATCAATTATTAGAGCAGATCTTGTTAAGAACAAATGGCTTCACAGCACAACCAAATATCTTTTAAGAACAGCAACTGGAGCAGCAGCACAGGTCTTTGGGAAATAACTTTAGATGTTCAACGGCGAACTACTATTTCCTCACACTTTCCTGGTTTCAGATATAATGGATGAATGCATTCTTGGAATAGACTTCATGACCACATACAAAACAAATCTGGATGTCGGAGAGCGGATTCTCAAATATGGGAACATGGAAATCCTTATGAAACTAGGAGAAGGAGCAGATCATCCTGCGAAAGTAAGGACGATGGTCTGCGAAAATATTACTCTTTCACCATGCTCCGAGACACTAATATGGACAAAGCTTACTGATGACATCGGGATCTGCCGATTCTATCTGGTGGAGCCTAACCCCACAAAAGTTACATCGAGCATCATTGTTGGAAAGACTTTAGTGAAGGCAGAAGGTGCAACATTAATTCCAGTCAGAGTGCTTAACACATCCGAAAATGAGGTACAACTAAAAGAAGGTGCTATAATTGGAAATTGTGAACCCGTTTACCAAATCGTCAATTTGGATAATGGTAATAATGTCATGGAGACAAAACCTATACCAGCTACTACCCAACAGGTTCAGAAACTTCTTTCGTCCAGTGCATTAAGTGATCAACTCTTTTCTTTCAATTATCGCTAGTACTATACTTCAAATATTCGCAATCCAATTAGAACCACTTGTTTACTACGTTCGCTTTACTGTCTGAGATAAGACTGCCTCCTGGCGTTGACAGGTACCGTATTTATACTCTACAAATTTGGCCAGAACCTTCCGGAAAATTTCATTCAATAGAATACAATAAATATTTATTAGCCCAAAAGCTATACCAACAACGTTATACATAACTTCATAAAACTCCCATAAGGAAATTCATTAAAAATAAAATTAGTTAATAAAATTAATTTAAAATTCATTTTCACGTAGTAGCTAATTGAATTCTTATAGAAACATCGATTCGCCGAACCTAAAGTTATTTACGACCGTACTTTATAGATGTCGCTCCGAAATTTTTTTATGTCCGTACTTAATAGTCATTTCACGCGAAGTATCAATTTGAAATAGATATCTCTTTTTCTATTATACGTAACAATATATTATATATAGTATAGACAAATTATAAAAAAATATACTTTAAAAATTAATTTTGGTCTTTTGTATACAACAAAGAAATTTCTCAAAATTGGCGAACATGTTATTGAAAAGGATACTTAGGGCCTGTCCGAATCCAAGTGTTCGTCCTTGACTTCATCTTGTTATAACAGTCAGTGATGACGTAACACAACAAGCACAGCTTGTTTAATCTTAAGTCGTGTTTTCAAGCTTAATTAAATCAACAAAGACAATTCATCAATTCATTTGCATGCATTTCCCAAATCATTGACTTTCTCTTAGAAAGCATAGGCATTCGAAATAAAAACGCGCAACCAGCACAGGTCATTCGCTTTAGTAATTTGTAAATGCGCTAATTTTGTGTATGTCAGCAATGCGTTTACTGCTGTAATGATTATTGACCCTAGCTTTAAGTAACTCTAGTTTTTTGTAAGCTTGTATAAATATCGTGCAAAATAAATTAAATATATCAGTTTTCATTAGCATATACAAGGTGTTGTTTTACCAGTAGCTTTCGCTTTTGTGAGTCTCGATTAAGATTGTCTTGGTACAAGAACCGAAAACAATCAACAAGTAACTTACGATACAAGCATCGTAAGCATCATCATATCACCATCTTCATTGCGACGGACAATAAATTACTTACTGTGTCGGTACAAAAACCGGACACAGCTCCAATAAATTCGTTCACGATTCAGGTATCGTGAGCTCATCTACATTCCATCAGAGTAAAAGAACTTCTGATTTACATTGGTGACCCCGACGTGATCATTTGATTTGATCATGAGTTTAGAAGACCGTATAACTTCGCAGAAGAAGATTGGAGGCGAAATTCAAAAGATAATCGCCAACTGTAAGACGGATCCCGCGGACAAGAAAACTTTAGATTATCTAAAGTCAAGATCGAATGCCCTAAATGCTTTCTGGAATGAATTTTCTTCAATGAACGCAGTCATTATGAAGCAATCGGGAGACATATCAGATCATCCATACCTCTCAACTGGTTATTATGAAGCGATAAAGAAGGTCTATGAGCAGATAATCCAAGATATGAATGAAAAGATTGAGGCAATATTCACTCAACCCTTAGAAGAGAAGCGTGAGCCAATCGATAAAGCGGATAAGGCATTGAAAGACATTAATAGTGAAGATAATCTAGCAACAACGCAATCCACCCATACAGAAAATAAGAATGAGAATTTTGGTGCAAGCATCTCCGGAATTTTACATAAACAACGATCTGTTTTAGCTATATTGCGTAAAACAGTAGCAGGATTAGCTACAATCAAGGAAGATTATACAGAGCAATTCTGCCAGCTTAAGATCAAAACAATAGAACAATACTTACATGATGTTCAAAGGCTCCACTACAAAATCTGGGATAGTGTCGATGATCCCACAATAATAAGTTATGATGCAGGCAGAGGAATACTTCAGTTTAGTGGAAGAAGTTCAAAATACTTTGGCGCAACTATACAATTATGTGGGTAGTAAGAGCAATGACCACAAAGCAGATGTGAGTACAAACTCTGTGATGAAACTGCCTAAAATTGTTCTGCAACGTTTTGATGGCGATTACTTGAAATGGCGGCAATTTCATGATCTTTTCACTGAAGTAGTGCCCAAGCAAACAATGTCGGAGTGCCAGAAGATGTGGTATCTCAAAAGCAGCTTATCAGACGAGGCCGAGAAATTAGTGCGAAATCTTACTATTTCGGATACAAATTACTCTGCTGCGTGGAAGATTATCACCGAAAGGTACGAGAACCCTAGTAAACCACTACTAAATGGACTGCTGTCGCAGACCAGTATAACCAACGAAAGTTCTTCTGCCATAAAGGCCCTGCATGACACAACCCAGGAATGCCTACTAGGCTTAGAAAACTTGGGAATAAACATCAAGCATTGGGATCCACTTTTACATCATCTATTGATAAAGAGACTGGACCGCACTACACACACGCTTTACGAGCAATCTTTGGCCCAGCCCAGAGCACTGCAATCTATGAAGAGCTTCTTAGTGTTTTTAGAAACGCGCTTCCAATCATTAGAGACCCTAGGAAACAAAGGTAAACCCACTGAAGATTTTAACCGTAGAATAGGTGTCTCAAGGGTTTTTGCTTCAACAGTGACCAACGGATCAGTTTGCACCATGTGCAAAGGTAATCATCAGCTGTTTGCATGTCGGAGATTTCAAGAATTAACTCCACTCAAGCGCATTGCTCATGTGAAAGGAGTCAATGTGTGCTTCAACTGTCTCAATGCAGGTCACCGGGTCGATACTTGTACAGCCCGAGCATGCACCAAGTGTTCTAAAAGACATAACACTTTATTGCATACTGATAACGCCTTTTCCAAATCCGGATCATCATATACGCAAAGCAAAAATCTTCAGAGTCAAGTTACTGCTGCACACCCAGCAAGCAACAAATTATCATCAACACATTTCAATCAGGCACACGAACAATCAACATCGTTGACAACGAAAACAGCTCAGTCATTGAAGGGCTATGTTCTCCTCAGCACAGCAGTCGTTAATCTAATTAACAACAGAGGTAAAAAAGTGGAATGTAGAGCCATCTTAGACTCAGGCTCTCAGTTGAACTTCATGACCGAGAAGATGGCGAAACAATTAGAATTAACAGAAATTCCAGAGGAATTACACATTGAGGGCATTGTCAGCGGAGACAACAGTCCCATAGTCGAGTGAACGTACTGCTGCAATCTAGAATAAATAATTTTACTACAAGACTCGAAGCCCATGTGCTATCAAAAATCATTTCAGTTCAACTCACTAAGTCAATAGATACTTCAGCTTGGCCGCTACCTAAAACATCGCGTTAGCTGATCCAACCTTCGATCGACCTGGGTCTATTGATCTGCTGATTGGTGCAGAGATTTACTATTCACTCTTGTCAATTGGCCAGATAAAGTTGGGTGAAATGTTACCAACACTTCAAAACACTGTTTTTGGTTGGACTGTGGCAGGGAAGATCAATAATATGTCTCAAGCTGACGCAATCTGTGGAATATGCAGCGAAGATGAAAGATTAGATTGAGTGTTTTTGGAAGTTAGAAGAGACTGAAGGGTCTTCCACGAATTTTACCACGGCAGAGAAACGGTGTGAGATACACTTCAATCAAAACACAAGAAGAAGTTTAAGTGGACGTTTTATCGTAAGTCTCCCATTTCTAGTTCAGCCTATTAGATTAGGGGAATCGAAAGACATTGCTTTGCAAAGATTTAGATCAACGAAAGTTAGCCAATAATGAGATGGTTAAAACACAATATGTGGAATTTATGGAGGAGTATCTTCGCTTGGCTCATATGCGGGAAGTCAACATCAACATCATTAAGGCACCATACTATTTCTTGCCTCATCATTGTGTCATGAAGCCGGATAGCAGCACCACAAAACTTAGAGTGGTATTCGACGCTTCAGCAAAAACATCGAAGAACATATCCTTAAATGACATACTATGCACGGGTCCAACTATACAGGATGGCGTCTTTTCCATTCTTTTACGTTTTCGATTACCACGATTCGTATTTACTGCTGATATCGAGAAAATGTATCGGCAAATAGAAGTTGAAGAATCCGATAGTAAATATCAACTAATTTGGTGGAGGCCTGATCCAAGTGAATCGCTTAAGGTCTACCAACTGTCAACGGTAACATACGGAACGACGTGTGTGCCATACCTAGCCACTAAATGTCTGCAAAGATTGGCAGAGGATCAAGCTCAGACTTATCCTGTGGGGTCGGAAGTACTCAAACGTGACTTCTACATGGATGATGTTCTCACCGGTGCAGACACCTTATCAGCAGCTCTTGACATCCAAACTCAGCTCCAATCGATACTTAGCACATCTGGCTTTAAATTAAGAAAATGGTGTGCAAATCACCAGCGCCTGCTGCAGAGCATACCTCCAACAGATCAAGAGCTCCAACTAGATTTCAACAATAAATTGGACGAGCACATTAAAACGGTCGGTCTGATCTGGCTTCCTAAGACTGACTCTTTCCGTGTAAAGACTGCACAAATTGAATCATGTAAGGTGACAAAGCGAACAACGTATTCGGATATTGCTCACCTTTATGACCCATTAGGTATTATGGCTCCAGTTGTGGTGAATGCTAAATTATTTCTTCAAAGGCTGTGGACACTCAAACTTGATTGGGATGCAGCGTTACCCCAAGAATTACATATGTCCCGGATTAAATTTCGATCAGGTCTAAAGTTACTGAGCAACATAAATTTTCCAAGGCATGTATTTTCTCATAGAATCCCCAAAGTAGTGCAAATTCATGTCTTCGCAGATGCTTCAGAGAAAGCATACGGTGCAGCTGCATATATAAGATCCATAGATAAGGACAACATTATTGTAGTGCGCCTATTATGCGCTAAATCTAGGATAGCTTCAACGAAACAAACCACATTACCTCGACTAGAGCTTTGTGCAGCTAAATTGGCAGCGGAACTGGCTAATGAGGAAAGAGCTTGTATTCCTATGGTCTGATTCCGAAATAGTCCTAGCATGGCTAAATTCTTCATCATCACACTTTCATATTTTCGTTGCAAATAGAGTCTCAAGTATCCAGGACGTAAGCGTTCCCACGGAATGGCGCCACGTGGGTTCTAAGGACAACCCTGCTGATATTCTTTCCCGAGGAATCGAGCCCGAAAAACTCGAAGATTCCACACTTTGGTTTTATGGCCACACCTTTCTACATGGCACTGAAGACCTTTGGCCACCACCATACTTGAAAACAGAAGAATGCAAGCTAGAGAAAAAGGGGTTCACGTTATCAGCCTCAGCAGCGGAAGATTCAACATCTATAATCAATAAAATCGATCATGGAAATTCGTTCAGGAAGTTATGTAATACGCTCGCTTATATTGCACGCTTTATAAATATCATGAGACTTCGCAATCAACAACAAGCAAGTAGTACGGGTAAATCACTCTCCATACACGAAATCAACGAAGCTCAAGTAGCTATAATAAATCACATTCAAGAGCAAGAGTTCAAAGATGATCTCGACCATCTAAAACGCTTTGCAGAAGTTAACAAAAACAGCTCTCTTAGCAGTCTCACCCCATTCATAGACACTCGAGGACTCATCAGAGTTGGAGGCCGACTTGAAGCCTCAAATCTTTCATATGACACCAAACATCAAATATTGTTGCCATACACACATCCTTTCACAAAATTACTGCTAAGCGAGCTACATAAAGATAACTATCATGTGGGACCTCAGGCGCTGTTGTCAATCGCGAGACATAAATTTTGGCCAATAAAAGGCAAAACTCTGGTGCGATCCATAGTAAAGAAATGTGTACGATGTGCAAAGGCAGAGCCCAAACTACTTTCACAGTTAATGGGCAATTTGCCTGCAGATAGAGTTCAGCCAGCAAGACCGTTCGTCAATTCAGGAGTAGATTTTTGCGAACCAGTATGGACCCACTACAAGATCAGAGGAAAAAGGCCACAGAAGTCTTACATAGCAGTACTCTGTTGTTTTGCTACCAAGGCAACTCACCTTGAACTAGTCACCGATTTAACAACACAAGGCTTCCTTGGGGCACTTAAACGCTTTATGGGTAGACGAGGTCACTGCGTAAACATATACTGTGATAATGCGACAAACCAAAACCAGTTAGAAGAAGTAAAAGACATGATTGGATCTGAAACTGCAATAGAAAAGATAACAAGAATATGTAGTACGAAGAACATCGATTTTCACTTCATTCCCCCTCGAGCACCGCATTTTGGAGGGCTCTGGGAAGCTGCGGTAAAGTCAGCTAAACATCTTCTCCAACGCACGTTAGCAGCCGCTTCACTAACATATGAAAAACTCGAAACAGCTATTGTCGAAATTGAGGCAGTCTTAAATTCCAGACCAATCACACCAATGTCCTCTGACCCTAACGATCTCAACGCCTTGACTCCACGACACTTCTTCATCGGAGAACCCCTTGTTGGTATGATAGATGCCGACACCAAACCACTTAATGTAAACCTTATTACGCGATGGAAACTCGTTACACATATCAAAAATGAGTTCTGGAGAAGGTGGTCTGGCGAATATTTGAATCAGTTGCAACATAGATATAAATGGAAGGAACGCTGCCAAAATATTCAACCTGGCACTATGGCACTTATAAAAGAAGACAATATACCGGCATTAAAATGGCCGTTGGGTCGAATAATTAAAATCCACCATGGAAATGATGGCCTGGTTCGAGTAGCTGATATTAGAACCTCCAGTGGAGTGTTACGTCGTCCCATACATAATCTTGCGCCATTACCTATCGAAAGGGACTACGATTTAGACGAAGCCACAGAACTGTTGTCCAACGTCAAAAACCAGCACAGTACTAAATTGAAGAATCTAGATCACTACAAATTGACAAGTACCCATAAACGACAACAACAAACTATATCTACTGCGAAGCATACCGATGGCAATTATCAGTCACCAGACACATACTCGTCCCCGAAGAAAAAGGCTCGCCGGTCACCAGGCTCAGCGGTAGTCACATTACTACTAACGTGCCTTTTATTAACACTGTCGTGACCCAATATTCAGTTGGTGCAATTGTGACATCACGACTCGAGCTAGCAGCAAATGCACAAGTAATTAAACGATTTGCAATAACTAAGCATTTTACTTCGCACAGTGAAATGCTTGGCGATTGCGAATTGTTTACTTGTAAACTGTCGCATCCACTGCTGTATGTAACTGGGCATTGAGTCATGGTTAAGTAATTCACTTCGCATAGTGAAATACTCAGCTGGGCTCACTGTTTGTTTACATACAGTATTGGGGGCTCCCGCTGTCGGCAGTGATTAACGTAATACTTTGTAATTATGATTGCAAGGTATTGCGCTGGTCACTGGGTCAAAGTCACTTCCGCCTAATTGAATGGAGGTGAGCACGGTCGATTCGCTAGATCGGTTAGTTCAGTTAGAAGTTTGGTATTATTAAAGATAGCGGTTCGGTATCTTTAGAGTCAGTTGTAATTAGAGAGTTAAATCAGACGTATCAATCACGGGTGATACGCCTCTTAATTTATATCGTCGTTTAATTAAAGTAATAAAGTTGTTGTCCAATTGACTTACGCGAGTTTTAATTGTTTTCCCTGGATTGCTTTGGGACACGACAATTTGGCGCAGCCGGATAAAGAGTAGGTAAGTGTTATTTTTCTTCAGTGAAATAATTTATTTTTCTTTTTTCTTTTCATTTTTATTTTTTTTTTGTGTATTTTATAGGAGTAAAGCTTTTTTTTAGCTGCTCCATTTTTTTTAAGTGTGGGAGTAACGCTTTTTTAGCCGCTCCGTTTTTTTTAGGTGTGAGAGTAACGCATTTTTAGCGGCTCCGTTGTGCTGTATTTTTGTGGGAGTTAACCCTTTTTTTTTTTTTTAGCTGCTCCAGTCTTAGGCTAATTTTCCTTACAGGTTAAAGTATGGCAGAAAAGTAAAGAAAAAGGGTATAAATTGTGGTGATTGTTGCGTTTTATGAAATGTATAGTGTGAAAGTGTAGTATGCAAAAGGAGTAGCTTTAGTAGTTTAGTAGATTAAGTAAGTAAAGTCTAATTTTTCGGAATGTACGGCGTATTAATTAAGGGTTATAATTTTGGTCATTGGGAAGTTGTCAAATGATAGGTAAAAAATTTAAGGTATTCGCGGGTATTCGGCCGTTAAACTTGGAAGTAGGTTCGGAAATATTAGGATAGTGCATTATTGAAACACCGTCGAAAAGTTCAAGCTTTTGTGTTTAGAGTTTTTAAACAATCAGTTCAATCTTCAACAAGGTGTACGTTAATTAAATTGGTGCAAAGCCTCATTTGGCTTCGCCATTTATTTAACAATAAGTTTTACGTTAATTAAATTGGTGCAAAGCCTCATTTGGCTTCGCCATTTATTTAACAACAAAGCTTCGCCTATTCCTCAGTCTTCAACAAGGTGTACGTTAATTAAATTGGTGCAAAGCCTCATTTGGCTTCGCCATTTATTTAACAATAAGTTTTACGTTAATTAAATTGGTGCAAAGCCTCATTCGGCTTCGCCATTTATTTAACAACAAAGCTTCGCCGTTACGAGTTAAGGATCAGGAAAAGGAATTGGAAACCAGAACGCAGGAATTGAAGGAGTGCCAGCTGATATTACAACATTACGAACAGGATTGGCGGTACCTAGAAGAGCATCTAACGGATGAATTAAAGAAACGATTGCCGAGTGAAGACGTAAATAAGTTTCTGGAGGAAATAAAGGAGGCTACAGTGAAAAGCACAAAGGGAGAAACCTTAGATTTGGTGATAACGTCTACCTTTGAAGTAATTGGTAGAATTGAGAAAGAAACTGATCAAGCGTTGAATGAAAGCAAACAGGAAAACAGGGCTTTAAAAGGAACTATAAAGTCTTTAGAAAGGCAATTGGAGGAGGCAGAAAAAACCGCCACTGAACTAGAGCAAGAATTAGGAGTCGCACCATTATCACAAGAAGAGGGTCTAGTTCGAGGGATTTTTAAGAAGTGGTCACCCAAGAAATTAGTATTCCACGAACGGCAGCGAGAAGAAAGAGCGAGTACTTCAGGGCAAGAAGAAATTTTGAAAGCTAAACAGCAGACCTTAGCAAAGACGAGTGAAGACCAAGTTTCGAAAGGAAAAAACTCAGAGAAACCAGCAAGGAAAACCATGGCCGATGCTTATGATAAAGTCATGGACTGGGTGTCCAGATACATACCCACGTTTTCTGGAGAAAGAACGCCAAAACTGTCGAAGGAAGTTCACCGTTTCCTGAGCTGCTGCAAAGATCTTTACGATCGTTTAAAGGCCGAGGAACAGCCCATCTTCATGAAATGTGTAAGATATCGGTTGTTAGACGACGCATATTATCTAGTAAGCTCGGAGGAGCCGAAGGATTTTGAGGCATTGCAGCAGACAATTCAAACTGCCTAAATGCCAAAAAAATCGTACTGTGAGCTCCGAGCTGAAATGATAGCATGCGTTCAAAGGCCCGGTGACGACATAAAAGACTATGCGGGTAGACTTAAGGAGCTACTGTGTCAAATCAAGGCGGCAGTTTCGGCTAAGTATCCAGACAAAGACGGGGGATTGATAGCGGAACTTGAGGCAGACGCGGTGGCAACGTTCAAGGCGGGTGTTATGCAGCAGACTACTCAGCTATATTTGACGGGACGCAAATTTCGATCTCTGGATGAAGCACGTGAGGAGGCAGACTACTTCGAGATGGATGCTAGGATACTTAAAATTAAGGAACCAGGGCTGCGGAATTATAGGAAGGAAGACAACAGAGGAATGGCAGCAGGCAGCTGGGGTGCTGGTAGGTTCAGCAAGGAGGAACCTAAAAGGACGGGACCGCAATTGAGGCCAGCATTATCGGGAATGCACAGGGGTTCCCCTAGTCAAACAAAGCAACCAAGACCTATTCAGTGCTTTCAGTGCGGACAATGGGGACATTTTGCTAGGGAATGCAGAGAAGGGAAACAGACGCCTTACTGCATAAAATGCCGAATATATGGACATGACGCAACTGGATGCAAAAGGCAACAAGTCAAGTTTGCTGAAGCACTACCTAGCAGTTCGGTAGAGGTGCAATCGGAAGCAAAAGTTATATACTGCCAATTTTGTAGAACATCTGACCACTACACCGCAAATTGTTTAAAAAAATTTCTAGCAGAGAATAATATTCAGCAAGAGGGAAACGGGAGGTGGCAGCTCGGGAACAATTCCGCAGCTGCCTTCCACTAAACAAATTAGGAACCAGATACTCGGGTAAAGACATAGACATAGAATTAGAGCTAGTTAATAATTGCATCATCACAATAGAAGCCGACATTGGACTAGAAGATAAGCTTACATTATTGGTGGATACGGGATCCACCTGCAATTTAGTTAAGGTAAATAAAATAAGGATGGATACACTGATACAAAAACATAAATGTATCACGATTGGAGGGCTGTTTGGAGCTCAGCAACGTTCAATTGGAACCTACAAGGCGCATCTTCACGTAGGTAGGGGTAAGCAAGAATGCGAGTTCCAGGTAATACACAACACAGATTCAATACCGGTTGACGGAATATTGGGAATGGAATTCCTCAAGGATAAAGCTGTTATCGATTGTATTAATAGAAAATTGTCAATACAGCACAGACAGGTGTACAAGGAAGCACCGCCAATTTTCAGGAACGTAACAGGAGCCGAAAAAGTTGAACATATAACCTTGCAGGGTTATAATGTAGAAGGGAAACGTCTCTCCAGTAGGGAAGCAGTTCGGACAGTTTCAGCGGAAGTTCTAAGAGAGCGAATGAGTAATAGAATTGAAAACCTGACAGAGGTGATATATAAAGCTCGAGCTGCCTCTGAGAGTATAACCAAGTATTTAAGAGTCGAAAAAGAGGCAAATACTCAACAGGGTATAGAGGATAAAGCACGTGGAAGCCCGGAAAGAGGAAATACTTTGGCGTCGGCTCTTTGCACAGAGGCGAAGCAGGAAAATCCTCTCTATACAAAGGAGATTTTGGTAAGGTGGCCAGAAGGAATGTGGGGGCAAAAGCAAATTCGGGAAGTAGTTGTTGAAGGGAATGGGTCAGGTTATCCTCGCACGAAAATCGAGCCAGTTATTTCCGAAACTGCAGCCTTTGCGGAGGCGCGAATATGCGAAAACGCTTCAATTCCTAAACAGGGCAATATAACCAAACCTCTCCTTAACTCGAGAAATGGCAGGGAGTCCATAGTACAGCTGGAACCAAGAACGGAGCAATTGGTAAGAATCTGTGTCGAGAGCGAAGATGAGCTGGTGTGCAGGGCGGAAGAGATTATCCCAGGTGTGTACTGTGGTAACACCATAATCAGGCCGGAGAATGGACAGGCGTTTGTGGGTATTGTCAATGCTAGAACTGAGCCGGTTGAAATTGCGAACTTTCAACCCAAGCTTGAGAGGTTGGATAGGTATTCAGTGCAGCCATTGAGAGATAAGATAAAGGCGGTAAGTCGTTCTCAGCAAAGACTCGAATTACTGAAACAAACACTAGTACTGTCGGAAGATTTAAATTGCGAAGAAAGAGAGGTGGTATCGGAAATTTGTAGTGAGTATAATGACATTTTTTACTTGCCAGGCGACAAGTTAACATATACTCCAACTAGGACTTTTAAGCTTCCATTACTGTCGAATACAGGGCCCATAAACAGGAAACAATATCGTCTGCCGGAGGCTCACCGAGAAGAATGTCAGAAGCAACTAGAAAAGCTCCTAGACGATGACATTATAGAGCATAGTGACAGCCCTTTTAATTTTCCGGTACTATTAATACCAAAGAAAGGAAAGGATGAAGCAGGAAATCGGAAGTATAGGTTATGTGTAGATTTTCGGGAGTTAAATAAAGTCTGCGTCCCCTTTTCGTATCCTCTGCCACGGATTGAGGTCATCTTTGATCAATTAGGTCACTATAGATATTTCTCTACGTTAGATTTAGCTAATGGTTATCACCAAGTGTTAATCGACCCAGCGGACAGGGAAAAGACGGCTTTTAGCACGAACTTCAGCCATTTCCAATATAAACGATTACCCTTTGGATTGAAAACCGCACCTCCATTTTTTCAGTCTCTACTAAATGGCATATTAACAGGGCTTCAAGGTATCAAATGCTTTGTATACCTAGATGATGTGGTAATATTCGCAAAGAATCTGGGCGAGCATAACAGAAAGCTAAGGGAGGTATTTCAGCGTTTTAGAGAAAATAATTTAAAACTACAACCTGCGAAGTGCCAGTTTTTGCAGAAGAAGGTAGTATACTTAGGGCATGTATGTTCAGAGAACGGAGTAACTCCGGACCAACGGTTAGTGGAGGCAGTCCAGAACTATCCTCGACCTAAAACGGTTCGGCAGGTGCAATCGTTTCTGGGCCTTGCGAATTACTACCGTAAATTCATTCCTAATTTTTCTAGAATATTGGCTCCAATTAACAACCTTTTGAGAAAAAAGGTGAAATTCAATTGGGGACCACCATGTGAGGACTCTTTTAGAACCATTAAAGAGTCGCTCACTTCCTCTCCCGTGCTAGGTTATCCAGACTTCAACAAGGAATTCACGCTTATCACAGATGCTAGCGGAGAATCATTAGGTGCCGTATTAGAACAGGATGGAAGGCCTATTAGTTATGCCAGCCGCACGCTTAATCCCGCTGAGAGAAATTACTCCACCACGGAACGGGAAATGCTTGCTATTGTTTGGGCGGTACGAAATTACAAATGTTACCTTCTGGGCAGGCATTTTAAAATTAAAACAGATCATCAGCCGCTCCGAGGGATTTTTAAGGTAAGGGATACCACGTCACGCATGGTACGATTCCATCAGAAATTGTCTGAGTACGATTTCGAGATTATCTACCAGAAGGGAAAGGAGAACGGTATTGCGGATGCCCTGAGCAGGATACCCCAGCCAGTAGAAGGCACCATTAAAGAGAAAGAATCTCGCTGTCTTGCGGTTACACGAGCACAAGCCAAGAAGCAGGAGGCAGAGGCTGAAGAGAAAAAAAACCCAGATCCCGAGAGTGAATGGGAAGATATTGAGGAGGCCAAGAGAATGGTAGGAAGAGCGCTAGACAGTCCAACACCCCAACCTGTGACCGACCCAGAGGATATTCAGGTAATATTGAAGGATTATCATGATTCCCGATTTGGAGGACATTTCGGGGGAAACAAAACATTAAACAGGGTGAAACGCTTCTATCGCTGGAAAGGAATGAAGAATGATATAGCGAAATATATTCGCAAATGTAGGCAATGTCAAAAAAATAAGCATTCTAGAGCCATTAAAATGCCATTGGTCATAACAGAAGTGTCGGAAAAGCCGTTCGATAAGGTATACGTTGACCTCGTAGGGCCATTACCTACAAGCCATAATGGCAACAAATATATACTGTCTATGATGGATGACCTGACGCGATTTGTGGATTTCGTGGCGGTACCCGATCAGGAGGCCAACACGGTAGCCCGAGCACTATTTGACCAAATACTGAGCCGATATACGATTCCCAAGCAATTAGTGACTGACCAAGGGAGTAACTTTACGGGTGAAGTCATGAAATCCTTATGCAAATTGTTAAAGATCAAGAAATTGCAGACTACTGCCTACCACCCGCAGTCAAACGCAGTAGAGCGACAACATTCAACCTTGGCTAACTATCTAAGGAGTTTTGTGGATGCAGAGCCCAGGAACTGGGACGAATTTCCAAGAACTGCGGCACACGCGTACAACAACACCGTACATACGGGCACTAAGCTTACGCCCATGGAGACTCTGTTTGGGTTTGTGTCAGAAATCCCAAGCAATTTGATGCGTAAACCAGAACCACTTTATAACGCCGATAGATATCATTCTGTGCTGCGATTCAAGTTACAGAAGTCTTTTGAATTAGCACGGAATAATTTACGGCAAAATAAGGAGAAGGCGAAAAAGTACTATGATAAGTCGTCTAGAGGTCAACTTTTTCATGTGGGAGATAAGGTTCTGGTTAGGGACTTAGCTAGGGTGGGGAAATTGTCAGCTATTTTCAAGGGACCCTACGATGTCATATACATACACAACCCTGAAAACCTAACAATACTCCAAGGCCGGAAGTTGAAGCGAATTCATGTTAATAGGCTGAAGAAGTTTGTACAATGATTAATTCACAGTTCAGACGTGTAGTACATAGATACTGATTTTTTCGAATTTCCCAATGACCAACTTCGAGCGTAAAATTCTTTGCAAACTGTTCAGACCTTACATTTTCCTGCCAAGTCGAGGTACTAATCGTTTTTGCATTTCAAAAATATTAAAACCAGAAGAAGAACGCAGAAACCGCGAACCGAGGAAGAGGCTTACTGGAAAGAAAGAAAGAAGGAAGGAAAGATAAACTTTTCATGTCTGTGGAAAGGGTAAGATAAATAGGTAAAAAAAAAAAAAAAAAACGGGGGAAGCATTAAAAGAAAGATAGAAGGAAAATAATAAAGAGTATAGGTAAAAAAAAAAAGAATTAACAAAAATATAGAAGGAAGATAATAAAGAGTATAGGTTAAAAAGAAGAACAAAAATATAAATAAGTAAATAAATAACGGAGAAGCAAGTTTTTTTTAAATCTAATATAAGTATAGGAAGGTTGCCTGTTTAAAATAGGTTAGTTAAGTATACGGAAGTGCAACAGAATGAAGGCGATCGCGATAGTGTTGGTAGTCCTGGTAGTAGGATCGGCGATAGGCGTAGAACAGAGCGGCTATAGTATGAAGGAGATAGCAGAGTCGGGAGTTCTTTTCGAATATCTAGGAAAGACACATTTCTACACCCGACATTGGACTATCCTGTCCACGTTGCAGTTGCCAGATATATCAGAGGATTTGAAGTTCGCCGTTAATTGCAGCAGCCTGGTGGCAGGTCTTTGTACCGAAATTATACATACTGGAGTAAAAGCAAGATGTACGGTAGCAGTAAGGGAAATTGACGGTTGGGTCAGTCAAATTAAGCAGCAGGAGGAGGAATTATTGCATCACACCCATGCTGGAGCTTCTTCAAGAAGAAAACGATCCTTTTTCGATGGAGTAGGTGCTGTATCGAAAACACTTTTTGGAACGATGGATCATGAGGATTCCAAAAAAATCTACGCTGCACTCGATGATCTCAATGAGAAAGAGAATCGTACTTTCAGCCTTCTAGAAGACCAGATTACCCTTGTGAAGTCAACGTTCGAACTGTTTAACTCATCACGGGTAAGGCAGAGTCAGAGCGAGAGCAAATTCGGACCCGGATCTCTGGGCTTATCACCGCGCAAAGAACCACTGATGGAGAGCTAGCAGTATTGCAGCGCAGAGTTGAATTAAATGAGGTTCTGACACTACTGACCCTCCAGCTACGCGAGATAAGCGACACGTTGAAGACCATCTCGAACATTATGGTTTCGCTGAGCGTCGGGAAGTTACACCCTCTAATAGTCCACGCTCGGGAATTGACAGAGATTATGAGGAATGCCACGAAAGAACTGGACTTAAGCGAGGAGTTTCAGGATTTCCAGGTATTAGTTCAGATTGCTAAAGTGAAGGCCATCTTGACTAACCAACGCATTCTGGTCAGAGTAGACATTCCCCAACCACAGAGAACTCCGTTCGACACCCACAAAATCTACACCATCCCCGCAGCAGTAGATGAAGCCGGCTACCATATGTACGACTTAGACGCGGAATTTATTTCAGTCAACAACCACGAGAGGCAATATGTCTTACTAGATGACCACCAGTACCAGAGGTGTCAGCAGCTGATCACCATGACGGCTCATACCCATTTACTGTGCCCACAGTTGAGCCCAATAATTACGGCCATTGGCGATAACTGCGTGTTAAACCTGTTCCGCAGTTTCAATGTCAAGACTAAGGCTTGTAAGGAGAAAGTCATTCCGAAATGGAGCTCTCTAACGCGAATGATGACCAGAAATCACTGGCTGTTTGTGATGGCCGGAAAAACAAAGCTGGACGTCAACTGCCGTAATTCACCGACCAAAATAGTAGAGCTCTCATCGATAGGAGTATTGGACATAAAGGAACGCTGTCATCTGCAGATTGGAGATCTACTTATAACCTCTGAAGACGACGCTCACAGAAATGTAACTATCTTTCAGCCCGCACCTTCAGAACTACCTAAATGGGAAAACATAGTGACACCAACAGGTCCAAGGAATTCCGAACCTCCAAAGGGACAAACAGGAGAGCTAAAACTTCTAGCGGCAGGTAATTTCAATCAAGCCTGGAAAGATCATGCTGAAAAGATAGCCAAGGTTCAGAGCGCCATCAGGGCTGAAGAAGTTCACCGGCAGCAGAATCATCCGCACCATATCTATTTAGCAGCCACGTCTTTGACCGGGCTGATAAGCATCGTCAGCTTGACCCTAGTAGCAGTAATGATGTTCCATGTAAGACGCTGGAAACGTCAGCAAGGACGAGTAAGTACTGGCAGAGTATCAATACTACCTACTATCCAGACATCCATTAAACATCCCAGACCAACCTCAACGGAGCCAAACAAAGAAGGGACTGACAGTATAGAGTTAGTCATGCCAACAGCAGCAAACTTGCCAACTGGAAGCTTGCCGACCGTCGTGGGAAAACATCTCGTCCGGTTAGAGTAGCTATAATGTATTTTAATCCACTCGATTTAATTGGCACGGGCAACCTATAGATAAGGAGAAGAGGATATTATGGCTAATAATTGTAATAAATGTAATTTTACTGGTTAGGTTGTAAAAATTGTAATTATGTTAGAAAAGAATTTTGTTATAGCATTATTTTTGTATTCTGGTTACTGTAATTTAGTGTAAAAAGAACGGTATTTTTGATAGTTGATAATATTATGCATGTAAATTAATTAATCATCTTTGTTAATAATAAAATTTTTAAGTTTAGAAAGAAATATGAAATAGAAATAATTAACTCATTAGGATAGGAAAAATGTAAAAAAAAAAAAGCAGAGTCAAGTTAAATAATTTGAAACACAAATTGTAAGAAATGAAATGTAAAAAATGTAAAGATTAGATGCAAATAGAAATATTAAATATGAAAAAAAAGAGAAATGAAATATGATACTAAAATAAAAATAGAAATGAATGAAAGAAAAGGCAAATAAGAAAATTTAGATAGCAAACATTGTAAAGAAACAAATACTATAAAATAATTAATTAAAAAATGTTTGTTAGTAATAAAAAAAATAAGAAAAAAAAATAAAAGAATAGAACAGAAATTGTAAGTATACCGAACCATAGCTATAAAAATTGTGTAGATCATAGTGAATATTGTCTCTTCGTTTTGGTATAAATTAGTTAAGTTAGATATTGTAATCTAACTGAGCACCCCGATCTGATTCCTCTTGGGAATCAGTTTTTCTCAGGGGGGAGGAATGTCGTGACCCAATATTCATCACGGCTCGAGCTAGCAGTAAATGCACAAGTAATTAAACGATTTGCAATAACTAAGCATTTTACTTCGCACAGTGAAATGCTTGGCGATTGCGAATTGTTTACTTGTAAACTGTCGCATCCACTGCTGTATGTAACTGGGCATTGAGTCATGGTTAAGTAATTCACTTCGCATAGTGAAATACTCAGCTGGGCTCACTTTTTGTTTACATACAGTATTGGGGGCTCCCGCTGTCGGCAGTGATTAACGTAATACAGGCGGGAATATACTTTGAAAATTTGGGTGTTACAAACATTATCTCAAGTGAGTGGAATGTAATTGCTTACTACGACACCCAGCACTATTGGAATGAGTTCGAGATACTTGCAAATTCAACACAGACATTAAATTACATCTGTCATTTGATGACAGACAGGAACAGCTGTTTACGTCGACCACTTTCGAATCCTCATCGAAGATATATCAAAGACCAATGAGCTACTTCAGCCCAAAGGTAATGCCACCACCAGAGTAAAAATAGGAGCCTTGAATTTTGTGGGCAACATCGCAAGTGCACTTTTCGGAGTATTGGCTTCGAACTACGCAGATAAAATGTCCGATACCATTGAAGGCATAGAGCAAAATGAAGGGCAACTGACAGCTTTGATAAGGAACCAAACATCGCTGATAGATACCACATTAAATGTGATGAAAAAAACCAGGACATAATAGATAAGCACTTTCAAAACTTAGGGGGGCATATCACTAGTCTCGTAAGAAAGGTCAACGGTCTAACAAAGGAACTTAAAGAAGAAAGGCTGTCACAAGCATTCATATCTTTGACAATGCAGGCTACCTTATCCGCCATACGCTTCCAGCAAATCCAAGCCTCGATTGTAGATGTACTCGTCGACACTCACCATGGAAAAATCAGTCCACAGCTCATCTCACCACCTCAATTAAGACGAGAGCTGACACATGTCATCGTCGTTACGGCTTCCAGTAACCCAGGATGAAGTATTAAAATTCTACAACTTGATGACAATCGAAGCAAGAATAGCAACAAGGCACTTGATATTCCGCCTCAGAATACCATTACTGACCCTTGAAGACTTTGAATTATTCAAACTTGTCTCTGTACCAGTATTGGTCAACAACACCTTCTTCACCATTCATCCATCAACCCCATATTTGGTAATAAATATGCATCGGGATCAATATTATCCGATAACGGAATACGAACTTCAATCTTGCCCCATCATAGCTGAAGGCCAGCACCTCTGCAAACAAAAACGCCCAATATATCGAAGAGGGTCAAACATCAGTTCCTGTGAAGTCGATCTAATTAACCACCTGCCGCAATCACCCTCCTGTCAAGTCTCAAGGGTTGGAGACGGACCCCACTGGATACAGTTTAATCATCCAAATGAATGAATCTATTCTCTTAAGTCCAAAACCATACTTAACGTAGTTTGTGGAAATAACATCACGCAAACAATTCTGGAGAAAACAGAAATTTTGAAAATTCAAAGCGATTGCATGATGAAACAAGAACTGATAACAATACAGGGACATAGCATTTATCCATCAATTTCAAGACTCTCCTATACGCCCTCTGGAAATTTATCGGATGTTATAGCCACCCAACATTTGCTATCAGAAGATAACGAGACGTATCACTATCATAGACTTTGGACAGGACTAGATGCCATAAAGGAAAAGATTAAACAACTATACAACGAATTACCACCTAAGACCCATCTTCAAGCACATGATGTTCATCAATACACTATAGCATATGCCCCTTTGCTGCTCGTGCCTGCTTTAAGCACCATCATCATTTGGAAATTCAGAGCGACTATCTGTCAACGAATCAAAAACCCACCAAAGCCATCACCAAGAAAATCAATCAGACGATTCGAGAACGAGCCTAAAACAAGTCATCCTGAGTTTAGCGTAACCTTCGATGCCTAACATTAGAATAGTATTGTTACGCGCCACAAAGTGATACAAGCGACATCTATTGGAAATGGAAACAACTTTAGGTTAGACATCCTAGTAAACTGGGTTTGGAGAATGGAATATTCAGGAAGGTTCTAGGATAATTCGTAGAGTATAAATACGGCGCTGCTCACATCCAGGAGGGAGTATTATTTCAGACAGCGAAGTGAACGAAGTAAACTATTTGGATTGCGATAATTAGAAGTACAGTACTAGCGATAAATAAAGAGTTGATTTGACATTTATTTGTGAATTTGTGAGAGTAAACAGTAAAGTTAAATAAAGAAAGAACTTTTGAATTATATCTGAAATATTGTGTTTTAAATAACGAACTAAGGCCACGCTCGTAACAACTGGTGTCAGAAGTAAAATAAAATCGCGAAATAAAGTGGTGGCATTTGAATTTGAAATTCAAAGAGTGATTAATTTTGTGAAATCGTGTGTAAAAATTCCGAAAGATAATTTTATATTAAACTGTGAGTGAATTACAAAAGACGCAAGAATGGGACGCAAGCTAGAGGTACTGATGACATCGGGACCTGCCGATTCTATCTGGTGGAGCCTAACCCTACAAAAGCAACATCGAACATCATCGTTGGTAAGACTTTAGTGAAGACAGAAGGCGCAACATTAATTCCAGTCAGAGTGCTCAACACATCCGAAAATGAGGTGCAACTAAAAGAAGGTGCTATAATTGGAAATTGTGAGCCTGTTTATCAGATTGTTAATTTGGAAAATGGTAGTAATATTAAGGAGGCGATACGTATACCAGCTACTACTCAACAGGTTCAGAAACTTCTTTCATCTAGTGCCTTAAGTGAACAGCAATACAACGATGCCAAAGAGATGATCGATGAATTTTCGGAATTCTTTGCAATGAATGATGATGATTTCGGCAAAACAAATCTTGTCCAGCATCGGATCACAACAGGAGATTCTAGGCCCATTCGGCAACCACCACGAAGACTACCATTAGCCAAACAACCAGAAGTTGCAGATATGATAAATTCCATGAAAGAACAAGGCATAATTGAGGAATCTAACAGCCCTTGGACATCGCCAGTTGTTTTGGTCAGGAAAAAGGATGGCAGCACACGATTCTGTGTGGACTACCGCCAACTAAATAATGTAACAAGATAGCTATCCGCTACCAAGGATTGATGACACATTGGACACCCTTTCCGGAGCGCAATGGTTTTCCACATTGGATTTGAAGAGCGGTTACTGGCAAGTGGAAATACATCCCGAGGACCGAGACAAAACTGCTTTCTCAGTTGGAAGTGGATTATGGCAATTCAAAGTTATACCATTTGGATTATGTAATGCTCCAGCCACATTCGAACGACTCATGGAATGTGTTTTACGAGGATTAACCTGGAAAACATGTCTTGTCTACTTAGATGACATAATTGTGATCGGAAGGACATTCGAGGAACATAAAAACAACTTACGGGACGTACTTCAAAGACTGAGAGATGCGAAACTGAAGCTCAGTACGAATAAATGTGCTCTATTCAAGAATGAAGTAAAATATTTGGGACATATAGTTTCATCACAAGGAGTAAGAACTGATCCAGAGAAGCTAAGAGCTGTGAAAAATTGGCCTGTTCCAAAGGACAAACATCAATTAAGGAGTTTTCTTGGATTGGCTACCTACTACAGGCGATTCGTAAAAGGGTTTGCAGATATAGCAAGGAGCCTACATCAACTTACAGAAAAAGGAAAGCCGTTCATATGGTCAGATAAATGTAACGAGAGTTTTGCAAATTTGAAGCAACAGCTCTGTGGAACTCCAGTGCTTCACTATCCAAAGCTGGGAAAAACTTTTATATTGGACACGGATGCCAGCAATGTAGGTATTGGTGCAGTGCTTTCACAGGAGGAGGATGGTCAAGAGGTGCCAGTAGCTTATTTTAGCAAAGCACTCTCAAAATCAGAGAGAAATTATTGTGCTACAAGGAAAGAGCTACTTGCCATTGTAAACTCAACCAAGCATTTCCATAAATATCTCTACGGGCAGAAATTTATCCTCCGCACTGACCATGCAGCGCTTAAATGGATTTTGCAGTTTAAGAACCCTGAGGGGCAAGTGGCGAGATGGATAGAGCGACTCCAAGCTTATGACTTTGAAATCCAACACCGAAGAGGACGTATCCATGGAAATGCAGACGCCCTTTCACGACGTCCATGCAAAGTTGAATGCAAACATTGCGTTCGGCTGGAAGAAAAAGAAACGGAGGCAACTATACAGCTGATGACGGTGGAACCATTGACAGGTTGGAACAACGAGAGCTTGCGAACAGCTCAACAGGAAGACCCAGACATAGCACCTATTCTTGCTTGGAAAGAAGACATGGAAAGACCACAATGGCAAGATATCTCGGAGAAGAGTGAGAAACTGAAGAGCTGCTGGGCTCAATGGAACTCTCTTCACGTTGAATGTGGTATATTAAAGCGCAAGTGGGAATCAACTAACGGCGAGTCATTCCGAATGCAAATAGTCGTGCCAGCATCCCAGGTCAAAGATGTTCTAGAAGAAATGCACAGTGGAGCATCTGGAGGACATTTGGGGGTGAATAAAACAATTTCCAAAATACGAGAAAGGTTTTATTGGTTACATATGCGGGAGGATGTTGAGGAATGGTGCCGCAGATGCACTATCTGTGCTTCTTGCAAAGGACCACCACACAGAAGTAGAGGAGAAATGCATAAGTATAATGTAGGAATACCATTTGAAAGGATAGCCGTAGACATCGCCGGACCTTTTCCAGAAACAGATAACGGTAACCGTTATATATTAGTTGCTATTGACTATTTCAGTAAATGGCCTGAAGCTTATGCAATCCCTAATCAAGAGTCTACCACAGTAGCGGATCAAGTAGTAATGAATTGGGTCAGTAGATTTGGTGTTCCTCATGAACTTCATTCGGACCAAGGACGGAGCTTCGAATCACGGACTTTCCAAGAGATGTGTAAAATTCTGAGAATAAGAAAAACCAGAACAACTCCTCTGCATCCACAATCTGATGGCATGGTAGAGCGCTTCAACAGAACATTGGTCGAGCATCTAAAGAAAGTAGTCGACTATCACCAACGCGATTGGGATCGACATATTCCCATGTTCTTAATGGCCTATCGATCAGCTGTACACAACACGACCGGACAAACTCCAGCAAAAGTGATATTCGGAAAGGAGATGCGTTTACCTAGCGATCTCAAGTTTGGTACACCCAGAGGTGAACAAAAGTTACCAGACGATTATGTATCGGAACTTAGACAACGATTAGCTGATGTACACGAAGTCACGAGAGCAAAATTAGCAATAAATACCGATCGGATGAAGACCCGCTATGACTTACGTGCTAACTCAGCAGGATTTAATGAAGGTGACCTTGTTTGGCTGTACAACCCGAAACGATGTAAGGGACGTTCTCCCAAATTACAACAACACTGGGAAGGACCGTATTCAGTAGTGACTAGAATAAATGACGTAGTATATAGGATTCAGCGGGGTACAAGAGGTAAACGGAAAATCGTTCATCTAGATCGTTTATGTCAATACTGCGAGCATCAAGACCGTGGATCACCTGTTGTTCGGGACGAACAATTTTAAGAAGGGGGCAGTGTTACGCGCCACAAAGTGATACAAGCGACATCTATTGGAAATGGAAACAACTTTAGGTTAGTGACATCCTAGTAAACTGGGTTTGGAGAATGGAATATTCAGGAAGGTTCTAGGATAATTCGTAGAGTATAAATACGGTGCTGCTCACATCCACGAGGGAGTATTATTTCAGACAGCGAAGTGAACGAAGTAAACTATTTGGATTGCGATAATTAGAAGTACAGTACTAGCGATAAATAAAGAGTTGATTTGATAATTATTTGTGAGAGTAAACAGTAAAGTTAAATAAAGAAAGAACTTTTGAATTATATCTGAAATATTGTGTTTTAAATAACGAACTAAGGCCACGCTCGTAACAGTATATATAATATTGAACTCAATGTTCAAGGCGGTGGAGGATATTTAATCTTAAGTCGTTTTTTCAAGCTTAATTAAATCAACAAAGACAATTCATCAATTCATTTGCATGCATTTTACAAATCATTGACCTTCTCTTAAAGGCATTCGCTGACAACACATAAATTGGCTTGTAACACGAAAATAAAAACGCGCAACCAGCACAGGTCATTCGCTTTAGTAATTTGTAAATGAGCTAATTTTGTGTATGTCAGCAATGCGTTTACTGCTGTAATGATTATTGACCCTAGCTTTAAGTAACTCTAGTTTTTTGTAAGCTTGTATAAATATCGTGCAAAATAATTTAAATATATCAGTTTTCATTATCATATACAAGGTGTTGTTTTACCAGAAGCTTTCGCTTTTGTGAGTCTCGATTAAGATTGTCTTGGTACAAGAACCGAAAACAATCAACAAGTAACTTACGATACAAGCATCGTAAGCATCATCATATCACCATCTTCATTGCGATGGACAATAAATTACTTACTGTGTCGGTACAAGAACCGGACACAGCTCCAACAAATTCGTTCACGATACAGGTATCGTGAGCTCATCTACATTCCATCAGAGTAAAAGAACTTCTGATTTGCACAGCTATTATCAGTACGTTTACATGAATACTTGAATACTTGACTTGAAATCCACTTGAAGCTCAGTAGGGCGGTTGATTGAATTAATTCCAATTACTTGACTTGAATTTTTCTTAAATTTAATTTTCCAATTACTTAAGTTGAAATTTACGCGTTGAATGAGCCTTTTCATGATATTTTGATTACTTCAAGCATACTTCATGTATTCATGTAAACGTACTGTATAATAATTAGACGAAGATGGAGCTAACCTTGTCCAAATTCGTGTGCTTAGCTTGATATTTAACGTTTTCTTAAAAGCTTCTGATGCTTTACATAATACTTGCATTTCTCTCTCCGTTCGTTAATCAACTTGAAAATAATTCTCTTATCCCTGCAATGCAAAATGTGCTAGGTTAAGGTTAATATAGCTTATCTATATACAGGGTGTTTCCGTCTAGGAGGTCAATAGAGCAGGAGGCGATAGCCTCACCTAGCAAAAAACAAAAAATTGTATAGCAATGGGGGGGGGGGAGGCGGCATAGCAGCCAGTTACAGGGTGATTAAGAAAAAACGCTAGTTTTTCACAAAACACCCTGTATTTTAAAAAGTACAGGGAGTACGGTCACAGTAAAGGGCTGATTGTATGCAGAACTTCATGGCTTTACCAACGACTGCTCAACCAGCCTTGTACCTCTCTGATTTTCTTACCTTTTTACTTAATTTGACTTCCATATTTTTTTTTGCAAAAAGGTTATTAACAACATTTTTTTATAAAAACTGTACACTACTAAACTGACCTATTACATCCTTTGTGCTATCTGTAACCGTTAAAGTGTTATTAGCTGTTAACCTATTCTCGAATCTATTCTGAAACCTATTTTCAAAGAGAATTTGTTTCCTTGGTGGCTGCAAACAAGTCATTTATAAAAAATATCGGCTAATTTCGGTATGGTCTGAATAAGTTGTGAGCTAATAACTCTTTGGCGGTTCCATCACAATTTCAAAACTTTTGGAATTAATGGGACATTTTTATTTTGCTAATAGTAGTATTTACTATTGAGGACTTCCAGTATTTTGTTTTATATTCTTATTTTAAAGATCTAAGCCTTATCTATGTATGTGATAAAAAATTCGGAAGTGTTCGACCTCATTTTGCAGATATTAATTTTTAAAGTCACATAACATATTATGGGAGCATTAAACTTAGGGGAATATTCATCCTTGTCTATTTAGAGTCGTCTTACCTGGCCTCTTTATTGACTGGCCTAAAGTTTAAAAGACGAGATATCAAGTTCCTATGAAAAATGTTTTCGTATTTACCTGAGTTAAAAAGGGGTACTTATCACAATAAAAATTGATTATTAGTTGACAACTTATAATAGACATAACTGATTTTTTTTTTGTATTAAAATGTTATTACGGCACAACTAAGCGTAAGCACTGAATTTTTAAAAAAATCACAAATATAAAATTCTCCAAAATGAAGCCGAGATTAAAAAAAAAAATTGCATATACGATTTTTGACTGGAAATCACCACCACTTTCATCTGTTTCAGTATTGCAGAGTTCTCTTGGGACACACTGTACATTAATCAAAAAAACATTTTGATGTTAAACATTATTTATATACCATTTGTGTGACTCTGGACACTCCCTGGAGGTGTACATTTAAATTCTTTACCGAAAAATTCAAACAGAAAGTGTTATCTTTACATTTTAGAAGCTAATTTTAGTGAATTAATGTTACTATGAAATATGCAGATCTGAAGTCATTTACAAATTAATTTTGCAGTGAAAAGTGAAAATACTTTGTGAATTTCGAGGAGAATCAAAGTGTTTTGCGGAGACCAAAGTGAAAAAAAAACTTTTCTTGAATTTCGATATGTAAAGCCCATTCCAAACATTGAGATAAATTTAGGTATAACGGGTCTTAACATGACATCAAAGACACCAGATATTCTAGAACAATAAAACCTTTCAAATTATTAACTCTAACTGATATTATCATTTCAGAATGACCACTAGAATGATAATTTAAATTAATTTAGTGTGTGTATCTAAGCAAGCAGAATTTGAATTTTTTCGTGCTACCTACCTATTCAATGAGCGAAGTTTCTTAAATTTGCTGAATATGAGACTTTTGGTGTGAGGCTGTGGGCTTATTAATGTTGGCTGGCCTTTGTAGCCTATGAGGAAACAAGTTCCCCCTTTAATTTTAAAACTTTTGGAGAACCTCAACTTCAATTGAAACTATCATCTGGTGGTGGTGCTGCAGCAAAAATAATCGTATGTGTGGGGGCTAGCTATGAAAAGGTGATGTCGCTTTGCTAAAACGTTTATTGTTAATCGTTCGGTTCAAGAGAATCAACGCGTGAAAACTTAAAACAGGTGAGCGATAAAAATGTTTCTTCTAGTTTTTCTATTAAATATTTTGTGAGTGGAATTAAATTCTATATATCTTATATTGACCTTAAGACAGTGTTATAGCGTAGTTTCATTTGGATATTGTTTCATTTTTATCTTTCTCAAGTTTTTAACTGATGAAAAATTATGAATGTGCTCTTTCAAACAAACTGTAACTGGAAAACATTTTTTGTTGGCATTTAAATAATTTTCCAAACAGTGAATCATTTAAAGAACAAAGCAATTTCATGGTGTTGCTAAAGTCAGGCATTTCTATTCGACAGTATTTAGTAAACTCATAATTATACAAGAAATGAAAAGGTCAAAGAACAAAGCATGAGGAGTGAATATAATTAAGTGGTGATTTTTTATTTATATATTTTGCCAGCAATATCTTTAAATGTCGTTAATGATGCCATCAGGTCTGATCTCTAGCGTGATTTAAAAAAATATCTATAATTTTTATGTAAAAAATATAATACGTGGCCAGTGTTAAAGAAGTATAAATATATGTAAAGGTATGCTAGAATTTTGGATTCACGACTTTACCATTGTTGTTAATTAATGTGATTCTTATTTCGGAAATTTGAAATGAAACCGTGGGATTCAAGGATTCAAAATTCAGTGTACTATTTAGTTTTTTTCTTCTGAAATTTCCGTGAAAATTTATGTGGGTGACAGTATATTTCTAGATATTTAAATTTAATTGGTAGGTAAAACGATTAATGTGAAGAATTAACTTCCGAACGAATGATATCGAAATTCCCTATCGATCAATCTGTGCAGTTCGTAAATTTCATTTTAAAGCATTTAACTAAGTACTTGCGAGTTTTTTTTTTTTACAATTTTTATGAATTCAACCATATTTTCAAGGTTATTACCAGCTCTATCGTCCACTTCCGATTCGATAAATTCTTTTCTGAGTTCTAAGTAAAAATATCTTTCATCTAGACCTGAATTGGATGTGTGCTAATGAGGCAGTATTCATATTTCAATTGTTTAGTATAATTTTTTAAGTGGGTGGTATATAATGCAGGTAACGAAACAAACGAAATAAGTGAGACAAAAGGACTTAAGGACGGTGTTAATAATAGCAATAATCTAACTTTTCGACCCAGCGATCAGGGAGTTCGATTTTTCTGCCTTTCCAATGCATTTTGCAAATTAATTGAAATTATTTCCAATGAATTTCAGTCTACCATAGACAAGAAATTGTCCACCTCCTGTTAGTAATATCAAAACTGCATCTATATATATATATAAAAATTTAAAAAAATTTTGCTTGTGAACACTATAACAAATAGCTCTAGGTCATGGACAATATGGTGCAAAGATTAACAAGATATGGCCTTCCCAAATTGTTAATGAAATTTTTAGATTTCAATTGGCGTATGTTCAAAGTCCAAAAGTCCTGGACTAGGTTGAGAATTAAAGTGACACAAGTCCTGGACATTAGTTGTTACAATACTAACTGTTGATTTGTTGTTTGGGTAACGTTACTTCAATTAGATATGGACATGTGACGTCTATACACCTAAAAAAAAATAAAAATCATCAAAATATGGACATACGCATTTTCAATTCCAAACAATTCAATTGGTAGCTACATTACAAGATGGGTATTTCGTTCGATTAAATTTCAATCGTTATTACCAAAGTGTAAAATGATTTTCTAATTAGAAATTTTTTTGTTTTCCGATCAATACTTATTCACTGCTATCGAAATGATTTACACTTAGGAACCAGAAGTTTTTATTAAATGTTTAACCGGGTGTTACTTCTACAATTTAACATCTATTCATAACGTCTTTTAGTCAATTTAACACAAAAAAACTTAAAACAAATTAGCTTAAAAACAAATAATGAATTAAACAAAGCAAATGGTATTGATACCTTTGGGAAGGCCATATCTCCTTAATCTTTGTATCCCATGGCATTGAGGTAATAATATGAATCATATAGTATGGTATAGTAATATTATATGTACAGGCAACCAGAGTACCTGTTTTTTTGGATAAATTGATTTTTATGTTTTCCAGTAACATAGAGTATACATACCATCTAGTAGTAAAAACGATCGTTCTGTTTTCAGTCGTTTAGTTTTTCTTTTATGTTATCTTTTACAATCAAATGTGCGGCACCTTTTCCAGTTCTGAAAAGGTAGACCTTCGAGGACTTCAGAAATACATAGTTGAACCGAGGCTAACTTTATGTATATATGTATTAGTACTTTAATAAATATACTCTGTGCTTATTCTGTTTATTTTCGTGATGATCATATTATTCATTTGCATTTGAAAGGAGGCAGAATATGTCATTCGTATTATCTAAAAATATCGGACGCACTGGCCCAAACGAGACCCCGTTATTATGCTAATAGAAGGTCTACGATTAAATTAATTCTCTCAAGGTATATTTATAATTTGCACTAACTTAACGAGAATAATTATGTACTGTTAATGATGAAAAACTTTACTTCATTATATGTATACCCATGTATGTACATATAGGTTGGTGACATTTCTGTTTTCAGTTTCACTTGAGTGATATCCGGTCGATCTTACTGCTAATTACGGGTTCAATGTTATTTTTTACCGAGCTGGTGTATAATATCCGTTCAGTTTGGTTGATAAAGATATAATTTCTTTTTACAAAAATAAACGAGACTATAGAACTTTTTTAGTAAGCACAACCATATAATCATAACATTTGGTTATGTACATACGTATATGTATGTACATACATAGGTCTGCAGTCAGAAAGTGTTAGACTTTAAGATGTTACTCTAAAGAGAAGCAATAATATCGTGATGTTATTGAATAACCAAGGTGTCAAGGTGCCTTTTGATATACATATTACGCAATTCTGTGAGGAGAACTAATCAAAAATTGTTCCACATAAGCCTGTTTCTCTCCTCTCCCTTCCCCAAGTCTTACTTTAAGCGTTATAAAGATAAATATATTTATGAATTGAATTATCATCAGGCAAATGAGATTAACATTCGAACCACCCTATAGATTTTTGTTGTTATTAGATTATTGAATAGTTAACAAAAGTAGCTTTCAAAATAGGCATTTACTTAACATTTTAGATGTATGCACCTCTTAGTTGTTTTCTGTGCTTAGGACTTTGCACTTCCCCAGAATTCAAAATTAGAGCCCATTTGCAGGCCTGTAATTCTTTCATGCCCTATATGTTCTTTTATGTACCTTGGAGAAACTACATACTTTATAAAAGATCTCAAATTCGAGTGGATTCTATAAATCGATTTGAACCGCAGAAAATATTTTATTGGTTGCAGTGAAAAGATGATAGCTAGATTCTCTAATTTAATCACGTAGCAGTAGATCAGTGGTCAGTGGAAGTCCACAAAAAGCTGTCGTTTTAATTTTCTTACCTATTCAGGGTAGATTAGCCAACCATAGTGGCCTTCCGAAAGATTGCCGAAATTTATGAACATTGGTATTCCAACACGGGACCGATTTCTTAGCCTATGGTAATCAGACAGGAGATATATTCCAGTTTCCATGTCTTCTCTTAACATATACATATTTCCGATACCACGTATACAGGGTTTCTTTAACGTCTACAGATGTACTTAGTAGGTGTAATAGGTAATTAAAGAGGAGAGTCCACAGTTTACAGTTTTTATAAAAAAAAGTTATTTTTACCACCTTTTTGTAAGAAAAAAAGACAACAAAGTAAAAAAAAGGTAAAAAAATCCGAAAATTTTAGTTTAGACCACCATAGATCCTGAGTGGAGAATCGAGAGAGTTGATCAGTCGTTGAAAAGGCCATGCAGTTTTGCATACAATGAGCTCTTGACAGTGTCCGTATACCTGGTACTTCTTAAGAGACCGGGTGTTTTGTGAAAAACTAGATTTTCTGTAAATTCGAAACGCTTGATATGGACCCCTACTCCTTTCCATACAATTTTTTGTTTGTTAGTTGAGTACCTACTATCACATCTTGCTATAGTCCTATAGTCCTGACCGTCCAGCCCGAAAATCCCAATACACGGAAATTTAATGTTGAATATCCTTCAATTCGTTCAACGAAGATTCTTATGTATGGGACAACCACGATTCAGTTAGCTTTAGCTCCAATAAAACTCTACAGCTGGTCAAAAGATGCAAATATTTAATATTATATTTAATGACCCGGTCCTATACATTCGGTTATCTCAGTGGATTCGCATACAAGAGGATCTTACATTTAACGCCTTTAATCATTTACTTGCTACACTACACTATACTACACTTGTATATTACATATAGGGGCGACATTTCAATTAAAAGTAAACTTTGTTATATTTGGCACAACATGGGTTTCGACCTTCTGAAGGCCTTGAATAATTACTAAATACGATTATATTAGATAGTATGTAGATAGATATGTTCCGTAAATGATAATAATACAGCATTTTAGATATGGGATTTTAAACAAGATGTGAAAAGTAAAAATATCAATTTAGTTGGTTGACTTTTTTTACATATGTATATATCGTGCTTACGCTTATTTATAATAATATCAATGAAACAACAGTATATATCACTTTTTGACAGTTACATGTTTCAAAAGCATGATAAATTGAAAATTTATTATTTGCGGAACTCATAACCATAAAAGACTTCAAGAGAAATCTAGTCTAGGCTCGATATAGCCTCTTTGCTTTTCTTCGTATATGCATATTCATATTTAATTAAGAAAAAACAACAAATTAAAAAAAAACTCTGTCCATCAATGTCTCTGATAATAAATTGTAAGTTGAGATTCATTACTAATCAATTCAATAATAACAATAAATTAAAAATTTAAATTGCGTCCTAGTTGACAACAGTTCAATTTTTTAGCAACAATTTATTGCATTGCACTCATTATTCGATTTCGTCACCGTCTTTTGACTGCAAGATACCGAAGAATTGTTGAATGAAACAATAATTTGTTGGAAAAATGAAGAACTATGCATTTACCTGAAGGCAGCGGCACTGTGTTTTTCGAGTCCCAAGGCAAATGCTTACTTAGACGTTATGATTTAATCTGCAACTTATGCCTACCGAGATAGAGCGGCAATTGACTTTGCTGGCATAAACAGAGAAGCATAAAATGGAAAAAAGAAAAAAAACTGGAAAACCTTGGCAATATTAAGTGATTTTCTGCCGTTGTGTGTTAAGTTAGTATAAAATTTGCATTTCGTGCAATTAATACATCTTTTAACGACACCTGATCAATAGCATATATAGAATAGCGTAGAGGCTCATAAATTAACTATTTCAATAATGGTGCAAATCGTTTTAATTCAATTCATTTTTGCACAACACTGATGTGTATGTAAAATGCTTTTACTTACAACATAGTTCAAATAAGGACACAGAAAAATCGTTACAAATCCGTTGGGGATCGAGAATTTTGTATGAAAGAGGAAGTAGAAAAACCAGAAAGATGTATTATTTCGTGTTTTGGTATATTATTGGATTTACACTTAGGTCGGGAATTAATTTGAAAATATTTCTATTGCCTGAGAAAAAGTGCCCAAGAGCAAGAATATTTGTTTTGCAGCAATTAAATTTCATTTTCCAGAAACGTGAGATCATTTCCCATGTTTAAAATGAATGAAAAAATTTCGTTTTTGGTAAATGAGTCTATTTTTTCTATCAAATGTAAAATTATGATGATAATCGATGTGCTGAAACCGGTCTGTACTGAATTGTTTAAAAAAGTAAGTGTGATCGATAATTTCGTGTAATATTATATCAATATGTTGTATCCATACTCTCTGCCAAAAGCATTCAATTAAGTAAAAACGCCAATCGCATATATTTGGTGAAATTGTGTTGCAAACTAAAGTGCACGTTATCTATTGTAAATAAAAATATTTGGTTCACCCATCAGTGCCTTATATTTAAAGTTACACCAAAGTGTAAGTAAGTGAAGTGTAGCAAAAAATCATTAGCTGCAACGAAAGGTCTGAAGTAAAAAAGTTATAAGTTCTACATTTATTTAGTACACAACTGTTTGATGAGTGTACTACATGCAATAGAATTTGAGCGGCTAAACTATGAGGTAAAAGATTAAGCGGAACTTGTAGGCAGAAAAAAACAACACAGGCAAGAACGTAAATTGATACATTTAATCGAAAAAACGACAGTAACAATGACGGGTGATGAACAAGTTAAAAGAGAGGTTTACGGTAATTCCATGAATTTTTATAAACGCGTAGATATAAGTCTAGACAACAAAGAAGTCGCATTACTGGAAAAGTGTAGAATGTACACTGCTGAACATAATATAAAGAAAAAACATCTCGAATATTTAGCTGTTGATAGTGAAATTTCCATCAATAAAATACCGAATAAACAAAGATATTAAGCTACTCAAGGAAGAATATGCAAAATGTATTAGTAATTCAGTCAATAGGGACTAAATAAGGCTTTTGCCCTATAAAAGGGGGGTAGTTGTAATTTTTATATATACTTAGTTACTTAGTTCCGGGCCCCGATGAAAAATCCAAATTTTCACATTTGTAGGGTGGTCTGCGCGGTCCGCCATCTTGGATTAAAGGTTCAAAAAATTTGGTTTTCAAAATAATTCCTCAACGGTTGATCCTATTACAAAAATGGCTAATACAAATTTGAAGAAGACTAAATGCCCTACATTTTTTTATATAACATTTTTTTTTGTAAGTCTGATGTGTAACGAGCTACAGCGGCGGAAACATGAGAATTCTTCCAAAAAAATGTGTACATATAGTACTACCCCTTATACATACAGGATGCTTCTTCTATGATGGTCCTGAGGTGATAGTAGTCACCTAGTTAAACAAAAAATTGTATGGCAAGGGGAGCGGTATCTCAACCGTTTCGGAGTTACAGGGTGATTAAGAAAATATGCAAGTCTTTCACAAAATACCCTGTATCTTAAAAAGTACAAGTTGTACGGTCACTTACAGAGCTCATTGCATGCAGAACTTCATGGTCTTTCAAATGATTACTCGAACAGCTCCGTACTCCTCTCTCCAAGTATGAGTTATGGTGGTAGTTGTAATTTGTAATTTTGTGAAGTAGGCCACAGAACGAGGGGTTACAGCTATGGGTTTCCCGATATCTTCGTTTCTGTTCAAAAAAGTAAGTGTGATCGATAATCTCGTATACCGTTTTATTAATTTAGATACTTCAAATCTAGATTTCTGGGAAATGTTATAAAAGAAATCATTTGCAGTAGGCGATCATTGCTGTTTCTGTGAAACTGAAAGTTAAACAAAAATTTATTGTATTTGCATAGACACAGTTACAAATTATGTTCCGTTTGTTTATAAATGTGCATGGTAATAAATTACACTAGACATTTCTGGCAAATGAAGTTTAATTGTGAGGAATTGTGTGCAATTACATTTACCACTAACATTAGTTAGCGTTTGCCACGATGCCGTCGGTGATACTGCATGCATAGCTGTGAGACTAGCAATATCATAATGGCATAACTGAATAGAGTAGCAAAATTTCAATTTGACGGCTCATGGTTACATAGCTAAGAAACTGCAGCTTGTTTTTGTCAATTTCTTGTCTAAAATCCAAAAATATGATATTTCTAGTCATATCTTAGAGCTCAGTAATGCTAACTTTGTCAACTGAATGCCTCCTTTGGATTTTCTGTTTGCTTCAAATGTATTTACGTTTGAGACAAATGCTTTTCTTGTAACTATTTACATATTTCATCATACCACGAGATCGCGTTTGCAGAAAATGAAAACTCAATTTTAGCAAACGTAGTTTTTTTGGTGTGTGCAACGTAAAAACATTGAGCATAAGAAATACAAAGAGAATGCATAATAGAAGAAATATTTCTCCACAAAACGCAATGTCTTCTTCTTTGCATATCTACTGTTGGTTATTTGATTTACATGGTGACTACAAATTATCTAATCTAATATGATACTAAAACTATTCCTGAAGAACTGGAAAGAAGGTAGAAATAAGATCCATTACATCCATTCTGTGAAGTTTACGAAATGGACCATCTCTTTTATCTTCTTCCGAAATATATCGTCCAGGCGAATAGAAGGGACTTTCTGAGGAAATGGGTAAGGATAAGAATTCCATTTTCAATAAAATTATATAACTACAATAACATAAATGAATGTATAGTCCGTAGTTTGGTTGAATGCTCACAGATTGACGAATCACCTGTGCTGACCTTCGTAATTCTAGCGGTATATGCAAGAGTCCTTAATAATTCGTTTGTTTTGTTTCTGTTATAACAAGAACATACCTATCTCAACAGATCGCAGGTCTTCAATTTTCTTATGTCTAATTAACTATATATAACTATATGCTCTACAAGATAAATGTCAAGGTCACTTTGGGAAATATTTTTTGTCTGCTGCTAGATAGAATTAGCCTCAATTCTCTTTCTCAACATTTTCTGACAGCACGTGCTTACATATATGTTGCTAGCATTTACACGTATTTGTAAATTATTTATTGCTTGACGGTGCACGAAAATCCGTTGCGTCTTTCATCACTGCTCGAAGAAAACTCAACAAAACATCATTTTCAAATTTGAAAAATTAATTGTCCACTATTAAATTACAAACTATTTTAAATACCTATCCACGGTACGGCACTATAATTGCACAATTCGCACTAAATTTGTAGTGGTAAATACTGGAATTCAAAATCAGTGCCGATAAATTTAATACACAGTGGACTGATGGCGGTATTTTAACAGAAACTTGAACTCCATCGAACATTTTTTGTGGACAAACTGTACTAAAAGTGAAGAAGTGGATAACTGTAATCACATTGCAAACTCTATTACCATATGTTTGAATCATCTGAATCTAATCTGTGCTATTATATTATGGAAGATATTTATTTTTTTACCATTCATATCGCACTCAGTATTAGGCAGTGCTATCTTTACACATGGGCCCTGCGATACGTTGGACCCATAGCTCCTGCAATAGTAGACCAACTGATGACTAATTTTTCAACATATTACAAGTTAATTTAGCTGTTAGATTTTGGCTACTGAATGTAGACCATGGGAATTATTCGAAATTCTATATATAGTATGACAATAAATTTTCATACAAAGTACATACTTAATACATAAAAAAAAACGTCATTGTATAGTTACAGTGTTTGCAGACCCAGTATTTTTTAAATATTCCGCATTTTTTCATAGTCTACTTTCATTTCAGTAGCCAAACTCTATTTGGTAATCAGACTGGCATGTATAACATAGACTGCTTTTTCTGTTTCATGGGATAATTTTTGGTGGTAGGGGGTATGACAATTATCTTAATTTCAAGTTTCATTTTCTCTTTAATAGTCATATTACAAGTTCAGCAAATTGCAAATACATTCGAAATTATTACTATTATTGGAAGCTATCTCCTGTAAATCAAATATTGCTAAAACTTGATTTTTAAGGAAATAAAATATAAAATAAAGCAATTTTTGTTTGCCCATCCCTAAAAGTAGGTACGAGGGACATAGAAAATATTACAAATATTGTATTGCCCATCTGCATATTTCTATTCTATATTTTCATTTTAAAAACCCGCTGAACTATAGTGGTCTTCGTATAGAACTTAATATTTGAAGTTTAGTAGAATAAAGCAGTTAAACAAAAAGAGAAAGTATTGAAATGTGATCCCATTTTAATGTAATCAATTTCAGTAGTTTCAGCAGTCCTGTTAGGTATACACGTCAGTGGGTAATTAGAGAAAATGCTTACACTGTTGTTCATGTTCACATAATACTGGCAACTCTGTCTGACTAAGTTTATTCCCTTAAATCATTTGATTGCAAAACCACTATACCGACTCGCACGATCGGAGCTTTCCCTTTACTCAAAATACGACATTTGGACGGGGATTCCCTTTAGCGCACATTTTTTTGTTATATTTCTTCTCGGAACTGAAAATCCGTTTGCTCGCTTTTGAACTTGCAGTCGGTGTTCTTGTGTTTTGCGATTGTATTTTACGTTATTATTCCTGTTGATAACCCAAAATAGTTTAGAAAAGAATTTCTGTTATAGTGCCCCCATATCCTAAATTCCCCTGGGCCCAGACGTGGCTAGAGACGGCCATAGGTATCAGGAGTCTCATGGACGTACGTATAGCGGTAGCATAACCTCAGACCTTAATTTAGTTTTGTTTGGAAATAATATGGGAAAAGGTCGAAACTTATTATTGGATGTTTCTTATTAACCTGATATCTAAATGTACATTTCTTAAGCTTTACCTAAGGACAGCCAAGCAGCACTTAAAGCGTTAAACTCGTTTACCCTTGAGTCCAAGTTTGTTTGGGACTGTCTTAAAGCAACTGGCCGAAGCAAGAAAAGGTGACACTGATTTGGGTGCCAGGACATGAGGGCATTAAAGGCAACGATATTGTGGACCGCCTTGCATAGGAAGGAGCCAAATCTCTGTTTATTGACCCTGAGCTCGTCCTTGGATACCTAAAAAGTCAATTATCAGCTCAGATCAGATCAGGCTTTGGGAGAACAGAATTGAAAAGGCACACTGGGAAATTACCCCGGGGCTGAGACAAGCGAAGAAGTTTGTAAAGTGTTCGCAACAGAGGACAAAAGAATTCCTCATGCTCAGCAGGAAGGAGTTAAGGCTCATAACGGGACTATTTACTGGGCACTGCCCACTTAGGTATCATCTTAAATAGATGGATAAGATCGATGACGAGACTTGTTGCTTCTGTTTGGAAGACGCGGAAACCGCCGAATATGTCCTGTGTGACTGTGAAGCTCTGTGCCGTACAAGACCGAGGGACATAGGAAAGGCATTTTCACTGCCAGAGGATGTCAGAAAAATTGCCCCAAGAATGTTATAGGCTTTATAAAAGACCTTAAGTTTGAATGGGCACCCTAGGGCATTTATGCGTAATGTCACAAAAGATCTTACAGGTTGCGGTGACTAGATGAGAGGCTGGAACTCTGCCAACATCCCCCACTAATAATAATAATAATCTAAACGACTTAAGGGGTTATACTCACCTAAGCAGTTGAGGAAAATTGCTTTTTCAAAAATGTCATATTTCTATAGATTCATCTGTTGTCTATTAGCCTACAATATTTTTTTTTAAATTCGCAGGAATACCACAGTTATAGGCATTTATACATACCTCAAACCGGTTTTTACCTACCTGAGAATATCCTTCAGTTTCTTTGTTTTAATATTTACTGTAAGTCACTCCACTCGCAGAATAAAGAAAGAAACCTGCCTAATCATTTTTATGAAATGTTAATATCTGTGAAGGAAGCTTTTTTGGAAATGGAATAGTAAATATAAAATATTTGCTTCTTTTATTAGTTTAAACTTTAAATGCGTTTTTCTCAAAAGATGGTTTTGAAAATCGGTCCCATGAAATTTTCCTATTTTGTTTCAATCGATTTCGCTCAAATTTTATATTAATTAGTACTTGTCGGAAGCGTTTTTTTCATATTCATTCATTTTAATAAAAATGTCAAAAAATTTGGCCGAATATCTGTCTTTCAAGTTTGAATACCTACCATTTTGCTTGAAACTATTATTTTGACAAACGGCTACGCCAAGTATTAATGAATATAGTTTTCACCAATGTACAAAATTAGAGCGAAATTGATTGAAAGCAAATTGGATAATTTGGTGGCAACGAAAAAGCTTTCTTCGATGACTATCGTCAACAGAAGTTGGCAGCCACTCCAATGGATTAACTTTTTTGACAAAATTTTAAATTTTTTATAAATTATTGATATTGTGTTATAAAATAAAAAAAAATATATTTCTGTCAAACCATTTGTTTAAAACAAAAAAAAAGTCCCAAAAGGTGGAGAAAAAATTGCTTTTAGGTGGATATAACCCCTTAAACCCTTCCTTCCCACATGGTAATGTATTCGTTACGATAAATAATAGTATCAGGTATGTGTGCACAGTTCGGTTTTCGATAATCTCTATCATCATTCATATATTCGAGAACTTTATGAATGGTGCCCCTTACGATAGGAATAATTATAATTTGCCATTTTCTTTTCAAATGACTCGCCTAATAGCCAAACTGCTGGGAAATTTATGTAAGCAAGTAAGGAAATTTATTTCCTTTTAAGAAAGATCATTATTTGATTGAAACAATACAGAAAAAAAATGTGGACAAATCATTAAAAAAATACCATTCCAGTGTTATATATACTTATACATATGTATGAAGATTTTTTAATGTACCAAGAAATGATCTCATCAAAGTCAATTTCCTTGTTTTGAATTCATACATATTTCCGCAAGTATACATTATAATACGTGTGCTTATACTACAAAAGCATAAATAGTTTAAGTTAAAGATAAATACTTACCTTCAAGCACTTTGGAATTTTGAGGGTTTCTGCGTTCTTCATACAATAAACATCTGTTCTTTTTACAATCTTCACTTATAAGCTCAAACCAACAAATCATATTATACCTAGTTTGGCTTTCGGATATCTTATCATAATAGACATGCTAAAAAGTCTGTTCCAGAGATTTTTTTTTTTGTAAATTGAATCTCACCTTGATAAAAACACATTTTTGTAAATCACCTGTGACTTTTTTATATTAACTAGACTGTTTTGGAATTTTGACATTGTACGGTTTAGCCTAATAGCATTTGGCGACCTAATTATAATAAATTATTATATTAAACTTTTTTTTTTAAAGAAGAAATTCATTTAAAAAGCCGGTTCTGCGCCCACAGTTTTCTTCTTTGTATACCTTCACACAATTTCATGAAAAACTACTCAAAACCAAAAGAGGCCGTTCGGCACGTGACACTACAAGTTTACTTTTAGATAAAATTAGCATGAAAATTATGTAAATATCAGAGAATTTTGCATTTTTTTTGTTAACTAGAATTGTCGTGATTAACTGCTTTGTGTGAGCGAATCATTTATAATAAAGTTTACAAATTTATTGCAGCTTTAGGCCCGACTTTTACTTTCAAGTTATGCAAATGCCATGCTTGGTTGCATAACAGAAAATAGAATTAGTGGTAAATTAATTAAAAATCATCTTCTTTAGATGTTTTTAATAATAAAATATTATATAATCGTATACAATTTAGCAATTTGTTTTGTCAGTTGAAATGCATTAAACTGGGCGACGGCTGTTTTAAAAACGTGTTCTGTGTCAAGGAATACATTAAAGGGCATTACCGAAGCATGATAATTTCGAATAATCAGGTCGCGTGAAAGGCCTTGTACTCATAGACATCTCGAATCCAAGTAGTGTTGAATTCTGTGAGTATCCTGTTATTATTAGATGCCTGACAGACATGGTTTCAGCACTGTGATCTAAAAGATGTTTATGATGTGATGTACCCCTACGTTATTAGATCCAGTCTGCATTGAGATCTTTAGGAAGATCATACCTCCAGCGAGGCGGCTACCTGAATGTCTGATATAAAGCGCTATGAATCTCTGACCTAGCCATTACTATCGTTGATGAGCAAGCTTCTTAGTCTTACTGCTGTGCAATAGGAGCTGTAGTGACTGTTACAGCCCTAGTAACCACATTTTGATAATTTCATTGATGAGTTCATCATGAGCCCTGAGATGAAGGTCATGATGAAATCTGTTCTCGACCCGGGACTGAACTCATTACATACTCTTCTTCAATATAATGAGCTTTTGCATAATCACTTGATGAGCAGTTCCATGTTACATTATTTTCCTGTTAACATAATAAAATACTCACTTGCAACATTGCAAGTTTACATAGGATTTCCCCCACACGGGGAAAAGAGGTTTTCGAGACCGATGAGCATTTTCTACTAAAGTGTATATGACATTAGACAACGGATGATAAGGAGTCAGTTTATCGCGCCTGTCGTAAATATAAACAATGACTAGTCCCTTGGGCCGTTATTATTATTTTGTAAATACGGATGTAGATTTTGCTTTGTGTGATCCTTGCGCTGTGTAGCGTTTGGTTGTCATACTACTGTTATCTTGTATCGTCTGTTTTCGATGAGGATTTCATTCTAACGACTCAATTGCCCTCAGCCGTTATTGTTTGGGTGCGATAAAGAACCATACAACTCCAATTATATTTGACAGAATACTCGGAAAAATTTCCGTAGTAGACACGATTTGATGAGCTCATCATGAGCCCTTATATGAAAGTAATGATGAAATCTATTCTGGAGTCGGGACTGAGCTCAGTATATACTTTTCATCAATATAATGAACTTTTCCATGATCACTCGATGAGCAGGTCCATGAGTTGTTACATTATTTTCTTGTTGACATAATGAAAATACTCACTGATACATTCATCAGTCATTTTATGATGAAATAATGGAAATGCTCCGCACTGGTTTTTTTCCTTTTAATTCGCAATGATAACATTGATATACATAGTATAATTTAGTTCAATTATAATATCGCACGAAATTTTTATTTTACATCTGAATGTTTTGATTTTGCGTAAGTACATTTTCGATTTTAATGACCAGTGACATCTCAGTGGATAGAATGGGGGATTTTTTCAAAGTTTTCAGGGTACCTGCCGTACAAGGACACTATGAAAAACCAAAAAGAAAATCATTTTTATTTATAAATATACCTGTTCAAATTTAAAAATTCTTTCACATTACACAATTCATTTCACAGCACTTTACATAACTTTCTTAAACGAATGCTATTTTCAACTACGCGTTAGAAGTAAAAACTATAACTGTTTTTTTAATCAACACAAAACACCATCCATCATAATTTCACATAAATTTTGAATATGAAAACGCTCATGGTATGATCATCGAAAGGCACATCTGAACTCATCAAAAAACTTCACCCGTATTCAAAAGCAAAGAAATTTACACATATACTTATGGTGGAATTTCCACATGCAGCATTGCTAGTTTACTAGGATTCCGCGAGCGGGGAAGAGGGGTTTCAAAACCGATGAGCATTTTCTACTATGATTTCTTCGTTTTAATACCTCCTCATACATAATATGGTGGTAGTGGCACGTTTTGATTATATTTATCTTCGAATTTGAATAATGAACTCACATTTCAGTCCTAGTTATTATATGTAGGTATATGTATAGTTAACCTTTTTGTCCTGTAAACAAAGATTTTTTCGGTCTTTGGTAGTATCCTGTGTTCGATTCGATGTTCTCCTTAATGAGCATTGTTTGAATGTACAATACCAACGTTAGCATTTTCTAGCATTAAGAACGTCGTCATACATACCATTACTTATTTCAGTAGCCTCTGTAGCACTAGACCCTGTTTAAAGTAAAAATGATGAAATTTTTCAGGTAATTGGTGATTGATTGATCACACATTTTATGAAATACTTTCAGGCCATTCATAGATTACAGAAACTATGTATAGTACAAAAATCGACTGGATATTTTGCACGTGATGCAAGTCGACATATGTACTCTTAAATTTTGATGACGTACCTATATATAATAAATATATTATAGAATATTGTAAATATACACTGGAACTCTAATAGTACCCATAAATAAATCTTAGTAATTATAGACAAGTTTTACAAAGATACGACAGTGTTGACATAGAATTGTGTTCTTGTTTTGCTAAATTGGCCAATGAACTTAGCGCACGTATCTTGCTGCCAAATTCGTGAAATTATGCGATTCTTACCATTGGATGTTGTTTATATTTCCAATACCTGGGCTTGCAGTTGGTGATAAGAGTATAACTGTGTCTAGTCATAGGATTTTTCGCAGTAATAGGTGTTATCATCATGAATATAGCTGGCACTCGGTGTTATGTAATTTTTGCAACACCCAGCTCATAAATATTTTTGCAACACCCAGCTCATAAATATTTCTCCATGATAACGTCAGACTTGAAGCAACTTATTTTATCATCATAACTACAAAGAAGATATGACACTATTGAAAAAGAATAATCGGCTAGCTAATTATGAATTTTAACAATTCACTTTATTTCTTTTTCTTAAATAATTATAACAACTGTTTTAACGCTTATATATAATTCTTCTCACAGAATGAAATTCCACTACGTCCTAATTTTCTGCGTTCTCGCTGCACCAGTTTGGTCACATTCAACAGGAGCACCAAAAGAGGCCTGCAGCGATTTAACTCCACAGCATGGGGCCAGCTCACAAAGTTCAGCAGCACCATACAGTATTGCAGTATCCAATGATAACGTTAAAGCTGGAGATTCAATTAAAGTCACTATTAAGAGCAATTCACCTAAGGATCTTATCAAAGGATTTCTAGCACAAGTACGATTAGGTGATAATCCAGTTGGCACCTTTAGCCCAGGATCTAATAGTCAAACTTTAGATTGTAGCGGATCCAAAGTATGTTTACCATTTCTGGAATTTACAGTATTCCAAATCAGGAAGTAATTTTTTAATCCTTTTTTTTCTTTTTTCTAGGATACTATTACACACAAAAAGATGCCAGGAGATGGTGTTAATGAAGTTACTTTCGACTGGAATCCACCGAGTGATCTGAAAGGACAAGTTTCTTTTGTTGCAACTATAGTCCAACAAGCAGATATATTCTGGGTTAAGAAAGTTACCAAGTCTTTTAATATTGTTTAAATGTGTGCAATTGTACTAAGTTAAGTGATAATTATGAAGTTTTAATTTCCTATAAATCTACTTAGTTTGATGTTGTTGTTTTGTTGTTGAAATTAGTACTAAATTTCCTTTAATCTTTTTCGTAGCATCTTCGAGACTTGCTTCCTCTTTATAAGCTTTAACAGATCAGACGTTGATTTGATAAATGATTTTGAACCAGGTCGTAATTGACAAACCACCGTAAACACTTTTTCTACCTACTTGGTCTCCATATTTAGACGTTTGCTTTTTAGTTTATTTATTAATGACTTGCCATTGTGGTTCAACATATAGGAAGTTGGATGATATTTTTCTTCGTATTTTAGCCTATTAAGCCTAATTTTTTCAGCTGTCATTTTTAGAAACCAAGAAAACTAACTAAATTTAATTGCTTTTAACTGTATAGAATCAAGTATTTGAACCAGAAAATCTGGATGGTTACTCGAGTATCCTAAATGTACGCACCCGAGCGAATTTCACCCTATAGGGGGGAAATTCGCACCGTCATTTTTATTAACTGAAAAAGCACGTACAGTATAAAAACATCGAAAAAATGATCGTGCGAATTTCCCCCCTATAGGGGGAAATTCGCACCGATGTAATTTTTTTTACAGAAATCACAAATTTATAAAATTTATAACATAGCGTAAAGGAATATAGAAAATACGATTTTAGAGATCCGACGGGAATTATATACCTTAAAGAATGCTCACATTAACAGAATGTTATCTTGTAAGGAACTATAACTTCAGTTCAAGCAGTTCAATTTATAATCGAGAAGATTAACATGTGTGCGCATTTTACAAGAGCAATTATTATGGTGTAAGTTATGGATTTGCATTCAAAACAGGGTGCGAATATCACAGGTGCAATTATTAGAAGAACAAATACGAGCATTAAAAATTAAACAGGGTACGAATGTCACTGATGCAATTTTGAAAATTCTACCGATAGCCTTTTACTTTAAACAGGGTGGGAATCTTATGTCGTTTTCGTTTGAACAACCAGGTTCGCCCCGTTCAATCGAACGGTTTCAGAGCGCAGCTGAAAAATTTCGCATGTGTATGTATACTAACGTCAAAGTACGCTATGAATTTTGTGCGGAAAGTGGTTGTGGAATAATTTTGAGGATAATCTAATATAATAATAGTAGAGTGGTCTTAATAATAATTGTGGCCTTTAAAATAATGTTAAATGTAAAAATGTCAAATGACATTAATATGAAATCCAACTAGACTTTGTTTGCCTGAGTGAACTCATAGGGTACTCGAGAAAGTTTTCAGAGCGAGCCTGATGCTTTTTGGGTTGCCACCAGAGACAACCCATGACGTCATTTTTGCTTCAAACGAACGCTTTGACAGCACTTGGGTTGCCTCTAGAGTGAAACTGATGTTCAAACGAAAACGACATTATACATGCAATTTTTGGCAGTTCCAGTGATAGCCTTCTATTTTAAATACGGTGTGAATTTTACAGATACAGTTTTTGGCAGTTCGAGAGGTAGCCTTCTTTTCTTAAACAGGGTGCGAATTTTACACATGCAATTTTTGGCAGTTCAAGTAATAGCCGTCTGCTTTAAACAGGGAGCGAATGTTGCAGGTACAATTTTTGCCAGTTCGAATGATAGCCTTCCGCTATAAATAGGGTGCGTATGTTATAGGTGCAATTTTTGAAAATTCGAGCGATAGCCTTTTACTTTAAACAGAGTGAGAATCTTATGCATGGAGTTTTTGGCAGTTTGAATGATAGCCTTGTATTTTAAATAGGGTGCGAATCTTACAGGTGCAATTTTTGGCAGTTTGAGTGATAGTGATAGATAGATTTTAAATAGGGTGCGAATTTTACAGGTGCAATTTTTTAAACATTAGAGCAGTTTTTGGCAGTTTGAATGATAGCCTAGTATTTTAAATAGGGTCCGAATCTTACAGGTGAAATTTTTGCCAGTTTGAGTGATAGCCTTCTATTTTAAATAGGGTGCGAATTTTACAGGTGCAATTTTTTAAACATTAGAGCGATAGCCTTTTACTTTAAACAGGGTGCGAATCTTATACATGCAATTTTTGGCAGTTTGAATGATAGCCTTGTATTTTAAATAGGGTTCGAATTTTACAGGTGCAATTTTCGGTAGTTCGATTGACAGTGTTCTACCTTAAACAGGGTGCGAATCTTATACATGTATAAGACTCCCACCCTGTTTAAAGTAAAAGGCTATCGCTTAAATTTTCAAAAATTGCCCCTGTAACATTCGCGCCCTATTTAAAGCAGAAGGCTATTACTTGGACTGCCAAAAATTGCATGTGCAACATTCGCACCATGTTTAAAGTAAAAGAATATCGCTCTAATGTTCAAAAATTGCACTAGTAAAATTCGCACCTTATTTAAAATAGAAGGCTATCACTCAAACTGCCAAAAATTGCACCTGTAAGATTCGCACCCTATTTAAAATACAAGGCTATCATTTAAACTGCCAAAAATTGCATGTATAAGATTCGCACCCTGTTTAAAGTAAAAGGCTATCGCTCAAATTTTCAAAAATTGCACCTGTAACATCCGCACCCTATTTATAGCGGAAGGGTATCATTCGAACTGGCAAAAATTGTACCTGCAACATTCGCTCGCTGTTTAAAGCAGAAGGCTATCTCTCGAACTACCAAAAATTGTATCTGTAAAATTCGCACCGTATTTAAAATAGAAGGCTATCACTCGACCTGAGAAAAATTGCATGTATAAGATTCGCACCCTGTTTAAGGTAGAATGCTGTCATTCGAACTACCGAAAATTGCACCTGTAAAATTCGCACCGTATTTAAAATACAAGGCTATCATTCAAACTGCCAAAAATTGCATGAATAAGATTCGCACCCTGTTTAAAGTAAAAGGCTATCTCTCGAATTTTCAAAAATCGCACCTGTAACATTCTCGCCCTGTTCAAAGCAGAAGGCTATTACTTGAACTGTCAAAAATTGCATGTGTAACATTCGCACCATGTTTATAGTAAAAGGCTATCGCTCGAATGTTCAAAAATTGCACCTGTAAGATTCGCACCCTATTTAAAATACAAGGCTATCATTCAAACTACCAGAAATTGCATGTATAAGATTCGAAAATTGCACCTGTAAAACTAGCACTCTATTTAAAATACAAGGCTATCATTCAAACTGCCTAAAATTGCATGTATAAGATTCGCACCCTGTTTAAGTTAGAAGGCTGTCATTCAAACTACCGAAAATTGCAACTGTAAAATTCGCACCCTATTTAAAATAGAAGGCTATCGCTCAAACTGCCAAAAATTTTACCTGCAACATTCGCACCCTGTTTAAAGTAGAAGGTTATTACTCGAACTGCCAAAAATTGTATGTATAAGATTCGCACCCTGTTTAAAGTAAAAGGCTATCGCTCGAATTTTTAAAAATTGCACCAGTAACTTTCCTACCCTGTTTTAAATGCAAAGCCATAACTCACACCATAATAATTGCTCTGGTAAAGTTCGCACACAGGTTAATCTTCTCGATTATAAGCTGAACTGCTTGAACTTGAAGCTAAAGCTACTTACAAGATAACGTTCTGTTTTTGTGAACATTCTTTAATTCTTTAAGGTATAGAATTCCCTTCGGAGCTCTAAACTCATATTTTGTAATATTCCTTTACTCTATGTTATAAATTTTATAAATTTGTGATTTCTGTAAAAAAATTTACAGCGGGCGAATTTCCCCTATATGGGGGAAATTCGAACGATAATTTTTTCGACTTTTTCTTATACTGTATGTGCATTTTTAGTTAAATAAAGTGACGGTGCGAATTTCCCCCTATAGGGTGAAATTCGCTCGGGTGCGAATATCACTTTTAATAGGCGTGCAAGGGAAATTCGCACAATGGGGTGCGAATTTCCCCCAGTCTCTTTCATTTTTTATATCCTATCACACAAATGAGAACAGTGCGACTCAAGTATAGTTATTGGGTGCTGGTTCTGGCTGGATAGATGAGTCAAAGTTAAGGCGTGAATTACAATTACGACTGATCAGTCGACTACGACTTTGCCCAAATGGTAAATGCATGTGGCAATTTACAATTGCAACTTCGTCTTCGACTGCGACTACGACTGAAACTAAACTTTGCTCAAAGTGCAAAGTTGGTGCTGGCTGCGGCCAACTTCAGTTCAATCACACAAGTCGGGACTTAGGGTTTGTTCAAGCTTCGACTTCGACTTAAAATCAAGTCGCAGTCGACAGATCAGTCGTAATTGTAATTCAGACTTAACAAGTTAAGAAGCAGGTGAGTTTCCGAGTGTTTTACATTTAAAATGCACACTGCAAGAAAAGGAAAAAAGAAAGATTAAAGGGAAAAAAATAAATGAAACTCTCTTTAAAACTTTTATGAATAAAGATAAAAAATGTGAAAGCGCAAATTGTATGTAACGAAACAGAATGGCAAATGTTTCATTTTCGTAAATAAATAAGACGGGGCGGAGTTTTTACGTTTTACTCTCATAAAATGCTCCCGCGCTTTTGTGAAAACCGGTTTTCATGAAATATTGATAATGTTTGGTCACAAGTTGTTGCTGTAATCCTATGATATTTGAACAGCACGAGGGAGAACTCATGCTGGATTCTCTGATATTTTCGGAAAAAATGAGAATTTTATTTGAGAGGAACTTTACATCTCCTTTCAGCATCTGGGCCAAAGCGAAATTTATCTTTTTCTTAAAAATTTGAGGTAGTGTGACCTGATGTACATTATTATGAATAGGTTGAAAGGATTTTGAGGGATTTAATAAGATTTTGTCGTTCGGGTAATCCTACGTTCTCTCGATTTTTGTTTTTAACTCGTTGTTTCAGTTGCACTACAATAGTGCATAGCCAAGTTCTTTTCCCTCATTTAAGCAAGAGACGAAAGTATATGTTACTTGTTTCATTCTAAAAAACACCAAAAATTTTCCAATCTTGCTCTACTGCTTCTTACTCGTCATTAAGAAACTTTGATTATGTCGATTTCGATGGGACCATTTCAGTGTTGCACTTTTTCTAGCAGCGGAGAACTGGGAGCACTGAAGTCCATCAAACATATTTCTGTCATATTCCTTGTATTTGTGGGCACACGTATTATATACGCGACAAAATATCCAGTGCAAAGTGGGGAAGTCAGTGCAAACCTCGTGTTGCACTTCTGCTGTAAAAACTGTCCCATCGAACATTTTCAGTGTTGCACTGAAGTCCCATCGAAATCGACATTAGATTTAAATTACTCGTATTTCAGATTTTTTCATCCTTCTAGTTATTGAATATTTTCTCTCTACTTGTTTTTCTAACCTTTTATAATTCCTGTAATTAATTAAAAAAAAATAGATTGTTTTCTCGTCCTAAACATTTCTTTGCTTACTCAATTTGTACCAATTGATTGCTTTGCATTCCGAAAACTTGCCCCTTTTTGGTTATTGATGAAACTATTTATTCGCTAACGACTCTTGATTTTATTTTATTCTAGATGAAGTTATGGGATAGGTATACTAAGATTACCAATATCCGGATGTCTGTTCATCTATTCATACCCATTCATTATCAATGCGATACTTTTCAGTTTCACATGTATTTAGAAATTGGTTGCGAAATAACTCCGGGTGCTTGAAGCAAAGCCCCGAACACACCGTACACATAAAAATAAGGACATGGATAGTTCATTTCAATTAAAAGCAACTGCCAAGGGTGTTTGGCTGGGCTAAACAAACAACTATAATTTGCAATTGGAAAAAATCAATGAAATTCCGCAAAGATAAAACAAATTACTATTTTGTTATCAAAGGAAAATAAAATTAAAACATAATTGAACTTAATTATTTTGTCGTGCTAAATTCTCTACTGCACTGATTTTTTATCCACAATACCATGACATGCAGTGCTTTCAACACAAATTTGAACTTAACTACGCAAAATTTCGGTTATTGCATTTCCCGTTTTCTTTATTAAGGTTTATTGGCTATTAAAAATATAATATTCTGAATTTTTTTCTTTTAACTTGGAGATATAGTTGTTTATCTGATCCCACAGGTAGTCAGTATAATATAAAAATATGCTTTGGTAAATTTTTTTAAATAAAAATTTATTGGTTCAAAATAGAACTAATAAAACTTTGATTTAACAATATGAACAAAAAAAAATTAATTACGACTATAATTACTAATTATAACGTGAAAATATCCATTTCTAAAGTAAATGGGATCATGTTCATCGCTAACCTCCCAATTTCTAAAAGGTGTGTAATCCTTATAAGGATTTTCTTTGCCATCCACAATAACTTTAAATGAAATATTTGATTCTTTTATAACTTTATTAACTTCCATAATGTCAGAGCGAGCTTCTAGTTGAGTATACGAAGTGAACAAAATTGGTGTGTCCTTAAATTCCAAAATTTTTTCTATTCCCGGTCGCCAAGGATTTTTGGTGCTTTGTGAAAACTCAGAAAAGCCACAATTGAATGAAGCAATTAAATTTGGTCTACTTTGTTCTTTCGATTTACCGGAAATTTTTTGATGAAATTCCTCAAAGGTCTTGCGATGAAATTCTAATTCTACTCTTCGATTCCAGTCGTTTGTATGAAAATTGTACATTATGGGTTCAGATTGCAATATATGTGGTCCGATGAAATCAATCTTGATATAGACTAAAGTTGGCAATTGGCTGAAAAAGAAGCGTAAATGGTCCTTTTTAAACCAATTCACTTCACCTTCTGCACCAACAATGTATATTTTTAATGATCTGGGTACAGAATTTGTGTGGTTGTAATAAGAATTGAGGACGTACAAGATTGTTGCAACAGATGAATAGCTGCTTGCAATAAAAAATGGTTGAAACTCGACTGAGTTTTCTGGAAGTTTTTGTAAATTGATATTATTTGCGCAGCTCTTTTCAAGAATATCAAATAAATGGTTTTCAGAATTCATGTCGATAGGATATTGAAAATCGAAGTTTGTTGTAAAATCCTCGAAATGACGGAAATTTTCGCAAATTTTTAAGTAATGACAAATATCCTCATGCTTCTTAAAGTTTTCCTGTTTATGTTCTATACAGCAATATCCAGCTACCCCACATATGTCACAATCATACTTTGCATAAGTTTTATGTGTAAAACATGTATTACAGTATTTTGGAAAAGTTAAAAGTTGCTCTTCAAAATATTCAAGGTCTCTTCCCAATGTGGAACGCATTGATGATTTCATAAACAAAACAGCCTTTTCGATGTCTTTTCTAGTTATTATTGGTCCATTGATGTATAAGAGATGTTCAATTTTGAATTTTTTGTTCAATAATCGTACTGCTTTGCAAAAGTCTTTATGTATGGTCCAATCGGTCTGTTGATGTTCCTTTCCACAGTAACGAATCAATTCACATCTGCTACACAATAAGAGACTTTTCGAGAAAGATGAGGAATTATTTAGAAAAAAGCACACATTGCATCTAGTCGCACTGAATATAACTGATGGCATAATGCTGAAAGGTGAAATGAATGACAAATGAAACATTTTGTTTTGTATCTGGTAGAATAATTCATAATTGTACACTACAAAAAATATCTTAATGCTGATATTAGTAATAAGTATATGAGAATGCTTGCTTTCATACAAAGTTTAGATTCACACAATAGTATTTATTCACCGCAAATAATAAGAAAAACAACCAAAAAGTTATCAGAGTTGTGGAACGGATCTATTCAAAACTTGTTGAGATATTGCATGTTGTTATTGTGAAAATATTTGTGTAACTGACAAAAAATTGCTCGGTTATGTTATTGTCTCAATATACTGTGAAATTTATAAATATTAATCAAATCAAATCAAAATGTTTATTACTAACCCAAATTCAAAACTAACGATTATGTACCCCATGTGTTTAGCCAACTAGCAAAAAGAAATTGCAGATCGAAGTTGCGTTCTTCTGTGTGACTTTTTTGAGAATACCCATATCTTGAAGAGAACATCTTGCTCTATCGATTGATGTGAACTATTGATGTTCGCTTCATCTACATCTAGTGGCGCAGAGTTATGATTGTTATATGTCCATATTTTCTTAATTTTTTAGCTTTAAGGTAATTAGAAATTAATTAGCAGATGAAAAATCATATTGTCTAAAAAGAGTTTGTTAAAACAACCATTTTTTCGGATAAATTTATAGTTATCTTTTCACTGTATGTAAATAATTATTATTTTAAATGGAAACACGCATCAAAAGTATTTCCGATTACTTAAAATAAAGACCTTATTCAAGGAAGTATACAAAACTTATTTACTCATAAATTGTACTTCCATGAAAAATATGCAACTTATTAGACATCAATTTTATAAAATGTTGCAAATAATGCAAAAACGAAGTAAAAATATCACTCGCACATTTAGCATTATATTCTAATGTGTTTACTAATCTTTGATGCATGAATGTTAGCAAAATGCCGATGAGTTCGGACCCAGACAAAATGTGTTTGCAACTACTTTGCTAGCAAGAACATTTTCAGTCTACTGTACATGCTGCTTCCTTGAAGAATGCTTTGCGTCTAAATATTCGAAGCTATTTGTCTTGTCATGATCGCTCGCACTTCCAAAAATTCAATGAACATTTTATAAAATGTTCACATCTGCCGAAACAAAGTCTCATCTTAAAGTAATTAAAGTTATAGTTGAAAATTAAGCACATTTCTACGTTATAGCAGCGGCGCGGCACACGAACAGATTTTATTCAGTCTTCGACGTTTTTAGACAGTTAACTCACAGTTGATAGCTGAATATTAAAAAAAAATTGAATTAAAAATATGTTTTTCTGTTATATTAGTTTTGAAGAGAGATGTAGAGATACTGTTGTGACAAAAAGTATGTAGAAAATAGTTGCAATATTTTACTTATTACTTAACCTAAATAAAACGGAACACTTATAAAGGATCCTAGCGCTTTCAAAGTTTCGGAGCCAGTGCTCTAAAGCATAAGCAACTCTCTTGTTGCGTTCCTTTTTTCGTTCTGAATGAATCTGTATGAATCGACAGAACGATGTCATAATTTTTTTAAGCGCTTCTGCGGAAGCACAAAGCCCTTCGATTTAGCTTCAGTTTCATATAAATTTTAACATTGTATGTCCGCAGAAACAAGCACTTCCTTTAGCTTCGTTTTAATCGCTTTTAAAGCACTTTGTGTGAAGCAAATTGGAAGCTCTGCACGATTTCAGCTGCTACAGTGTCGGCACAAATAGTTACCATCGTTTCTCTTTTAATTATATTATATTATTATTATATTAAGTTTGAGGATTATGATTGTGTGAAATAAAAGAAAATCATATAGCTTAAAATTTAGCATTTTAATTCAATATAAAATATAAAATAAAACATATTCAACATATAAAGAAAAACATATTCAGCAAAACAGATAAAGGAATAGTTCAAAGTACAGGTAACCCTCCAATAACACGGTAGATACGTTCCTAGAAAGTCCCGTGCTGTGCGAAACCGTGTTATATGAGACTAGAAATTAGTACCACTGACTTACAACATAGATTGAGTGATTTGCTATTTAATGTGGTACACATTTTGTGTTTCTGTATATCAGGGTTTGACCACCATTTAAAATGTTTACTACATAAAAAAACAAGAAAGGGGGTAGGTGGACCAGTGATGGGACTTTGCTACTATATTAGCAAAATTGCTACCATTTAAGCATGTTTGCTACCTTGCTACTTTAAACTTAAATTTGCTTCATTTTCGCTTTTTCTCATTAATCGTAACAAAACGAAATTTTTTTTAAATCTACTGTGGATGTTGATGTTTCAGATTTTCTGTGATTTTTTTTTCATTTAAAGAAAAATACTACTACGAGGTAAGGAAAGGAATTGTGGAAAAGAACGCGCGGATTCTAATTGCGTACGTTAGGTACGTTGCATGCGTTTGAATCTTGTTTGCGTGAACGGCGCCGAAGCCGATGCCTTTGCCTTGCTTTTGCTGTGCTGGACAAGACAAAAGTGTCAGCAAGTCGTCGTGGCGCTGGCGTGTTTGTTTCAGCCATTGAGGAATTGTGTTTTGTGTTCTGGTGATTATTTTGAATATTTCACTTCAAATGCATTTGACTTTGCAGTACGTTTTGCTTTGTTTGATCATTGTAATTGTCAATGTCATTGCTTGCTAAGCTGATGCTGATTGCTGTGTTTGATAATTGGTATATCTAATTACGCATTTATGTTGTGAATTAGTGATTATTATACCCTAGATGAAATCTATAGGGTATACATATTATGCTTGTTATTCCGTTTGTAACGCACAGAAATAATGATGGTAGAGTAAAATGGATTGGACACCCACGCATAATTTTAAAAGTGACTCTTTCAAAGGAGTGTCTAATAGTGTCATGGGCTCCCCAGCGGTGGAAATGGGAGCTTGTAGATCTGCGGAGAAGTCGAATGGACTCTATCAGTGAAATATTTGTACAATCAGGGGGTTTGCTAATATCATCAAAGTCACTGAATGATATCAACGGACAGTTTAGTGACTCCTCGTTAAGGTCTGCTAATGGAGCGGACCTTACTCCTTGTTCAAGGCTTGAACTGGAGTGTTCATCTCAGTTATCGCGCGGGACGTTGACATTGGTCGAGAAAAGGTGGTAGTATTCCCGACCAGTTTCAGGTTTTTCTGTCGGCACTGGCTGCAATTGGGCTTGAAGACATTTTTGCGTCCCCATCCATAGCAGAACCGGGCTGGTCACAGTTCCAACAGCTAACGTTCTGGGGTGCTGTAAGAGCAGATACTATTGTGGTTTCCTCACTGCTTTCAGGTGACCTGTGTCTGTCGGACGACACTCATCCACCTCGTTGACTCTTGGGCTGCGATAGGTGTTCCAGCTGCACGCTGTCGCGATTCGCTGCTGTGTAGCCTGTATTTGAGTCACGAGACTCCGCAGTTGGTGTATGGTGTTAGTAGGATGCAAGCAGATTTTCTGCTGAATGTCTGGAAGCAGATTCGATTTCACAATCTCTAGAAACTCGCCGTCCGCCAAGGGGCTTTGCAGTTGGTCACGCAGATGTACCAGGTGTTGGTGGTACGTAGCAAATGACTCCCCTGCTTTCTGTTTTCTCAACATCAGCTGGACGTTGACCTTGAGGTCATCCTTCGGTACTCCCCATTCAGCGAACAGAGCTCACGAAGGCGTGGATTTCTGCCTCAGGAGAGACCAGTACCAGTCTATCGTTGGACCAGAAAGCAAAGTGGTAATGTGCCATACTAGGAGATCAAAATCTTCGTCTAAGGCCGAGAGTAAGTTAGTGCTTCGGCTCTGAACACGAACTCGTCGACAGTAAGTCGAGAGCTATCGCGACTATATGAGATATTCCATCTCCGGAGGGGACTGCCAGACCGTCGTTGTCCTAAGCTCGGCGGGATACGATGAGATGGAGCTGGTGGAGGCTGGATAAGATTTGGTCTAGGCTGACCACTAGGCTGACCAAGAGGCTGCCCAAGAGCTGATGACGGTCTGTTAAACGACTGCCTACGAACGTCGTGAAACTCTTGCGGTAGTCTCGGTTCACCCACAGAAGGAGGTGGCCGTGAAAAGTCAACTGGTGGCATTGCAGCTGAGATTTGCTGCCTGACGCTCGTTGCCAGTTCAGCTCGCAAGGTATTTAGGCTCTGCTCGAGGCCTTGGCGAACTAAATCCTGCAGCTGTATGCGCAGACCTGCCAGCAAGGCTTCGGTCGCTGCTGAGCTCTGACCCTGAGCGTTAGATAGCGGGCTGTTCACTCGGGAACTCGGGTGCGAAAAGGTCATGGAGTGCAGCTTGGTCTCCCTGGGGACAAGGCTTCGCGGTTTACTTGCTAATTCGTTGATGGTGGCAAATCGAACACGGGTGCTGCCGTTCGAGGATCCTGACTAACAGGCCTCGTAAAAGCCTTTTTCGGAACAGCACCTGTATACTCAGTAAAATCGTGAGGAGTGAGATGGAATCTGCAGCTCGGGCAGTTTGACTGCTGTCTAATCCACGTTTTCAGACATGTTTTGTGAAACACATGTCCACAGACCGTCTTCACTGGCTTCCTCTTGCCTGACCAATCTCCCTCCTGGCAGATGGAGCACTTCTCACGCACCTGTATCGGTGCATCAGTTACTGGCGGTGGTGTTCGCACTGTAGCCATTGTATAACTTCAACCGCTCAGTCGTAAAACCAATATGTTCCAAAATAAGTCAGGAATACAGGCTAGATAATCTTAACACTCGTGAAAAGCTTATGTGGTCCGGGCAAGGAAAAGGCAGGTGCTGTCCAAGCTGGACTCAAGACAACTGAAGTGTCAATTTAAAAAAGTATCAAAATGCCAAGAAAATTAAAAAAAAATCTAAGGTTCGGAGAAGATAGCAAAATCTTCATAAATCGAGATAACCGAAATCAATTTGAAACTTGAAAAAATTCACCAACAGGTCAGAAAGGATCACAAGATTTTCGAAGAAATTTGACTAAAAGTTCAGAAAAATTCTTATCATAATTACTAAAGTGCTAAGTATTCGAGGAGATGGGCAGTACTTTCAACTCAGAATTCAATACTTGTACTACCGCAATCGTACAGTCCAAAGATATAAATGCTAATTCTTATAAGAAAAACTACCAAAAAGTCAACTCAAGCGTAAAAAAAAATCAACAAAAGAAAGTCATACAGTTTCTCCCTCACTCTCCAAGAACTAACTCCCAAAGTAAAAGTCTACCAAGTCCACTCTCTCTAATCAGCATGAAGAAGAATTTGCGTTCTCACAGAGATCTGGGAAAAGTAGGGTTGGAAATGTCAAAGACTGAAAATGTTACTAGAGATTCTTCAGCCAGGCAGTTAGCAGTATGCCAGCTCCTGATTACTGAAGGTCTCCAGCATCACTTTCATCCTCTGAAAACTCTTTCATTCCTCTTCACCTGATCGTCATATCTAAATACGTAATAAATGCTAAACAAAAACCCCATTATCGTGTTGTAGAAGTACCGTGTTAAAAGAGGGTTTCAGCATTTTTTTTTTCGTGTTAGACTGGAACCGTGTTGCAGAATACCGTGTTATAGGAGGGCTACCGTATACAAAAGTAAACATATTCAACAGAAAATGAAAAAAAAAAATTCAAAGTTTTTATACACTTTATAATGTTAATTTCACCAAGCAAATGTCTTATCAGAAACTGCGAATCATAATGACTAATCGTAATCCGTCAACACGAGAAAATGAAACTTGCATGATCATGTTCGCATTCAATATTTGCTTCGAAATTGCTTCAGATTGCTTCCAGAAAAGCACTTTTTTGGAAGCATATCAGTAACCTAGATAGAAGCGCTTCGAATCGTTTTTCTTTGAAGCGCTTGAAAATTTTTCCGCTGGGAACTTAAACTCAACTAATACCACTTCGTCCAAATTGTAAACAACACATTCACGAATACAAATTAAAATCGTTCTGCTTGAATCCGGGAAAAACGCAGGTGCATTCAGAACGATTCGGAGTCCGAAAAAAAGCGATGACAGATTGAAACTAAATCGTTCGGCCCGAGAAAAAGAGCGACATGGATTGAAAAAATTCATTCTGAATGAGAAAAGGAACGCAGCATCTGTTGTGGGTAGAGATGCAATACAAATGTCAAATTTTTCGAGGTGCCCAACGTGGTACACGGTGCTTTCAAGCATTAGATCACTGGAAGTAAAACTTGTTAGACCTCAGATCACCACATATGTAAATATTATATATATCAAGTATGAATATAAGTTATGTAGTTCTACCTCAATGAACTAGTAGGAATATAGCTTAAACAGCTGGTTGTACATTTATTTATTTATGTAAGTTCATAAAAAACTGATTATTAAAAAACATTTAAAAAGTGCAAATGGTAAGAATACTAAAAATTGTAAAAACTAAATATAAATTCAAATATGCAATTAACTCTTCCTCGGGGGCATCTGCATGTTCTGCTTGTTCATGTTCAGGCGCAATTTATCTCACAAAATCAGTTTTTTTTATAACGTGATAAACCTAAGGCAGCGAAATATTGCTACCAACGTAACCCTCCGTTGGAAATATTATATTGCTACCAACGGAGGGTTAATAAATAGCATTTTGAGATTTAATTAAACCTTCTCCACAAGGAATTAAACAAAATTCATAAACAATTAAACTTGGAAATAATTACATTTTTATTTCTTTTTTACGTTTGTAAATATTTTGAGGTTAATGAAGTGGTTCACCAAGCGATGCAGGAGCAATTTTCATCATCATGTCATTATAAAATTACAGCATCTGTAGAGCTTATCTCTCTAACGCTACATTCTATAACTGAGCAGAGGGTGTGCTCAACGGATGTATCTCGGGAATTCTCCTCGCAGCTCCTTTAATTAATCTTTGAAAATGCTTGCTCTATAGGATTGAGCATAGGTGAATATGGTGGAAGAAATTGAAGTCGTATTACCGGTGGCAACAACTAGAACAACATTCGTCTTGTGTATGGCGGAATTATCCAAGATCAACCATGCATCCCCTATAAGTGCAATTTTACCTATAAGCTCTCTAAGGAATGAACAAAATTTATCGGAGTTGCATGTTGAATTTGAAATAATTTTGTAATGTAGAATTCTATCATTGTTCATTGCTGCTAATAAGGTTGTATTACGCTCACGAACTGTGGGAATAACAACACGAGCTCTTGTGTGTTTACTCTCGAACGAGCTTGTTGGCGCCTTAAATGAAGGTTGAACCCAGATTCAACGATAAAAATTAGTTTATCTCTATTACTTGGAACGTTTCTTGAAAACTCCACAGGATATTCTTTTCTCTGTTGAATCGTAATAGCTGAATTCATACGATCAACCTCAAATCCGGTCTTTTTTAAAGTTATTTTTAATTCACGCATCCCACAGTAGATTTACCTAAAATAACACCTTTTTCAGAAGATAATTTCCGTTAGATTTGCTTTAGATTAATTCCAGGATTATTTTCGATATACTCTTCAATGTAATTTAGAACATCATCAGTTAATGTCCTTCGTCTATGTCCTCGGGGTACGTCCTTATGAGTGATTTCACCGTATTTAAATTGATTCTCACAGTTTCAGCACATTCATTCAAAGTGTTGCCCTCTTCATACAGTTAAATAACAATTTCTTTTGTTCGGAAACCGTCTGATATCTTCCTCATAAGCACCTTGGGTTTCTCTCATTATTATTGGTCATCTCATCACTACTTTCGCTACTTTCGCTTGAGTTCCTATAACTCATTTTGTAATTGAATAATAATTGCAAGAAATCTAAGCTTTTTGTCTTATTACTGACACTGCTGCAATAATAATAATGATGCAAAAATGATGCAAAGAACAGCTGTAAATTACAACTGAATTTTTATGTATCTATGTTTTTGACACAAAAATACAATTTAACTGTTATTATCCATGAATCTGAGTTGTATATAAAAAAAAACAACTAAAAGAATTATTTGTTTAATTGTTTTTGAATTTTTTTTAATTCTTTGTGGAAAAGGTTTAATTCTTTATGGAAAATGTTTAATTCTTTGTGGAGAAGGTTTAATTCTTTGTGAAAATGGTTTAATTCTTTCTGGAAAAAGTTTAATTAAATCTGAAAATGCAGACCTCAAATAAGCTGATTGTTCAATTGATCCTTAGTTAAATTAAAATCAATACATTCAGAATAATTATGATTAAACAAACGAGACATACAAGATATCGGCTCTTGTCTACCATAATTATTACTGTGATGTGAAATTTGGAAGAAGTTATGATATCTCATTGAGCGAGAAGGAACAGTCTTTCTTGTGGTGCTCAACAATTGAGTGGAGTTGATCGCCCCCTGTAAAATGTTAAAAGGAAAATCACTCAAGAGCGCGTCGGACTATCAGAATCATTGTTGCGTACTAGAACTTAATAAACGAACAATCGATCGACCGAATTTAAGTATGTATAAATACTTAAATCTAATCCAAATGTGCCTGTGATAACTGATAAAATGAATGAATTGGGCCACATTGTTCCGGAGCATTAGCAAATACATTATCAATTATTGTGTTTCCGCTTTAGTTAGCGCTACGCTACATACATTTCATGTGTTTTAAACATTACTATATTGTCAAATTTCAATAATATTCAAATAGGCGGACGGAACAGTTTTCTTATAAGACTTGGCTTTATTAGTAAGAGTTGTCTTAGAAATTAACAAGAAACAAATTATTTTCCAGCAACTATGAGACTGACGAAAAAAGCGACAATTTTCCTGTTATTTATGACTCACTACATACTAACCCCTGATAATATTAACATTTTAGCTTTTGAAACCCAGAAGATCAGAGCGGAGAATGTTCTTTTTTCGTACATTCTTTATAACCAAGTTACCAAAAACAAAAAAATTTGGAATCCTTGAAAATCACCTTTTCACGATACAAAACAAAATGTTGTGGGGCCCAACTCATTTTCATAAAAAAATTTAAAAAAAATGTTTTATAATCTTTGACTATCGAAATATGAGCTGGATCATAAAGACCTAACATTTTGCCAAATTTCAAATTTCTACGTCACGTCGTTTTTAAGAAAAACTTCTGTGACAGACAGACGGTCGGACACAACAGTGATGTTATAAGGTTCCGTTTTTCCCGTTGAGGTAAGAAACCGTAAAAACCATTCTCGAACTGTTTCGTCTAACTTCGAGGGTTTCTAAGGAAAACAGTTGATCATTCCACGAAGAACAAATCTAAGAAACCTATGTTGACCCTCTCGGGTAAAGTGAACAGAGTAGAAAGGCGCCCAGACAGGACGAGCATACTATAAAATTTGTCTAAAATTTGTCCGACCAAAGTACAATAGGTAGACTTGGTAGCATGAGGGTCATTAAATTCACGGGACCATCCTTTTAGCCCAGCTCACGATGGAGAGTAAATTATTCTCGAAAGAAAACCAAGAGGTTAAAACAAACAACGCCCAGCTTTAGTTTTGTCAAGTCTAATTTATGAATTTCCGTCTACTGAATAATCACAGTGCAATGGAGAAAAAGAAATTGTAGTAAACTTGATTGAATTCAAAGCTAGTTATTTAAACACCAAGTATGAAACTAAGTCTGAATTTAAAAGAACACAATAGGTCTCGTCCGAAATTATAGAAACAATTTGTCAGAATTGAACCCGAAAACTATCACAGAAAAGCATATGTATGAGCACATTACTTACATTTGTTTGTCTATAGACTTAATAGAGATCAAATTCACTTATTTAAACTAATAATATCTGCGGAAACTACAAGGTATAACAAGCAAGTTCGATTTAGAAGATTTTATTACGACAACTGCTCGTAATTACAAAAATGCGTTCACAGCATATCGAATGCATTGGGTGCAACCGTTATCGTTTTTTCTGTCTTATCAGATCTGACTAGTATATAGACCTACAGAGCTCATTATATATTTACAGTATATATACAGAATGTTTTTTTTTTTAAATGATATTTCTCTTACATTTAATAATTAAAAGGCTAACAAAAGAAAACAACTAAAACAGGATATATACACTCTATTTATAGATAATCTTGGATTTAGAGTAATATCTTTAAGGATAAGAATTTTTCATCGCAGCTCAACAACCTGATATAGCAAATAACAAAAAACTAGCAAGATAACTGTTGCCGAGATTTGATTTGATTAAATTCATTTCAATTCAAAAAGCAATACCTCCAGTGCTTAAGTTACAGTTTCACAGTTATATTGGAAGTTGATATGTATCCAATTTTGTGAAATTTTAATTCTTTCAATTAGTGTATGTAATTCTTAAATCTGGAAAGTAATAAAGTATAGATAATTGTATAAATAATGAGTGCAAGAAGGAAAAAGTGCAAGACATCTAAACGCACAAAATAGAAAAAAAATTCTAAAGTGCCTTAGCAGGCAAAGAGAAAGACTCGCAACAACACCACTGACTTATTATGTACGAAAGTTTGGCAAACGCATAAACAACTTAAAGAAACATTGGCCTTCGCAGCTAGTAGACGATGGGTAAGCAGTTTTAAGATGCACGGTATTAGAATTATAAGTGTCAGGATACTGACGAAGTTTTATGAAACGCTTGTAATCGGAGAATGTTAATTTTCCCGATGTTTTCAAGTCGAGTAGGAATTCCTGGATGTCAGCTAGTTTCTTGAAGAGGTACTTAATCTTGTTAACGAGTTCATTTAATATTTTTGTATATTCTTTTTTTAAATTTTCTGCAAACGTACGAAAGAAACACTTTCCTTGCTGCTACATAGATAAACTAATAACTACATAGACTGGTTAGTACAACAAAAATCTGCAACGCTTTGCTCGAATATAAAATTGACGATGCCTCGGCTCAATGAAGGGAAGGTCACAATTTTTTCTTAGAAATTTATTGGAAATTTCTTCCTTCGAATTTGATGCATTGGTCGATGCCAACAACAATGCCTCGCTCCAATATAAAATCAACGATGCCTCCACCTGATGTAGGGAAGGCCGCAATTTTTTCCTTAGAATTGATATGCATTATTGAAGGCCGACAACGGCTGCTTGGGGCACTAATAAATTTTATGAGCGTGGACTCATAAGTCCTAGATACAATGAGCGCCACGCGTTTTTTACGCACCGCAAAATGAGTTTGAATCAATAGTTTTCATATATAGCTAGAGCCAATGTAAGCCACGCCACTTAGGGACGCACTACGAGTAAATCAAATCAAATCAAATCAGAGACTTTCTTGCGCATTTAAAATATATATTGTCCTTAATGTGTGGTCCTAACTTCCTTGTTAGGATTTGTGGCAGGGTAGGTTTTACACTCAGGCTTTTTATTTTGGCCTTGATTTCACAATTGTCTTTTTTTTGTCTTCTTTTGTTACATATATTGAATAAAAACTTTTATGTTTGCTTTGTCTTTTGTTGGTTATTATAGCTTCGAGCGCGACACTAAGCTGTTTCCGTGGCGATTTTTTGTTAGATATTGTTTAGGAGGGTGAGATGGGATATTGGGATGGGTGCGGTTGAGGAGGATGAGGAGCTCTGGAGCTTGGACCAGGTATCCTTGTGGGGGGTCTTCCTTCTCTAGGCAGTTCCTATGTGGGGCATCCTGCTATGATAACGGTGGCTGATGTTCCGGAGATCTATCCTCGATGGTGGGTACCTTTGCTGCAAAAGAAAGTAAATCTTTCGCCAGTATAGTAAATGTCCCTACTCTCAGGGTCAACAAGTTGAAGAGGTGATATATACCTGAATTCTGCAGGTGGAGTGTGTGCAGGCAGGTTGAAGATGAGACGGTTTGGATGATGAGGAAGTTTTTCCATTTGATGTTGGGCTTGCGAGACAAGGTAACTGTCGATAGGGAGGATTTTTTCTGCCTCGTACAGCTTTTTGTTGGGGTAGTACTTATTGTCTGCCCTTCGATGAAGGCCAGTGCAAGAACGGAGTATTTTCCTCTCCACATTTTCGAGGTTTTTCATGTAAGTTGGCGAGATTGTGTGCCATATTGGGAAGCAGTATGTGATGGTTGGTCGAATTAGTTGCTGGGGACTGGCAGCCCATTTTTGGTGCTGAGAAGTGGGCTCAGAAGGCTATAGGCAGCTTTTGCTTTTCTTAGAGCATATTGTGCGTGAGGGTTAAACTTGTGGAGGTTAGAGAAAGATATACCGAGGCATTTGGTTTTAGTGGAGGGTGTTATTTTTTGGTTATTGACTTCAATGTCAATATTTTTAGCCAAGGTGGCTATGTTTGCTCGGCTCGTAGTAGCTGGTTTGCGTATGCAAATCATTTCAGATTTGGCAATGTTTATTTTTATACCCCATTTCTTGTAGTAGGCGTCCAGTTTGGCAATATGCTGCTCCACTTTCCTCGCAGCGAATTTTGGCGATATTGAGCGGGCATATGTGAGCGAGTCGTCTGCGTAGAGTAGTGAGGTGGAATTGATCTGACGTATAGAGGTTGAACAGGATTGGGACGAGTACTGAGCCCTGAGGGACTCCCGCTTCTAGCGGTAGGGTAGCTGAGTTGCAGTTTTCAAGTATAACTGCGAATTTCCTTGAAGACAGAAAGCTGTGAATGATTTTTGTTAGATGCGGTGGGAAGTTTAGTTCTAACAGTTTGAAGATGAGGCCGTTTTTCCAGACAGAGTCAAAGGCTTTCTCGACATCCAGGAAACAGGCTACTGTGCACTCGCCTCTGTTGAGAGCTGAAGTTGTGTCAGTATGAAATTTGAGTAACGCGTGTGAGGTTGAGTGTTGGGCTTTGAAGCCGAACTGGGAGTCTTGGTGGATGCCTACATCATCGCATGGACTACGAGTAAGAAACTAACTGCGTGTATATATATGCCATTTTTGCGTGCCGAACGTGATTCTTTTTCTCACTTTCTAACATATGGTACTGTCTACATGTACATGTACCCTAGGTGTCACTTGTTTATGTTCGGTAAAGAAATTTACCCTAGCACAAAAGCCGTAGGTAAGGTTTAAATTGGAAGGGTACTAAATAGAAAAATATTTACATTCTTTTATGTGGAAATTTAGTAATACTGTAATTGTTTATTTTTTAATAATAAGCTGGGAATTAGAATATTGGTAAATGTTTGTAATTTTGATAAAAGTAAAAGAATTTTAATATATTTCCTTATTATAGATTTACCAAAAATGAAATTTTAAGACAAGTTATTGGGCAACCGAAGATGGAAGGCTTACTGGGGAACCAGGAATCTCAAAGAGTTGTTTTGTATTACTAGCTCTCACTATGCTGCTGCTGGTATAGAATTTTGCGTCATACTTTCAAAAACCACGCCAAAATCCCTTGCATAAACTTTTTTTTTCCATCCGCCTGCAATGCGAATTTTTTATAGTATGTGTATAAACTTACACATTTTTGAGATTGGCACGAAAATTGTTGTTGATGGGCCTCTCCTTTAGTGTCTTACTCGTGGGGGACACCACAAAGTTAGAACAAACTTTAAACTTTGCGGCAAGTTGTTTTTTTCTACGTTTGTTCCTTGTTTCATTTTAAGATGAAATTACTGACAAGTTTGAAATAAAAAATTTCACTTTTAAATAAATTTTTGGGGCAAGAATACTTGCTTTAATTAGCATACTTAATTTGTTTTTATTCATTTTTAAATATTTTTCACAGAACTAATCAACACACCTCAGATAGTTCGAACTGTCAAATGTAAAAAAAAACGCGTGACTCTCATTGTATCACTGACATATAATAAGAATGGACTGAACCATCCTATCTAATTCTTATAGTTAAAAATGGCACACATTTTTGCTAAAATCTATTTGTCTCTTTCAAGCTCAAAATGTACACTGAACTGTAACCAATTTTGGAAACAGTACGGCTGTATTAATTGGAATACATTGGAATTGACATAAAAATTCAGACAAATATATTGTTTTTATACGTCTATCTCTTACAAGCTCAAGGAAATTTGACAGCAAATCTGCAGAGGAGCACATTTTTCAGTAATATTACAAATGAGTTTTTGGGTTAATTAAAACAAATTTAACTTTCTAAATAATTTTAATTTAATGCAATACTATTTTATAACATCTTTAGTGTTTCCAATCGACAAATAATAATAAATTATGAATCGGTGTGAAATTGTACGAAATAAAGGGGTCTCACTGCCTGTTCAATATTTGTGCCATTTTTTTAAGCAAGAACGCTCAGTCCATTCTTATTATATGTCAGTGCATTGTATCATAAACGGGACAAAAAAAAAAACGCGTGGCGCTCATTGCATCTAGGGCTATAAATAAGCAATAAGCATACATTTCTTCTTAAGCTGGCCTTTCACGGTCTGTGATTTCACGCGTCGTGGCGCGCGAGCCAACTAAAGGCTCTTTCACATCGGAAACGAAAACCGATAAGTTCTACAGCGAAAATTCGATTTTTGCTTTCACATCAAAAACCAAAAACTTTTTTTCGGTTAAATAGAAGTAACACTTAATTATCATAAAAGTTGTATGATGAGAGCTCATACGAAAAAGCATATTTTAATTTTACTTCGAAATCCCTATCCACATTATAGCGAGCAGTTTAAAAATATAAAGAAATACAACCAGTGAAAGCCCAACTGGTTGAATTAACTAAGGGCAGTGTAATGCCAGTTTCTTCTCGCCGCTGTGGGTAATAAAATTCAGAGATTCTTGCGACGCCACATTAGGCCGTTTGCACATCGAAAAACGAAAACGAAAGCACTAAGCCGAAAAACACAAATATTGTCCTAAACTAACACATATTTGCCGTAATACATGTAATAAAATATTGCATATTTATTCTAATTACAGTTTCAATAAAAAAATATCCATATTTAAAGCCTTATTTCAATTAAAATACATTTTTAATGTTAATTCGTACGAGAAACAAATTTTCGTTCCGAACTATCAAGTGTATCTTCGTTCCATACTACGTTCGATACACGAACGATATTCTTTTCGGTCGTACATAACCTCATTCCCGTTTATTTTCATTGGATACAAACCCAACCCAACTTTTATTCGTTCGTTTTTGATGTGCAAGTATAAACGAAATTTCGGTGTGGAACTGCGTATTCGTTCGTTTCCGTTTTTCGATGTGCAAACGGCCTTAGAACAGCCTTGAAAAAGAATTATACTGCATGAAAACCCTAATTGTACTCGTAGCCCGTTAACAACCCTGTAGTAATCGTAGGCTTGTAACAGCCCATGTAGATATCCTTGCTTTCCATGTACATAGGTAGAATGTGCTTGTTTATTGCACTGAGTTGTTATGGTCGTAGCGTATTGCGTATAGCAATATGCTACACTGAGAAATACAGCAGCGTGTATGCCGGCTGCTATCAGACAGATAACTCGAGTGCACCCGCGGCAAGAAGAGCGCTTCCTTTACTTTTTCGTCTGACAAAAGGAAGAAGAAGACAACTGCTCTGTCTTGTGAAGTATTGCGATTGTGAAGTACGAAAATGAAAAAGATCTAAAAGTTTCGCGCGGCATCATTATCGTAATCGGACAGATTTAGATTTAAAATTGTGAAGAAGAAAATCTACCAAACAAATTTTAATTGTGGGAAAAAAGAAAAAGGAAGAATCTTAAAGAAAACGAGAGAAAGATTGAAAAGGGAGAACGGACCGCATCGTTATTCGTGCAAATATGGAAATGTAGCACACACGAAACAATCTTTTTTCAAAACAAAAGGTGCATTGAATAATACAGTATAACATAGTAACTACATATTTCGGCGGCTGAAGCCCCTTGAGCGTATACCGTGCAAATCAGTGTGGAAATTTAAAGGGCGGAAAACGAAGAACCTTTTGCTGAACCATAGGTACATATATCCCGACTTAGCCAAGTCTCATTGGGGTCAGGCGAAGCTCCGTGCAGGAAACCACAGTTATTAATTCAGTCCTTTGGCATCTCGTCAGTAAAGCCTTCCTACAATAAAAAGTGCGCGTAAGGACACAGCAAACAAATTGAAAATAGACAGTGTCTTGAAATGTCCTAGTAGTGATTACATTTCATTGCTCAGGCAATAACCAACAGTATTTTTGAAGAACTATCATAGTAAAGTTGCTGGAGGGCTACGACGTCTTCATACTCTAATTCCTGTGTTGGATATATCTTCCTCCTTTAAATTTATGTTATGCAACATTTACAAAGCATCATCTTTCATCACCTATACGAGCGGCTTTGTATATTTGCCAAAAAGATTTCGTGTGTGAACATTGAATATATTTTAATCTAGTGCTATGTAAAAGAAAAAGACAACAATATTTTTGCTTTATACTTAAACACGACTTATACGTTTCTATGAGGACTAGTGTGCCTTGAAATAATAACAAAGAAAAAAAAACTTTTCCTACATACGACGTGTTAAACTAAATATTATCGGCAATAATTAATCAGAATTAATCAGCTTAAAGTAAAAAAAAAAAACAATATTACAAAAAAATCAAGAAAATCAAAAAAAAAAATTTTTAAGTGAACAAATAAAATTAGTACAAGAATGCCCGATGTTGGCGTGTCAATATGAAAATCCCACAGATTTCCAATCTTTGAACATTTATTACTAAACAAAATGAGTGTAACAAAAGAAGATTTAATTTAGATTTTCATCGGTCAGGTTAAATTTAGGAAAGTAAATAAAGGTGAAAAACAACAGTAAAACAAATTTTTGCAAGATGTCCTTTACCTTGATTTAAATATGCTTTTTTCAAATATGATTTTTTTTTGCTTTGATAATTTTCCTTTAGCTCATTTTTTTGTCAAATAATTTTTTTTAATCAAAAATTGCTTTAAATAAATTAGTAAGATTTCGAAGAAAAAAAAAGAAAAAAAAAATCCTTTGTTATTGAATATGTAAGGATAGCGTAAAGATTTGGGAGAGGTACCCTCGCGGGATTGAACTACTTGTCGTATCGCTCGTATTGTTTAATATAAATTCGTATATTTGCAAGACCCAGAAGGCCTTTTGGATCCGACCCCAATCATTGAATCATAAAATCGGAAGTGAAGAAGTGCTCATGTCAGGCGATAGGTAGATCTCTCCACGTTAGGGGAATCCCGTTGTGTGATAGTTGTGAAATGTATTAAGAACCCATAAGGCTATAAACTAGCGTAATTCATGAATCAAAAAAAGAAATGAGAACAAGTATGTTATTATCTAAGTTAGCACTGAAATGAAAAGCTTAGATAATAGAAATGTATTAAGAACCCATAAGGTTATAGACCAGTGTACATTATCATCTTTACAACTACGGGGGTGAATTTAAGTACAAAAAAAAAAAAAAATTTTTTTTTAAAGTCATAAATGATTTATAACGTAACTATGCCGTGAGTATCTTTCATTTTTCTCCTCTCACTGTCCCGGAGCCCTCTCGCATGAAGGTCGTCTAGCTCGCTAGTCTCTCTTTACAGGTCAACAAGGGACTCTGAAAATGTCTGCCCTCAGAGTCAGATGGGTGGTTGGGGCATGCAGTGAAGGCATACCATCTGCGCCTTCAATATTGGATGTAGGTAAGTGACGTAAAGGTCCCTTCAGGACTGAATGTGTGCCGGCGTGTTGTTAAATAGGCACGATTTTTCTTTTGATTATGGCTGACGGCAGCGGCAGGTTTTTCGTGGAACCTCCCCACACTCCGCCAATAGCCGAGGCCAACTAGCGTGCCGCCCTGCAGTCAACGCTGTCCGTCGAGTGATCTGTCAGCTCATGCTGGCAGTCTGGACCGACGAGGGCATTCTACAAGAGAAATTTCTTGAGCAGCTGTTCAATACACCCTTATTCGCCAGTGTGTAAACAACAACAGTGAACCACTACATCCTTATTCACACCAGTGTGTAAAAAACAACGTGCCTGGTTATTGAAAAATGTAAACATTTCTACTTCACATAAAACCAGTATATTTCTCTTTGTCACACACATGCTCAATTTCCTTAAAGCTACATGCAATTCTTTCTTTCAAATATTATAATCATTTTTTTATTTTATTTTTTCAAATGATGTCCTATTCTCGTCGGTAATCTCTTTCTATCGATCAGCTGTTCAAGAAATTTCTCTTGTAGTATGCCCTCGTCGGTCTGGACTTCACGTCCAAGCCAATCACTTAATATAGTTTCATAGCAAAATGGAGCCCAACGTGGGGCCACCTCAGTCAACTTCGGTGTTCAAATGTGTTTGACACTGGGGACTGAGACCACTTGTAGATATGGACATTTGGCTAATAGCTAAATCGTCTGACTCGGTAGTCTCACATCTAGTGGGAGATACATGCGGACCTGAGGCTGACTGGTTTTGTTGTCAAATTTTTTTGTAGAGTAACGTAATGGGTTTTTGAAAGTTTTTGAAAGTTGTTGATTAAAGTAAAGTTTTTTTTGAAAGTCTGTTGAGTAAAGTAAAGTTTTTTTGAAAGTTTTTGAATTGAAGTTCGACTCTAGGTTTGACTTTGGTCAAGCCTCGAGTCTGAACAGGTGTCTAGGTTTTGAATTTTTTGAATTTTTTTGAATGATCTTTCCCGCTGGCCTTCTGCCATGGAAATGGTAGGTGGCCTCACACAAATTTTTTTTGAATGAGCTCTCACGGAGACATGTCTCTGCTGGCCCACTGGCTGGACAGAGTCGTGAACCTGTGAGACGACTTTTTGGCTTTCAGCTAACTAGTTGACCAGATTCATGGCTTTGCCCAGTTGGAGGGTTACCTAGACATGACAATCAGGTGAAGAGGAAGGAAAGAGTTGTTGGAGGATGGAAGTGATGCCGGAGACCTTCAGTAATCAGGAGTTGGCATACTGCTAACTGCCTGGCTGAGGAATCTCTAGTATCATTTCCAGTGTCTAGCTTCTCCAACCCGACTCTTCCCAGATTTCTGTGAGAACTGCAACAGTTTTTCATGCACACATTCACGTCGCTTATTTGCATCAACATTTCTGACCTGAGAGAGGGAGCGACCTGGAGATTTTTATGTGAGAGTTAGCTCTTGGAGAGTGAGGGAGGAATTAGTACGATTTTGAATTTCTGATTTTTAATTGAATTTAGCTATTAGAATCTTTTTTGATACTGTAGACTGCAGTGTCTGTTTTGCTTTGAATACTGGTAGTAATTTGTACCTTGTTACTGAATGTGAACTTAAGCATCGTCCGATATTACTGGTTCGACGAATTAACTTGAATTCCCCGCTTGATAGAATTTCGCCCATGTTGCAAAGTTTGGCGATCTCGAGTATTTAATTGTACTTGTTTTGAAATTTTAGATTGATCTTTCTGGTAACTCGATCGTTGGAGACTGTTGAGATAATAATGAAACGTGGACTGTAAAGAGGTTAAATGTCGATAGGTGGTTAAAGAAAAACTCTTGTCGCTATGATAATTAATTCTTTATTAACCGGTGAATTACAGATTGCGGCAGTGGTAATGAAGGCTTTCGATAGACAGACGACTTGACTCTAAAACTATTTCTAAAATAACTGAACTAAAAGCTTTACATTCGGTGAGAGCAATAAACAAAATTCAAACTTAAACAAAGAGAGAAAATAGGAACTTATCTGAGACTACACTAGTCATATGTGCCTTAACAGAGACTTAGCCGTCGAATATTCGATTTTTTTTCTTCTTTTTTGAACTTCCTGGGATTTCTTCCAAAACCTTCGTTTATTTGCTTGAAATCTTGACTTACGACTGGCAGATTATACAATGGCTACAGCACGAACACCACCACAAGCAACTGGTGTACCGATACCAGTGCCAGACCAGTGCTCCATCTGCCAGGAGGGAGACTGGTCAGACAAGAGGAAGCCCGTTGAGACGATCTGTAGACATGTCTTCCACAAGGCGTGTCTGCGGACGTGGATTGGACAGCAAGCAAACTGCCCGAACTGTAGACAGCTGCTTACTCCGTACGATTTCATTGAGTACACAGGTGCTGTCCCTAAGTGGACTCACACGAAGCCTGTTAGTCAGAGTCCCCGAACGGCAGCACCCATGTTTGATTTACCACCTCTAACGATCCCACCAGTTAGTCGAGGATCTCTATCAACTGGAATGTTAAATCCGCATTCCACGACCTTTTCTCATCCTAACTCGCGACGAAATAGCCCACTGCCTTCTGGCATTGGACAGAACTCAGCAGCGACTGAAACCCTGCTGGCAGGTCTGCGCATACAGCTGCACGACTTAGTTCGAGAAGGCCTCCAGCAGAGCTTGAATGCATTACGGATTGAATTGACAAGTAGCGTTAGGCAGCAAATAGCAGCCGCCATACCAACCGTTGATTTTTCACGACCACCTCCTTCTATGGGTGATCCTAGACCATCACAAGAGTTCCACGACTTGCGTAGGCAGTCGTTAAATGGACCGTCGTCAGCTCTTGGTCAGCCTGGACCAAATTTTATACAACCTCCACTACCTCCATCTCTTCGTATCCCGGCGAGTGTAGGACAACGACGATCAGGCAGTCCTATCAGAAGATGGAACCTGACATACAATGGCAATAACTCCGAGGTTTCCGTAGATGAATTTATTTTTCGAGTCGAAGCGCTCACGCACTCCGCTCTAGAAGGAGATTTTTATCTCCTTGTTAGGAACATGCTCATGTTGTTGACGGGACCAGCGAAGGACGGGTACTGGTCACTATTAAGACACAACCCCTTCCCAACTTGGAAATTTGTTAAAACTGGATTGTCGATTGAATGGGGAGTGCCCAAAGATGATTTGAAAATCCGATTGCAGCTGATGTCGCGAAAGCAGAAGCCTGGTGAACTATTCGCCATGTACCACCATCATTTAGTGTTGCTGCGTGACCAATTGCAAAACGCCATGCCAGATCAAGAATTCTTGGAAATCGTCAAGTCTAATCTACTGCCTGAGATTCAGGAGAAGATATGTCTGCATTCCACCGATAATATAGGAGAGTTAAGACCGCTCGTTACTCGAATTCAAGCCACGCAGCTACGAATTGCGACAGCTGGTAGTTGGAACCTTTACCGGAAGTAAGGAGTAAACGAGATTGACGACTTCCAGACTTAAATCCCGACTTGTCAATAGCAACAGGCAGTGACACCAGCTTAGGCGACGTGTCAGCCATTTCGACCAGATACACAGTAGTGTGCTGGAATTGCGATCAGCAAGGTCATTTCTACCAAGACTGCCTGCAAGTGAGACAGCAAGTGTTCTGCTACGGATGCGGGCGCAAGAACATTTTTAAGCCCAACTGCGGACACTGTGCACAGAAAAACGAGAGACGGGTCGGGAATCCCAACACCTTTTCTCGACCAGCGTCAACGTCCCGAGCACCAACTGTAACGAACACTCCAGTTCAAGCCTTGCAGAAGGAGGAAGGTCCGCTCCAGTAGCAGACCTTAACGACGAATCCCCGAATTATCCACTGATATCACTCAGTGACTCTGATGATATCAGGAAACCACCTGATAGACTTAACGATCGATTGATAGAGACGGAGAACCTGATAGACTTCTCCGCAGATCTTCAAGCTCCCATTTCCACTTCTGGGGAGCCCATGACATTATTAGACACTTCTATGGAAGAGTCTTTAATTTTCGATGACCCGATAACGCCGACAGCACCTTTAGCTGACAAGGTTACTGAGCAGGAGATTTGGCCTCATGGCATTTCTGTATTGAAACGGCCACCAAGCTCTGAGCCTGTTGTACATCCGCTGACGCCGTATCATACGCGTCTGCAGAAATATAATGCAGTAAGAGACCGCATCTTCGCTGACATTATGTATCCTGACCTGGATATCAGACCAAGAAAGAAAAGATCTACCGTTCGTTGGCGGGAATACTGTCGACGGATGAGACTGGAAAGGAAAAAACTGGCACAGATTTCCGTGTCGATGCCAGACGATATTCGACCGTATGCCGAAGTAAGACTACTCGGGCGAACTGAAACTGGATTAGTTGATAGTGGTGCCACTGTCAGTATTCTAGGCCAGGGAGCTCTAGAGAAGCTTTCAGAAGCAGAGGTTGAATGGAAGAGGTATCGGACACAGGTTCAAGAAGCGAATGGTGCCATGACGACTGAGCATGGTCATGTGAACTTGGACTTCACTTTCCGTGGTAAGACCCAAAACGTGCGTTTTTACGTGGTTCCTGGCTCACACAGGCACTATATCTAGGAATAGACTTCTGGCGTCTATTTGGGTTGGCTCCAGATGTCCTAGGTATAGTTGCAGAAGTAACACCAAGTTTACTAGCTACTCCTGACACCCACCGCCATGTTCTTTCCAGTCTAGATCAACAGCGTCTAGAAGCTACTAAACAGCTTTTCTCTTCTTTCGCCTCTTTAGGCCTGGGAAAGACATCTTTGGTTACTCACAAGATTAAGACGAATGACGCAGCTCCGATAAAACAACGCTTTTATCCGATTTCACCGGCAGTACAGAGTTTGATGGATGCTGAATTAGAGCGAATGCTATCACTGGGTGTGATAGAGGAGAGCCAGAGTCCTTGGAGCTCTCCACTTGTACTAGTGCGGAAGCCTGGGAAGGTTCGGCTTTGTTTTGACGCCAGGAAGGTCAACTCTGTTACGAAGAAGGATGCCTAGCCGCTACCGCAGATAGACGCGCTTCTGAGTCGACTTCCTCCCGCAAACTACATCACGAGCCTGGACCTGAAAGACGCATTCTGGCAGATCCCACTAGACACTGATTCCAGAGAGAAGACCACTTTTATTGTGCCTGGTCACCCTCTCTATCAGTACACGGTGATGCCATTCGGCCTATGCAACGCTCCACAAACGATGTGCCGCCTCATGGATAAAGTCATTCCTTTCGATCTTCGTGAAAATGTTCTCGTCTACTTGGACGATTTATTGATTCTGTCATCAGACTTTGACTCTCATCTCACATTGCTATCCCGTGTAGCGGATTGTTTGAGGAAAGCTGGCCTCACTATCAACGTTGAGAAGAGTAAGTTTTGCATTAAGGAGACTAAATACTTGGGTTTTATAGTCAGGAAAGGAGGAATTAGGACTGACCCAGACAACATCTCAGCCATAGTCATAGTCACCTAAAACTGTTCGGCAAGCCTGACGCCTGCTAGGTATGGCGGGATGGTATAGACGGTTCATCCCGAACTATGCTGATTTAACTGCCTCCATAACTGACACCTTGAAGAACCCTAGTCAGTTCAAGTGGACACCTGAAGCCCAGACGTCTCTGGAGATGCTAAAACAAAAACTTACCTCTGCTTCGTTGTTAGAGAGTCCAAATTTCACTAAGCCGTTCGTTATACAGTGCGCTGCGAGCCAACAAGGTATTGGTGGGGTGCTGATTCAACTACATGACGATGGCCACGAGAAGCCAATAGCCTACGTCTCGAAAAAGTTGAACTCAGCACAAAGAAATTATACCGTCACAGAGCAGGAATGCCTAGCTGCAATCTTAAGTGTACAGAAGTTCCGGCCCTTCATAGAACTGATGCCGTTTAAGATAGTGACGGATCATGCGAGCTTGAAATGGCTGATGTCTCAAAAGGACCTCAGCGGTAGACTTACTCGGTGGAGTTTGAAGCTTCAGGGTTTCGACTTCACTATTGAGCACCGAAAAGGAAGCCTGAATGTCGTCCCTGATGCGCTGTCATGCATTCATTGCGACAGCCTGTCCATAAACGAAGATCCTGGCCCGGAAGTTGACCTTAATTCGCAATATTTCAACTCGTTGGAATATGAGGAACTGAGGAATAAAGTTAAAACGACTTCTGGCAAACTACCAGATCTTTGCGTCAGGGATGGCTTCGTTTACATTCGGACGGTTCCGAGAACAGGCGATCCGATTCAGGAAGAAGAAGCTTGGAAGCTTTGGATTCCACGAGGGCCTGTCTCCGACGTTATTTCGGGAACGCATGATCCGCCGCTAGTTTCTCACGGAGGTATAGGGAAAACACTGGAACGTCTGAGAAGACACTTGTACTGGCCACGAATGACAGTTGATGTCAGAAACTACGTAGGCGCCTGTGACGTGTGTAAAGAGACTAAGGCTCCCAATACCATTCTGAGACCACCTATGAGAGTCCAGTCTGTGACAGAACGACAATGGCAAAAGCTGTATGTTGATTTTCTGGGTCCATATCCACGGTCAGTGAGAGGAAATGTCTGCATCTTAATAGTTCTTGACCACTTTTCAAAGTTCCCGATTCTCAAACCTATGAGAAAAGCATCTACACTCCATGTGTGCCAGTTCATCGAAACGGAAGTGTTCCATGTGTTCGGAGTCCCGGAAACCATAGTCTCTGACAATGGAGTCCAGTTTTGCTCGGCACAGTTTACCAGATTACTGTACAAGTATGGGGTGAAGCACTTGCGAACGGCAGTTTACTCGCCCCAAGCAAAAGCCTCAAAGCGAGTAAACAGGTCTCTATTGTCAGGGATTAGAGCATATATTCGGAAGGAACACACCAAATGGGATGAGAAGCTGAGCCAGATAGCTACTTCCCTCAGGAGCTCTTTCCACCAAGCAACTGGTTTCTCTCCTTATCGAACACTTTTCGGTCAGCAAATGATTGAACATGGCAGCTCCTATTACATCTTGAGGAGCCTTGGGACTCTTAACGAGCCTCTGAGAGTAGATGCTGAAGACAAAATAAGATTGATCCGTGCGAGATTGCAGGAGAACTTACACAATGCGTTCGAACAGGGTTCAAGAGCCTATAATCTCAGGGCGAAGCCTGTTGATTTTGGAGTGGGAATTCGGACGAAATTTTGCTCAAAGCAACTTCCAACAGCAGACTAGTGCTAAACTGGGACGAAAATTTGTCAAGTGTCGGCTTAGAGCCAAGAAAGGAAGCTCCTTATACGAGCTTGAAGATCTGCAGGGGAAACCCTTAGGAGTCTAGCACGCCAAAGACAACAGGCAGTGAAATCCATTCTAGAAGCGTCATCTATCCACTGTCACGTTTATTCCTGGTAGCCCTAAGAAGGCATCCAGTCAGCTTCACTGGTAAACTATAGGATATCGCGAAGCTCTCCTATTGCCCCGGCAATGGTGGGTGATATACCTGTTGGAATTCAATCTCCTCAGCACACCTCTACCCCTTATGAGTAGATGACCTTTTTATAGTCCCTTCCGGAGCGGCCTCATTAGGAGGAGGTTTCCTTATCTGTCCGTCTACAACATTTAGTTAATTGGCAACCGTCGGACATAGTAGTACTAAATCTAGATCCTGGTAGCCCTAAGAAGGCATCCAGCCAACTTCACTGGTAAACTATAGGATATCGCGAAGCCCTCCTATTGCCCCGTCAATGGTGGGTGATATACCTGTTGAAATCCAATCCTGTATACGGCTGTTAGCAAGTTAGGAAATGAAATCGACAACGTCACCACTTCGACGACGCCTTGGGGACACACCCTTGGACAATCACCGGTCGGAGATCGGAGCGAGATGTTGTGCCGAGAAAGCTTAGCGATCAGTTGTTTAGGTTACTGATCGCGAGGCTTCCTCAGCATCTCGGTGGAGGACGGCAAAGAGACATCTACCGGCTGGATTTTTTAGGTTACCAGCTTGTCGATGTAACTTTGGTTTCCAACACGGAGAAGGATGTCGAGTTCTGATCAAAAACTGGCGAGACTTCAGGGATGTGTCCTCGATGCGTCATCGGCCAAGTAGGGCGACAATCATAGTCGAATACGAGTGATGAGGAAGGCTCATTGGGTCGTGGGTCGAGACACACATTGGGTGCCCGCAGCGATGAGGCCGATGTTTAAGACCGGCTAGCTCAGTCGACCATTTTCAGCGTTGTCTGAACCATGGGTGGCCCAGACCACTCTGCCCTGTTATGGTCGTAGCGTATTGCGTATAGCAATATGCTACACTGAGAAATACTGCAGCGTGTATGCCGGCTGCTATCAGACAGATATCTCGAACGCACCCGCGGCAAGAAGAGCGCTTCCTTTACTTTTTCGTCTGACAGAAGGAAGAAGAAGACAACTGCTCTGTCTTGTGAAGTATTGCGATTGTGAGGTACGAAAATGAAAAAGATCTAAAAGTTTCGCACGTCATCATTATCGTAATCGGACAGATTTAGATTTAAAATTGTGAAGAAGAAAATCTACCAAACAAATTTTAATTGTGGGACAAAAAGAAAAAGGAAAAATCTTAAAGAAAACGAGAGAAAGATTGAAAAGGGAGAACGGACCGCATCGTTATCCGTGCAGATATGGAAATGTAGGACTTCCGCGAAAACTACGCGGCCCTTGCAGATAAGTACCCTCTGAAAAATATTTTTAAGAAAAAAGAGCATCAATATAGTATTATACTCCCCCACTGCAAAACCTCATGGTGGAGCCAAATTTTTTAATTCGTTTGAGTGGAAATAATTTACCGCTACGCCCAGATCATTCCAGAAGCACACGAAACAATCTTTTTTTCAAAACAAAAGGTGCATTGAACAATACAGTATAAGATAGTAACTACATATTTCGGCGGCTGAAGTCCCTTGAGCGTATACCGTGCAAATCAGTGGGCGGAACACAAAGAACTTTTTGCTGAACGTTAGGTACATATGCCGACTTAGCCAAGTCTCATTGGGGTCCGGCGAACCTCCGTGCATGAAACCACAGTTATTAATTCAGTCCTTTGGAATCTCGTCAGTAAAGCCTTCACACAGCAAACAAATTGACAATAGACAGTGTCTTGAAATGTCCTAGTAGTGATTACCTAAGAGCAATGAATTTTCATTGCTCAGGCAATAGCCAACAGTATTTTTTGAAGAACTATCATAGTAAAGTTGCGGAAGGGCTACGACGCCTTCATACTCTAATTCCTGTGTTGGATATATCTTCCTCCTTTAAATTTATGTTATGCAACATTTACAAAGCATCATCTTTCATCACCTTTACGAGCGGCTTTGTATATTTGCCAATAAGATTTCGTGTGTGAACATTGAATATATTTTAATCTAGTGCTATATAAAAGAAATAGAGACCAATATTTTTGCTTTATACTTAAACACAACTTATACGTTTCTATGAGGACTAGTGTGCCTTGAAATAATAGCAAAGAAAAAAAAAACTTTTCCTACATAGAGGCGTCATCGCGCGTATACAATCGACGTGTTAAACTAAATATTATCGGCAATGATTAATCAGAATTAATCAGCTTAAAGTAAAAAAAAAAAAAAAAAAAAACAATATTACAAAAAAATCAAGAAAATCAAAAAATATATATATATTTTTAGGTGAACAAATAAAATTAGTACAAGAATGCCCGATGTTGGCGTGTCAATATGAAAATCCCACAGATTTCCAATCTTTGAACATTTATTACTAAACAAAATGAGTATAACAAAAGAAGATTTAATTTAGATTTTCATCGGTTAGGTTAAATTTAGGAAAGTAAATAAAGGTGAAAAACAACAGTAAAACAAATTTTTGCAAGATGTCCTTTACCTTGATTTAAACATGCTTTTTTCAAATATGATTTTTTTTTGCTTTGATAATTTACCTTTAGTTCATTTTTTTTGTCAAATAATTTATTTTAATCAAATATTGCTTTAAATAAATTAGTAAGATCTCGAAGAAAAAAGAAAAAGAAAAATCCTTTGTTATTGAATAGTGTAACGATAGCGTAAAGTTTTGGGAGAGGTACCCTCGCGGGATTGAACTACTTGTCGTATCGCTCGTATTGTTTAATATAAATTCGTATATTTGCAAGACCCAGAAGGCCTTTTGGATCCGACCCCATCATAAAATCGGAAGTGAAGAAGTGCTCATGTCAGGCACGACAACTTAGATCTCTCCACGTTAGGGGATCCCGTTGTGTGATAGTTGTGAAATGTATTAAGAACCCATAAGGTTATAAACTAGCGTAATTCATGAATCAAAAAAAGAAATGAGAACAAGTATGTTATTATCTAAGTTAGCACTGAAATGAAAAGCTTAGGTAATAGAAATGTATTGAGAACCCATAAGGTTATAGACCAGTGTACATTATCATCTTTACAACTACGGGGGTGAATTTAAGTACAAAAAAAAAAAATTTTTTTAAGTCATAAATGATTTATAACGTAACTATGCCGTGAGTATCTTTCATTTTTCTCCTCTCACTGTCCCGGAGCCCTCTCGCATGTAGGTCGTCTTGCTCGCTAGTCTCTCTTTACAGGTCAACAAGGGACTCTGAAAATGTCTGCCCTCAGAGTCAGATGGGTGGTTGGGGCATGCAGTGAAGGCATACCATCTGCGCCTTCAATATTGGGACGTAAAGGTCCCTTCAGGACTGAATGTGTGCCAGCGTGTTGTTAAATAGGCACAATTTTTTTTGATTATGGCTGACGGCAGCGGCAGGTTTTTAGTGGAACCTCCCCACACTCTCCGCCAATAGCCGAGGTGAGCTAGCGTGCCGCCCTGCAGTCAACGCTGTCCGTCGAGTGATCTGTCAGCTCATGCTGGCAGTCTGGACTTCACGTCTAAGCCACTCACTCAATATAGTTTCATAAGAGAGTAAGTAATGAAAGTTAGGTAGATTTTCTTCTACATTAGTATTGGGATAAGAAGTATTCCCTTTTCCTCGTTTCGTCTAATTGCTACCTAGTAATAAGAAATTGTAATTAGTTTGGTTGTGGCAAGATATCCAAGAATCTTCGAGATTAGATTATCGATGGGCACGGCGGCGAGTTGATGCTAGCATTTGCTCGCGAATTTCATAATTTCAAGTAAATATAAAATTACCTTATTTTTGGAGTTTTACAATATTATAATAATATAATAAATAATAAAATAAAATAATATAGTTTTCAATGTAAATACAAAAGTGAGGTTTAGTACGACCGTAAAATTTTTTCGTCCCGAATCATTGCACATGTGGAAACCTAAAAGAAATTGACAGATGCAACCGAAATTTCGTTTTTCGGCCGAAAAAAGATAAAAGTTGTGTTTTTCTTAAAAATCTGAGATAAATATACTATTTTATTAGTAAAATTATTAGTTTATCCTATTTCCCATGATTTTATTAATCATTGGAGCAAAAATCTTGTTTTAAAGTAGAATAAATTCAGTTTTTCGGTTTTCAATTTTGATGTAAAAGTGCCTTAAGGCACTAAACCGAAAAATTTAAACCGAAAATACTCAATTTATTCCGCTTTAAAACAAGATGTTTGCTCCAATGATTAATAAAATCATGGGAAATAGGATAAACTAATAATTTTACTAATAAAATAGTATATTTATCTCAGATTTTTAAGAAAAACACAACTTTAATTTTTTTCCGGCCGAAAAACGAAATTTCGGTTGCATCTGTCAATTTCTTTTCGGTTTCCACATGTGTAATACCTCTTGTTTCTTTTACTTCTTCCCTAGAAAACTTTTTCGGATACTGCATCAAGAATACTCGTGTGAGATGGCCTAATGAGTCGAGACAACGTTGATTTTTATTGGAGCGAGGCATTGCTGGCTTACCCTTTGGTTACGTCATTAAGTGCAAGTTGAGGCATCGCCGATTTTATATTCGAGAAAAGCGTTGCATATTTTTGCTCTACTTGTCCAAATTTTGTATGTTAGTAGTTATGCCATTATCATAGACAAACTAATTACACACAAAGACTGGACACATAGAACAAAAATATGCAACGCTTTTCTCGAATATAAAATTAACGATGGTCCGACGATGCCTCGACTTGGCACTTATGACGTGCCCAAAGCGTAAGCTAGCAATGCCTCGCTCCAACACAAAATCAACTTTATTTTTTTTTAGAAATTTACTGGAAATTTCTTCGTTCAAAGTTTTATGCATTGGCCGAGGCCGAAAGCAGTGCCTCCCTCCAATATAAAGTCAACGATGCATAGACCTGATGTAGGGAAGGCCGCAATTTTTATACCCTAGATGAAATCTATATAGTCTAAGAGCCCGCAGTAAATTGTTGGTGTGAAATATAACCAAAAAATTTATGCATACGTATTAAGCTAAAGGAAAGGCAATGTCGAAAACAATCGTCTGACAGGAAATCTCCGCGGCCTCAGTGAGTAATAGTATGTTGAAAACACCCTTTTTTTCAAAATTGAAATACTTATTAGTTAGTTAGTTTTACCTGAGCAGAAATATGTAGCTCCAAGGCGTTTTGCGCGCGGCTAACCTCTTGCCAGAAGTTAAAGTACTGAAAATTTCAGATTTTCCAAAAATTTATATAACCACACGAAATTCGTCTGTGAAACAGAGCTAGTATCCCTGAGCACAAATATGTAGGTTCAAGACGTTTTGCGCACGGCTATCCCCTTGCCAGACGAAGTTAAAGTACTGAAAATTTCAGATTTTCCAATAATCTATATAATCACATGAAATTCGGTTCGGAAGCAGAGCTGATATGGCTCAGCACAAATATGCAGGTGCAAGACGTTTTGCGCGCGACTAACCCCTTGCCAGACGAAGTTGAAGTACCGCAAAATATCAAACAAATCTTACAATTTCCAGCATTCACGTTTTACATTTAGAAATCGTTTTTCCAATTCATACTTTTAATTCAAATATCACATTAACTTTAAGGATATCTTGCAGTCTTTTCAATTTATTTTCTGCTAACACCAACCACTTTCTGTTGGTGATAATTTAATTTCTTCATTTTTCACCACATTCTTCCATATACAACATATATAATTGCTTCTGTATATTTGTTGCAACAGAACTGCTTTGTTTGGGGGTAGCAGACTTCCTTCGAAAACTATAATAGACAAAATTATAAGCAGTTTCCTAACATTTCGAAAGGTTCACAGAGAATTCACTATATGTATAAAGGTAAAGTAGAGATTCTGCTTGTGAGACGGTAGAGGTATAGTGACAAGAAATATTAGTGTGAATGTAGCAGTGAACCTCATAAACCTTTTGCAAAAAAATATCACTTATTTCGGATATTTCTAAAAACTCTTTCTGATGTAGGCTTGCAGGATTTTTAAATAATTTCATATCGGGCTTCGTCAACCATCACAGCTTTTATCCGGTATATACTAGAGACGAAATTTTCTAATAATGTATAATCTTCTTCATTAAGATCTACTTCGTTTCCAAATTTAGAAAATGTCAACTGCAATTCTGGTCTACTTTCCAAAATTTTAAAAGGTTTTATTTTTCCTTTCTTGAAAAAGATGGAGTATAGTCACATCCTGTAAAGCTGTGAAATGTAGGTAGAGCTGCACAAAGTGTTTGTTCGAATTCTTGGTAAATTAAATTAACTTCAATATACCTAAGAATGTTTTTAGACAGAGTTCCTACTTCGATCCATAGTTTTAAATTATTTTTAAGGATAGGCAGATTGTAAGGCACTATTATGAGTACATCTGTATCCGTAGACTTAATGACAACTGAGCTACCTCTCTGTAAAAAGGATAAATGCAACATCATACGAGTACAATCTCTACTTTACCTTTATACATATAGTAAATTCTCTGTGAACCTTTGGAAATGTCAGGAAACTGCTTATAATTTTGTCCATTATAGGTTTCGAAGGAAGTCTTCTACCCCCAAACAAAGCAGCTCTGTTGCAACAAATATCCAGAAGCAATTATATGTATATGTCGTATATGAAGAATCCGGTGAAAAATTAAGAAATTAAATTATCACCAACAGAAAGTGTGTTGGAGATTGTAATTGTAAGCAACTTCACGTTTGTATAAGGAAGGGGAACTATCATCCATCATTCATCTTAAAATCGCATGTCATGTAAAGTCAGGTTAGAGCGCGTAATTTTGTCTGCGTCTTGTATTGAATAATTTCAGTTTATATTAAATATAGTTTTATAGTCAGTTTGTTTTATTACTTTATACCGTCCACAAATACTTCCACTACCACAACAGGTTAAGTACCCAGTACCCAGTAGGCGTCGGAATAAAGTATAAAACATAAAATAGTCTGAACGGAAAGTATAACCTCAAAAGTCGTAGTGTACGCCAATTCCAAAAAATGGATACAAGGTTAAGTTTAGAAAAGTTGGTCGAGTCTGGAGAGGGAAATGGAAAGTCAAATTGCACGGCCTGGAGGTTTAAACTGAATTTGTTGCTGAGAATGAAAGACTTGCTAAATATTGCTACTAGTGTAACACCAAAACCATTTGCTGCAGATGGAAGCGTAAGTGACTGGATTAAGAAGGACATAGAGGCTCAAACCATTTTTGGCCTCAATGTTGATGAGAAAATTGCATTAAAAATTACAACATGCACTTCTGCAGCAGAAAAGATAGAAAGACTGGAGCAGCTTTATGGCCCGAAAAGTCAGAAATCGACAGCGATGTTACAACAACAATTTTTTAGTTATAGGTATGATGAATCAAAGCCGGTTGTAGAGAATTATCTTCAAGTAGACCGGCTAGCGCAAGAGTTACGTTCAAAAGGCGAAGAAGTTAAAGACAGCTGGGTAATGTCAAGAATTTTAAATTCACTGCCAGCAAAGTTCGACTATTTCCATGCAGCTTGGAATATTTAATGAGAGGTCAGCTACGTACACACCTCAACAGAATGGTCGAATTGAACGGGAAATGCGTACTATGGTCGAAGCATCAAGAGCAGAAATTTATTCCAAGGATCTTGGATCATCTTTGTGGGCAGAGGCACTAAACTATTTAGTTTTTACAATAAATCAAGCAGGAAATAGTAATGTTGTTGGTAAGACACCTGCTGAATTGTGGTTTGGTCGTCAAATCAGTCTGAAAACTATGAAAAGTTTTGGTTGTGAATGCTACATAATGATACCTGAGCATCAACGTCAGAAGCTTGACCGAAAGAGCAAGAAAGGAATCTTCGTTGGGTATGATATCGAAGAACATGGATATGGAATCTATTTGCCAAGTGAACAACATGTCGAAGTCTCATGTAATGTACTATTCGATGAGAGAATTGGTCCGGAACGTGAATACACGGAAGTCAGTTCCAAGTCAGTTGAACAGAAAGAAGACTGAGTAGCAGTTGATAACGTAGAGGAATCTGAATCGGAGTCAGAATATGACAAAGAAGGTCAAGAGACTCAGGAGGAGTACTGCAGAAGTTGTCAAAGTGATCAGTCGGAATCAAGTCTGGAAGCAAACGAGAATATACCGAGATATGGTCTGCGAAGTCGTCAGGACATTAAGTACCATCCAATGTACCGTGACTATGCTATGATTGGTGAAATTGAAGATATTTCAATAAAAAATGCATTGGAAGATTACGGACGGAGAAAAGCGATGCAGAATGAAACTGATGCACTGAGAAAAATGGAGGCATGGGAGTTAGTAGACTTGCCTAAAAACCAAAAACCATTAACATGTAAATGGGTCTTACGTGAGAAGACAGATGGACGACTGAAGGCTAGGGTTGTAGCTAGAGGTTTTGATATGATGCATGGGATTGACTATAATGAAACCTTTTCACCAGTTGCCAGACATTCTAGTATTAGATTGCTATTGAGTCATGCTGCAAACAAAGGACTGAGGATCCACACTTTTGACGTGGACACAGCTTTCCTAAACGGAAATTGTCAGAGGAAATATTTATGTTGCAACCAGAAGGTTTTGATGATAATTCTGGAAGAGTCTGTCACTTGAAAATAAGCTTATATGGGCTAAAACATGCTTCAAAGGACTGGAACGCTACGTTCACCAAAACACTGAAGAAACTAGGATTTAAAGACACTGATGATGATCCATGCATTTTCTACAACAAAGACAGGTCAGTTATAATTGGAATATTTGTAGATGACGGAATCATTATTGGCCAGAATGAAACATTGATAAAGCAGGCACTCTCTGGACTGGCAATGAACTTTAGAATGAAAACTACAGGTCCGGAGAAAGGAAAATTATTCTATCTTGGAATGGAGATTCACTTAAAAGGAAATGGGATATTGGTGACACAGCACAGATATATACGCAAAGTGTTAGTTCGTTTTGGTTTTAATGATGCACACTCTGTTGCCTATTGAGCCTGGAATGTTAACTGAAAGACATGTGAATGATATACCACTCCAAAACAAGCCTTATCGAGAAATTATCGGGAGTCTGTTGTATCTATCTACCATATCAAGGCCCGACATTAGTTTTTCCGTCAATTATCTGAGTGATCCTAAATATAGTAATTGGAAAATGATTGAACGTATTCTCAGATATCTCAAAGGAACAGACGATTTTGGAATATTTTTCGGAGGTAAGCCAAGACTGAAGGCTTATACAGTTGCAAACTATGGTGGGACAGAATCGGACATGATCTCAACAAGTGGGATTCTGGTATATTATGGAGGTCCTATTGTCTGGATGGCTCAGAAACAGTCAGTCGTTTCTATATCATCAGCTGAAGCAGGGTATCGTGCGGCAGTCAGTGGAGTACAAGAAATCAGTTGGATTCGCAGAATAATGAGAGAACTGGAAGTTGGTATTACGACTGAACCTACTGTTCTATTTATTGATAATCAGGCAACTATTCATATGCTTGAAAATGCTGATGGAGGAAAAGTGACAAAAGGAAAGAAGCAGATTGAAATACGTTGCAAGTTCGTAAATTATCACATTGGAAGTACTGCGCGTATTACATACATACATACCAAGGATTAAATTGCTGACATCTTTACCAAAGCATTGAGTAAGAAGACATTTGAAGATTTACGTCTAAAGTTGCTTAAGGAGGAGTGTTGGAAATTGTAATTGTAAGCAACTTCACGTTTGTATAAGGAAGGGGAACTATCATCCATCATTCATCTTAAAATCGCATGTCATGTAAAGTCAGGTTAGAGCGCGTAATTTTGTCTGCGTCTTGTATTGAATAATTTCAGTTTATATTAAATATAGTTTTATAGTCAGTTTGTTTTATTACTTTATACCGTCTACAAATACTTCCACTACCACAACAAAGTGGTTGGGCATTGCCGTCTTTATGTTCCAGGCCGCGACACAAAACGATTTTGCTACTTGCAAAAGTATTAGAGTGGTACGATTTCGCACTTCTCTTAGCATTTGTTCTTATGGAAAAATGCATTACTTTCAACTTCAACCTTCTGGACAATGTAAATAAGCCTCCGTACTAAAAGTTTTATTCAGGAATTATGTTATTTAATTCCTTGTGCATTTACCAGCATAAAAATCTAAGTACTATCTTTAAGAAAATTGTTTATATTTTATTATTCAAACATAAACTACACATAAAAATGAGAAAATGCGTTGAATTCTGTTGTCTTCATACCAGCTTTCATTTTTCTGTGTGTTTTCTCACAGAGAAATGAAAGCTCACTTCAAAGTGGGAGCAAATAGTTCTTAAATCAGATCTACTTTTGTTTGAAACTCTTTGAAACTCTTTGGAAAATGTATAAAAACCTAATGTATAAATTATACCACCATAACGGCAACAAATTTACCTATAAGATAGGCTAATATTTGAATTACCTTTGAATTATAATTTAAAAGTTATGAAGAGTTAAACACAGAAAACCGTTGCCGTCCGTTCGATTCACAGCGCAATGTGCAAGCGCAGCTTGTGAAAACATGAGGCGAATGTGTACCTCTGCCGATTCATTCGTTAAAAACTACTTTGAGTCATGTTTGAAATGAAAAAACTGAATTATATGATATGGAAAGAAGGAAATATTTTTAAATTGATAGAAGCATTACGGGATAATATAAAAAAATGGTTAACATTGCCTTTCTGTCTTTATTATACTAAAGAAGTTACTGTGTGTTAAACATTGAAAGACTTATTTTTTTTCATATAACTCAATAGGCAAGCACAAAGCTCTGATTCCTTTCTAGTGTGATTTGTGGTATGAAGGCAACAGAATTCAACGCATTTTCTCATTTTTATGTGTAGTGTTATGTTTGAGTAATAAAATATAAACCATTTCCTTAAAGAAAGTACTTAGATTTTTATGCTGGTAAATGCACAAGGAATTAAATAACATAATTCCTGAATAAAACTTTTAGTACGGAGGCTTATCTAGATTGTGCAGAAGGTTGAGTTTGAAAGTAATGCATTTTTCCATAAGAACAAATGCTAAGAGAAGCACGAAATCGTACCACTCTAATACATTCAAAGAATTCGATGTCACGGCCTGGAACATAAAGAAGGTAATGGGTTGGGTCATAGCAGAAAATAAATTGAAAATTAAATGGTTCGAGAGAAATGCCACACCGAAAAGAATGCAAGATATCCTTAAAGTTAATGTAAATGAAGAAAACGAAAACGATGTACTCACTTGTGATTCATCAGATGAAAGTGAATCTGACAGTGATATTTGAATTAAAAGTATGAGTTGGAAAAACGATTTCTAAATGTAAAACACCAATGTTGGAAATAAAAAGATTTGTTTGATATTTTGCAGTACTTCAACAGTGTCAAGCAAGATCGCAATCGACACAGACGTCTTGCCGAAGGTTCCGCAGTTGAAAGCGAATTAGCAAAAACTTTGTGAAAATAAATTTATTGAAAATAAATAAATAAATAAAAAAAAAACAAATCTACTGATTTCTCACAGTAAAACGATCACATCAATTTTAAAAGATCCGAGCATTAAAACTTGAAGTGGAAAATAAAAATAAAAGTGAAACCAGAGGCAGTCAGTCACAACAGTGGAATTACACCACGACCAGTCGTGCGGGTACCACGTGCTATTCATGGTGTAGAGGTTAGGTGCAGGCACAGAGTGCAAGAACACCGCAGAAAGCTAACCAGGGACACATACCAAACCACACAGGAATTCACAATAAGCAGGAAACTTTATTATCAATGCCACCTACCAACAGGTGGCCGGCCAGACGCTTAACTATATACACAAAAGTTGGGCCCACACCTTATACTCAAGCAAACAACCGGGATCAGCTGGACTGGAGAAACAGCGAAGTAAAACCATTGTGTTTAGAGTATATAGTGAACGCAGAGGCAATGAGTTCACAACTCAATAGATGGCTCTAGATGTACCGAATCGAAAAAATTCTCAGTTCACATTAAATGTGAGGATATAAATTTACTCTTTGGTTCTTGTTCGTGCTGCAGTGCAGCTAGATTTGCGCATCGCGTCACTGTTTATTGGATATTCTTCTCGTTCGTTGTTGCCTTCCCGTACCATAGGCGCTGTTTCGTGTTTGTATAGAATAAGATTGGTGGGCGAAACGGGCAGGCTGCAATGATTAATTTAGCTATGCATTGACGTGGCGGATTTTTGGGATCACTGACTTTTTCATAATTAAGTACTAAGAAAAACAGAGGAGCAAATGTATGTTTTCTTAGAAGGGAATCTTTAACATCCTTTTGCATGACGTTTGTTTTTTGTGGATTTTAATTTCCAAGTGTTATTTGAGACCAGATGAAATTTTTGAGGCTGCATATGAATGAAGACCAAATTAATGGTTTCTTTTCTATTGAAGGAAGCTTGATAAGAAAATATACAGCTTGTATGCAAGCCACCCTTCCATCGCGTTTTTAAAATTGACAGAGGAAGGCAGTTCGATTGATATTTTATCGGCTTATATAGATAATCATTTAGAAAAATGGCATTGAGACAAAGTTTTATGTATGACGTCGGAAGTCGCTTTTGCAAACTTTGATATTAGAAAATTTTCTGGAATTTAAGAAAATAGTTTTTGTGTATAAAATTTTCATGAGTTACTTGAATTTCTTGTGTCAGAACATTGTTCAATAAATTATCTATAACTGCAACTACTTATACTATCAACTACACCAGCCTACCCATATGCTCGGCTCAGTTTTCAATTCCACGAAATATTTCTAGTTTACCTATATTTTACCAAAAAGAATATCTAAGCATGTACGTACATATATTAACAAAAAACAATAAAAATGGGAAAGCAGAATGTTAGTACGAGCAAGAGCAGAGGAAAAAATTGGTATATTCATACATCTATATAAATTATTCCAAGAAGGATGTCATGCATTCTCTTCTAACGAATCAGCGTTGCAAACAAAATTAGAGCAATTCAACGGCCGACAAAATTCATCACATAATCTGACATATTATTGTTTGCCCGTCTCGTCACTATTCCATGCAAAGTAGAAAACGAAGGCACACAAACACCGCTGACAAACGACGGTACGAGAACGCCACGAAATATGTGCCGAAGTGTGAGCGGAGCATGCCAGCCAGCTGGTTGGGGACACTACAGTGAATAGGCTTGATTCTCGGATAGTACAGCGACGTGGCGCCTCTAGCGAGCAGTGTATCCAACAGCCGATTTCCATTCTTGCGTTCACTATATACTCTAAACACAATGGTAAAACACAATTATTATTATTTTTTTTTTACTTAATTCAACATTGTAATATATTAGACTAAGATCATAGTAATTAAACATAAAATAAATTAGGATTTTAATTATATTTCTCAGATATAAAAATTTCACTTAGGAAAGGAACAAAAATTTAAAACCTTAGGGGCAAAACCAGCACAATGGCGGCCCATTGGGCAGCCAATAATAACCCTTTTGCTATCCTTGAGGGGGACCCTCCCCAAGTGACAAGAGCGGCGAAGAGGGCAAAAAGAAGGAACAACACCTTCGAAGAGCTGTATCCACAATTACCAAACATTAAACAAGTCAAATCGCAAGAACCACAATTCATTGTAATTGCAACCACAGACAATACGAAGACATTAAACAAATACAATGTATTCCTTGTCAGGAAGGGAGTAGACGCAATATCGAAGGAGTACACAAACGCCTCGTTCTTGCGTGATGGAAGCCTAATGCTACTTTGCAAGAATTCGATAATTGCAGAGCGTTTTATAAAACATAAACAAATTGCTAAAATCCCAGTAGAGATCACACTACACAGTAGGCTTAATAGCTCAAAGGGGACTGTATATAATAAAAACCTAATTTCACCGAACGAGCAAGAAATCCAGGAAGGGCTCCAGGATCAAGGAGTCACAGAAGTGGTCAAACTGACAAGAAAAACGGACGGAAAAGAAACTCCTATAGGACTACTAATACTGACTTTCGACTCATACTCACTTCCTCAACAGATAAACGTAGGATGAGATGTCGTAGATGCCAAATACTAGGACACACATTAAAGCGATGTATTAGTGAGGATGAAATATGTCCTACGTGTGCCGAAAAAATACCGCACGATAACATCGAAAAGAACTGTAGTGGTCAGCAGTACTGCGCAATTTGCAAAGTCAACACCCATAAGTCTAGTGACCCCAAGTGCCCGAAATTCCTTCTCCAGAAGGAGTTTTTGAGAATTAAAATCCAGCAGAGGTGTACAATGTATGAGGCCAAAAAATATTACTATGCAAATAATCCGGGGCGACTTTAAACAGACCGTCCTTCGCTCAAATTGTAGCTCCACACACAACAGAACAGACGCTCATGCACAAATCTACAGAACAGGTAACAACGGCAATAATACACAGAGAAAACAACGATTCAGCAGAACAAACCCAACCAAAACAAAAACAAATTACAGGAAAACCTATACAAATAACAAACACAATACAGCAACATCGAAACAAAACTAACGAAAAAGAAGCTAGACACATCACAACGGCGGACAAAACCCAAACATCAAAACAACAAAGTGAACAAAAACTAATATTAACCCAAACAAACGCAATTTAAAATGAAAATAAAATACAATATACAGAAAGTTACCAAAAAACACCAACTAGACAAAATATAAACGACACAGAAAAAGCAACAAATAAAAACCAAGGCCTCAAACAAAACATAACAGGAATAGTAGGATACACTATGGAAGAAAACCGCTTAGTACTGACACCAAAAACATCACAAAGAATAAATATGGAGAACATTCTGCATACTTTCAATAAAAACTCACAAGAAAATACGCAAACTTCAACACATACCCCCCATTCCATTAGCTTAATTGAAACCGATGAGGAAATGAACGAAACCCTCTAGTCTAATAACCTATGAGCCAACCCACTCTAACTTGCTCCCCAACTTCTAGAGAACTCACAATACTCCAGTGGAATATAAGAGGGCTATATAATAACTTATCCCATCTGACATACTCATATCACGATATAGCCCTCATATAATCCTCTTACAAGAAACAAACATCTTACTAGGTGAAGAGCCTGAACGGCTCGGACAATACACCTTTGTTGGTAACAACAATCCCTATGACACAAGACATGGAGGAGTGGCCATAATGATACACAACAGTCTGGCGTTCAACAGACTATATATTAACACTGATGTAATGGTTTGCGCTGTCTCTATAGACACAAATCCCAAAATATCTGTCCTATGCTTGTATCTTGAGCATGGATACCGATTGTTACCTCATGACCTAGAGCGAATGTCAAATCAGCTCCCACCGAACGTCATCATTGGTGGAGATTTCAACGCACACAGCCCTGTCTGGGGTGGTGAGCGCTGGGATAGATGAGGAAGGTTGATTGCGGACTGGGCAGAGGAGTAAGAATTATGTTTGCTACACTTCACTCCTCTCGAAATACTCTTACAACGGTCGACCTCACTTTCACATCCCCTAACTTAGCCCCGTCCTTTAACTGGTCTACCCATATTAACCCCGAAGGCAGCGACCACCTTCCAATACTAATAACATATAGCGTGAAAATAGCCGCTTACAATCCGCTCGTACGCTTTGCAGAGGCGGCGGCAAAATGGGACCTTTTCGCTGGTTCTATTAAAAAAATTCAAAACAAAGACTACCCTCGAATAACGTGAACAAAGAGGCAGCTCAGATCAGTAAAATCATCAAAATGGCTGCAGCTACAAGCATGCCTAGTGTCAAATACCAAAAGCAATCCCAACCCATCTGGATGAATAAAGATATCCTCGTATCTATCAGGAGCAAAAATAAGGCCTGGAAAAATTTCCAAAGGCACCCAACTGAAGGAAACCTGCGAAGTTACCGTAGGGAGTTGGCAAAAGTCTAAAGAGAAACAAAGGTGGCGAAGAGATTATCTTGGGAGTCCTTCGCAGTCAATCGACACTAGCACTAATCTCGCCGACGCGTGGAACAAGGTTAAATCCATCTCCTGTCTATCGAGAGTGTAGCGGAAGCTACATTTTATTTTTGTTTCGTTCATATTTAAATTAATGTTTTTTAAATAAAAATAATTTAACATTTATCTATCTTGTCAGCTTAATAGTAGTGCTGACTGTGTATAAGAAAAATCAATTTGAGAATGACGTCTGTTCTAAAATACTTTAAAAAACTTTTAAAAAGCTTTAATCGCAGATACATGACACTGTACACTTTCAGAAAATGCAAAGGAAAACTTGTTCAGAATGTAAATAAAAATTAAGATTATGGTTTTGTCAGGAGATAGATTCAGTTCTAATTTAGACGCTAGAAAGAAAACAGCTTTTTAAAATAATAATAAGCTTTCTTCTATATATATACATATATATATAAAAATATATTTATTGTTTGTCTTAAAATATAAATTTGTTATAGACATTAAAAATAAAATAAAAAAAATAAGAATAAAAAATATACAAGCATAAAAGAATAAAATAAATATTTTATTCATAACATAAAAAGAATTTATTAACTTTTAAAAATTTTACTTATTTTCAAGGACCAAAAATAAAATTATAAAAATAAATGTACGAAGAGCTTGTTGTGAATCGAAGAAAAGATTCTTAGAGACACATCAAACCTCCAATAAAAGTACAATTGGTGACCCCGACGTGATCGTTTCTAAAAAGGTAACCCCCCTCCAGTGGTAAGGTGCCTTTTTCTAGAAGCAAGTTTTGGTTTGAAAAGAAGAAAGAATAAAGAAATAAGAAATTAATTGTCATATAAAGGAATAAAGAAATGAAATATTGGTTTCAAAGGAAGAAAGAATAAAGAAGTAAGAAATTAATTGCATATAGAAGAATAAAGAAATAAAAAGTTGGTTTCAACGGAAGAAGAAAGAATAAGGAAATAAGAAATTAGTTTTGGAAGAAGACAAGAAAGAGAAAAAGAAAGAGTGAGAAAATATAAAAGTTTGATCTGAAGTAAAACAGTAAGTTTAATTTAGATTAACTTTAGTTTAGATTTATAAAGAATAAATATATATATATATTTTTTTTTAATATATATTGTGAAAATATTGTACACAAGACACAATACAAACACATACAAAGATCGTATTATTGATCAGAGAAAAACGCGACAAATGAGAAACAATTAATTTTTCTTAAGCTTTGTGAAAGTTTGTACGTACATAATTTTATATATATACATATGTATATACAAGTATATATATATATAGGAAAAAATTGATTTTTCTTTTAAAATTATTACGGGAAGTTATAATTACGAATATTTAAGTCCGTCTACGTATTACAAGTGTATTTGTCAATACGGATAAAAGTTTGAAAATATACTGTAAGTGTGTTCTCAAGTGCTTTTTGATTTAGTGTGATCCGAAGCATTCCATTCAAAAATGCCGGGAGACGAAATAATTAATGCCCAACAAAATTTCGTGGCGGCAGCAACTGTAAAGCTTCCAACTTTCTGGCCACCATGTCCAGAAGCTTGGTTCTTTCAGGCAGAGGCTGAATTCAACGCCAAGGGAATTCGTGTGGACGAAACAAAATATGGACATGTGGTACAAGCTCTTCCGCTGGAGATCATCATGAATGTTTTGGACTTTCTTCAAGCTCCGCCTACAGAAGACAAATATATAAATTTAAAAAGAGTTCTTATACAAAGATTCAGCGATTCTGAAGAGAAGAAATTAGAGCAACTGCTCTGCACCTCGGAAATCGGCGACAGAAGACCTTCAGAGTTCTACAGGGCAATGAAAACTCTAGCTGGAACATCTACAACTTTTGGTTCAGAACTAATAAAAAAGTTATGGATGAGAAAACTTCCAGCTAGTATCATCATTGCATTGACGTCCTCATGTAAGCAAGACATAAAAGACTTACTTGAGCAGGCAGACAAAATTTTTGAAGTATCAAAACTACAATATGTATCCGAAATTAATAAAGATTTTAATTCACAAATACCCCAACAAAATATTTCACCATTAAACATTGATAATAATGTACCTAGTAAAATGATAATTTTAGAAAAAAGGTTAGAAAACTTGGAAAATTTGTTTCGAAATTTTACTATAGGTAATAATAACAATAATGATTACAAAAATAATTTAAGGTTCCATTCAAGAAGTCGTTCTCGAAGTCATTCGAGATTTAATACCGACAATAAACTGTGTTGGTATCATTTTAAATTCGGGGATAAGGCAAGTAAATGCATTTCTCCATGTTCGTTCGTTGACAATAATAATCCAAAAAACTAAATATCCCCTCAGCGTGTAGTAAGTCATGTACCACAGCTTCAAAAAGACTTTTTCTTCTTGATAAAGAAAACAAATTTAAATTTTTAATCGACACTGGGGCGGATATATCAGTGGTACCAAACGCATTTTTCGGCAAATTCAAAAGTGACCCAAATTTAATATTATCAGCAGCTAACGGATCAACAATTAACACATATGGCACTAAATTATTAAAAATAGATTTCGGATTAAGGAGAGACCTCACTTTCCCTTTTATTATAGCTAGCGTAAATAAACCCATTATAGGAGCTGATTTTTTAGAAAAATTTAATTTATTGGTCGACCTTAAAAATAAAAGACTAATTGACGGGAAAACTTCACTTTGTGTAAACGGAATCACGGTAAATGCAAATACTCCCTCGCCACGTCATTATGCATTTGACAACGAATATGATAAAATTTTGCAGAGATTTCCGTCGTTAATTCAGGCACCAAATTATGATCTTCCCGTAAAACATAATGTAGTGCATCATATATGTACAAAAGGACAACTTCCTTTTTCGAGACCACGTAGATTGGATATACAAAAATTAAAGATTGCAAAATTAGAATTCGAACAAATGGTAAAATTAGATTTATGCAAACTTTCATCTTCACCGGTTTCTTCACCATTACATATGGTAGCAAAGAAGAACTCTTCTGATTGGCGACCTTGCGGCGACTACAGGCGTTTAAATGCAATAACAACACCTGATAGATACCCCATACCACATATTCAAAATTTTTCTTTGAATTTGAACGGATCAACATTTTTTTCTAAAATTGATTTAGTTAGGGCATATCACCATATACCGGTAGCACAGGACGACATTCACAAGGCAGCCATAACTACACCTTTTGGATTGTTTGAATTTACAAGAATGCCATTCGGACTAAGAAACGCGGCACAAACTTTCCAACGTTTTATGGACCAAGTTTTAAAAGGATTAGACTTTACCTTTACTTATATAGACGACATTTTGGTGGCAAGTAAAAATTACAAAGATCACATATCTCACCTAGAAAAAGTATTTTCACGATTACAAGAATTCGGTATAAACATTAATCCCGCAAAATGTGTTTTCGGAGTAAACTCTTTGAATTTCTTAAGTCACAAAATCACTATAAATGGAATTCTTCCATCTGAAGACAGAATAAATGCTATTAAAAATTTCCCTTCTCCATTGTCAATTAAGCAGATTCAACAATTTATAGGTATGGTTAACTACTATCATAGATTCGTTCCACATTTAGCAGAATTTTTAAATCCAATTTACATAACTCTAACCAAATTACTAAAAAAACCGAAAAACCCCAAAAACTTTGATTGGCCTCAAGAGTGCGAAGCTGCTTTTATAAAAATTAAAGATGCTCTTTCTTCCCCCACACTTCTGGTCCACCCACTTGAAGACACTAAATTTATTTTAACGGTCGACGCGTCAGCCATAGCGGTAGGAGCTGTGTTGGAACAACACAACAAAAATAATTTTGAACCTTTAGCGTTTTTTTCAAAAAAATTAACTCCAGCTGAAGTAAAATATTCAACGTTTGACAGGGAGCTTCTGGCAGTGTATTTAGCTATCAAACATTTTAGACATTTTCTAGAAGGACGTAATTTTACGGTGTTCACAGATCATAAACCTTTAACATCTGCCATCTGGACTAAAACAGAAAGAAGCCCAAGACAAGCCAGACATCTGGACTTTGTAACTCAATTCACTTCAGACATTAGACACATAAAAGGAAAATCTAATGTGGTCGCAGACTCTTTATCACGCGTTATAGTTTACAATGAAAGTCTCTGCGAGCGCAAGGATAATAAAACAGACTTAAATATTATCATTGAAAGCCAAAAAAATGATGAAGAATTGAAATATTTAATTTCCGCAGAGAATACTTCAAAAAATTCTAAAATTAGATTAGTGGAAACAGAATTACCCGATTCCCAAAATAAAATTTGGTGTGAGGTGTCAACAAAGGTTTCTCGGCCATTTATTCCAAAACCTTTGAGACAAAATATTTTTGAACTTATACATACCTTAGCACATCCCGGAATTAGAGCAACAAGAAAACTAATTTCTTCTAGGTACTTTTGGCCTTCTATGAACAAAAATATAAATTTTTGGGCAAAATCATGCATATCTTGTCAAAAATCCAAGATACATAAACATACTAAATCTAAAATAGGTCAGTTCCAAATACCTAAAGGAAGATTCGAACACATACACATAGACTTGGTAGGACCTTTACCACCTTCAGATGGCTTTAATTATCTATTAACAGTCATCGACAGACTCACTAGATGGCCTGAAGTTTACCCTATAAAAGATATTTCAGCTAAGACAATAGTAAATACGTTATACACTCAGTACATTTCACGTTTCGGAATACCACTAGAAATAACAACGGATCAAGGTGCTCAGTTCGAGTCTCAATTATTTAAAGAATTTTCACAATTATTGGGTGCGCATAGAATCCGTTCTACACCATATCATCCGCAATCAAATGGGATGATCGAACGTTTTCATAGACAATTGAAAGCGGCATTAAGAGCGAAAACGGATCACATAAATTGGACATTGCAAATACCAGCAATCCTCCTAAGTTTTAGAACTACGATTAAGGAGGACCTCAACTGCTGTCCAGCCGACTTAGTGTATGGCCAACCACTACGATTACCGGGTGAGTTCTTCATAGAGATACCAAAACCCACATTGGACCCATCAGATTTTATCAACAAACTTCGAAACCACATGCAGATTTTTACGCCAAGAGGCATTAGAGAACAAAATAAGAAGACATACGTTCCTAAAGATTTAAAAGACTGTGATTTTGTATTCGTAAGAATAGACAGATCGCAAAAACCTTCATTAACTTGTCCATATGAAGGGCCCTTTAGAGTAATACGAAGAAATGACAAACACTTTTCGATTGACTTCAACGGAAGAGAAACGGTTATTTCTATCGATCGTCTAAAACCGGCATTTGTGGACGCGAATGTGGTGGTGGAAACTCCCATAACTTCTATTAAACAGAAAGTTTCATTCAAATTGTAATTTTCTGTAATATAACAATAAAATTTTTTTTTTTTTCTTACCTAATGGTACATAGATGGACGCTCTCGCTGATGGGGGAGTTGATGTAGCGGAAGCTACATTTTATTTTTGTTTCGTTCATATTTAAATTAATGTTTTTTAAATAAAAATAATTTAACATTTATCTATCTTGTCAGCTTAATAGTAGTGCTGACTGTGTATAAGAAAAATCAATTTGAGAATGACGTCTGTTCTAAAATACTTTAAAAAACTTTTAAAAAGCTTTAATCGCAGATACATGACACTGTACACTTTCAGAAAATGCAAAGGAAAACTTGTTCAGAATGTAAATAAAAATTAAGATTATGGTTTTGTCAGGAGATAGATTCAGTTCTAATTTAGACGCTAGAAAGAAAACAGCTTTTTAAAATAATAATAAGCTTTCTTCTATATATATACATATATATATAAAAAAATATTTATTGTTTGTCTTAAAATATAAATTTGTTATAGACATTAAAAATAAAATAAAAAAAATAAGAATAAAAAATATACAAGCATAAAAGAATAAAATAAATATTTTATTCATAACATAAAAAGAATTTATTAACTTTTAAAAATTTTACTTATTTTCAAGGACCAAAAATAAAATTATAAAAATAAATGTACGAAGAGCTTGTTGTGAATCGAAGAAAAGATTCTTAGAGACACATCAAACCTCCAATAAAAGTACAGAGAGTCTTTGAGAAGATCCTGGGGAGGAGACTGGGAGTAATGGTTGAAGAGCTACTTACACCAGCACAGCATGGTTTTCGTTCTGGCAGGGGTACTACGTCACTCCTGCTGGAGCTAGAGGATCAGCTGAAAACAGCACGCGCTCAGAAACTGGATTCCCATATCCTCTCACTCGACCTGGAAAAGGCCTTCGGTAAGACTCGTTGTTTCGGCGGTAGTGGGGTTTAAGATTTTTAGTACTTCTTCCACTTTACACCATGTAACTTTCTTGATATACACCCTATCAAGGTGGGATTCATTTCAGATGATAGCAAGCCGTCTAAGCTTTCCAGTGAATGCCCAATCATCTTTCCTGTCACCTTCCGTCGGAAGTAGTAGGACGTCAAAGTCAAAAAATTGGAAAAAAATCCTAATTTTTTCAAATTTTAACATTTTCCCGCCAAAATGCATGATAACTATACAGTTTTATTACAAGATTTAGAAACCCCGGAATGTTACCTTTAATTTGACTAAGCATATGTATCTGCCTAAATGCAACCGTTTTTGAGATATTCCCGTTTCTATGATTCATAATTTCATTAATTTCGCTAATTTTGCGTGGAATTGCATAAAATTGGGCGTGATTTCTATCGTCAGGATAGGGTGTATATCAAGAAATTTACAGGGTGTAAAGTGGAAGAAGTACTAAAAATCTTAAACCCCCCTACCGCCGAGTCTTACCCCCCCCCCCCTTTCACCTTATAAATTTTTGCTTGTCTCCACCTCAGCTATCAAACCCTTGAGTTTGGTGCACCAATTATGAAACACCCTGTATAGATTATTGGAAAATCTGAAATTTTCAGTACTTTAACTTCGTCTGGCAAGGCGTTAGTCGCGCGCAAAACGACTTGGACCTACATATTTCTGCTCAGGGAAAACCTCTCTGTTTTTAAGACGTGAATTAAGTGGTTATAATAAGTATTTCAATTTTGAAAAAAAGGGTGTTTTCAACATACTATTACTCACTTAGGCCGCGCAGATTTCCTGCCATACGATTGTGTTTGACATTGCCTTTCCTTTAACTTAATACGTATGCATAAATCGTTTGGTTATATTTTACACCAAAAATTTACTACGGGCTCTTGTTCTAATAGGATATACTAAGTTTGTCATCCCGTTTTGTAACGCACAGAAATAATGATGGTAGAGCAAAATGGATTGGACATCCACGTAAAATATTAAAAGTTATTTTTATTTTTTCATACCAGTTTTTCTGTCCATCCGTGCCCACGATAAGCGTTTACAATAGCAGAGTAGAGTGGAATCATTGTCTCTCCCTGTCTCAAGCTCGCACTCTAATATATGTAAGTTCTTCGCGCTTCCCATGAGTAGATTTCACAGATTAGCGTTCGATTTGAAAATTTCTTAATCTCACGTTGATGCAATCTGGTGACTCCACTCCACTCTGTTATTGTAAACGCTCCTTAACTCGAGAACGCGTGCTGGAGTTTTGTACGGGGACTTAATCGGAAATTTTTTCCTTAGAATTTATATGCATTATTGAAGGCCGGCAACGGGTGCTTGGCCACAAAAAATTTTTATGATCGTAGACGCCTAGTAAGCATTAATTTTTTTTTTTTAATTTACAGAAAATGTTTCAGCTGAACTTTTATTCACTTTGGTGACCCACTAGAGTTATTTTCAAATACAATACTTTCATTCTTTGATGTAATTATCATATACATACTTCTGATAATAATGATAGTAATAATAATAATAATGAGTAGCTGAACGTTGAATAATATGAAATGGAAATAATTATTAGGTAGACAAACGAATTTATGTAAACTATATCGATGAATTCAAAAATATTGGAAAATGCATGAAATTATCTGTATGATTCGGACGTGAAGTATATTTTATTATACCCTAGAGTCTAGATGAAGAACTGGATAAAGAGTATACCAAGTTTGTCAATCTATTTATAACGCATAGAAATAATGATTGTACAGCAAAGTGGATTGGACACCCACGCATAATATTAAAAATTAAAAGAAAGAAATGTATCTGAAAATAATTCCAGTCGGGAACCAAAGTAAATAACAGTTCTGCTGAAACATTTTCTGTAAATTTCTAAAAAAAAAAACTAATGCTTACTAGGCGTATACGTTCATAAAAATTGTTAGTGGCCCAAGCACCCGTTGTCGACCTTCAATAATGAATATAAATTCTAAGGAAAAATGTCCAGCAAATTTCTAAGAAAAAATTGTTGTCTTCCCTACATCGGGCCGAGACACCGTTGATTTTATATTGGAGCGACCAATGCATAAAAATTTGAAGGAAAAAATTTCCAATGAATTTCTAAGAAAAAACTGTAGCCTTCCCTTCATCGGGTCGAGGCAACGTTGATTTTGTATTGGAGCGAGGCATTGCTAGCTTACCCCTTGGGTACGACATGAAGTGCCAAGTCGAGGCATCATTAATTTTATATTCGACAAAAGCGTTGCATATTTTTGTTCTACGTGTCCATTCCTTGTATGTTATTATTTTGTCTATGCCATTATCCTTTGGAACAATTACTAAGCGGAAGACGGAAATACAGGTAAAATCAATGCCCGTCGCACCAAAACTCATTGGTCTATATCTATCCAATGGAACGTGAACAATCATTTAAAAATACAAAAACGTATTTTATCCCAAATCGTTGCAGGTAACGAATAACAGAATTTCCACATCAAATGTTTGAATTCTCGATGCTGTTGCTGTAGAAGATCAGCTATTTAGCACCAAGAAACATTATTGAAATGAGAGGAATAAAGTTTTTTTAATGATATCTAAAAAGTTCGTCGAAATTACGAACCAATGATACCTAGAGAAAGTAAAAATTTTTCCAAATTACAAAACAATGCAATATACATACATATATATGTAAATTTATGATTTAAGATGTTAACGAGCGAAATTTCTGCTATTTAAGAGTTAGAATAGAATAGAGTTAATATGCCATTTAGCAATAAAGTAAGATTTTAATATCCCTAGTCAGTAAATTAGCGATAGAAGCAGAAAAATATTAATCAAATAAATTTTAGGGGTCGAATTCGAAGAAACATTCTTTTTATTGTTTATTAACTATACTTTGGCTAGGCTATTTCAATTAAGCTTTTTGTATTGTATTGTATTAAATATTGCTTAGCTATGTATGTTGGGTGTATTATTCTTAGCATAATAAATCCCTTGAAATAGACAAAACTTGATAAACTAATACAGTTAATAATGAAAACTATGATCGAATAATTCATACAGTAACACCGATATAACGTTGAATACCAATAATTATAAATTTTTGTGAAATTTTTTTTCATATGCATTAATATCTTTTTTCCTTAAAGTTAGCTTAAGTTACCAATTAGTAATATATTGTTTTATTAAAAATTTTTGATCAATTGTATTTACATGGGCTATTTCATTACAAACAAAAACTTGGTCGTAAACACCTTCGCAAACAAACCTCCAATTCCACCCGTGAAGTAAACAAAACTAATAAACAACAAGAATCAACTCGTCTTCTTCTTCTTGTTTTTATTCGTCATCATCATCACTTAGAATATATAGCAAAGAGGAATGGTTGAATCGTGTTTAAAGCGGCCCACACACGATACAACTGTTGGTCGAACTGTTGTACCAATTTGTGTTGGCTTACAACCGTTGTATGGTGTGTGGGCCAATTGTACGAAGCATCTAACGATCGCAAGCTCGGTTGGATGGTTGGATGTGCATGCAGGTAAACCGCTGTTGTATATGCAACCGTTGTATGGTGTATGTGCTTGTTGCTCAACCGTTGATCCGATTTCATTTTCTGTGAAGTTTCATACAGTAAGCATCGTTTTTTATTGTAATTGCATTGTAAAAAACAAACCAAAATGGTGTGTATTAAGTATAAGGACTTCTGGGAAGAGTTTATTGATATATATCAAAGCCTACCATTACTTTTCAAAGACATAATCACAGCTGAAAAACAAATGCACATTTTCTTTTCTTTTGACAACCGATGACATTGGGTGTGTTCAGCTCAGCTCAACTGTTGAGTTGCTGACTAAGCGGTGGCGTTCAGTCGAATCGCTGTCCTTCCGCTGACTCTCAACTGTTGAGTATAGTAGGCAGCGGCGATTATTTACGCTTAATTTGTAAGCGCTGTCAAATAAATATAATATGACATTTTGCTAACAAAAAGCTCAAAACAATATAGCCAAACTTGACAGCAACAGATTACAGTCAGCAAAACGTTCAGATGAAACTCAACGGTTGACTTCCAGCATACTCAACATGTTTTGTGATTAGTGTCAACCGTTGAGCTGTGCTGAACACACCCATTATTTCGTATTGAAATATACATACTCAGTATGAAAAGTTACACAGGCTGACAGCGGAAGAAATCGGTCCAACAGTTGTATCGTGTGTGGACTACATACAACACGGTTGATCAACAACCGTTGGACCAACAGTTGTATCGTGTGTGGGCCGCTTAATTCGTGTACATGAGCGTAATTTGTCAAGAGCAGGAGACTATACATAGGAATAAGTGAGATGCCGTAGCAAACCATTGAATATATAACTAATAAGGAAACGGCATATCGGGTGAAAACCTAAGCCACTCGGCGAAATGTATTAGATGCTGTATTTGTATTCGCTTCGTCATGGCAGTAACATATTGAATAAATAACTAGGAAACGGCATATCGGGTGAAAACCTATGCCACTCGGCGAAATGTATTAGTGTGCTGTGTTTATATTCGTTTCGTCATGGCAGTACTGAAACTGTGAAATTTTGAAGGGCGACATTTTCTATAATCCAAACTGCTATGTAAAATAAACAAATTTTTGGCGCCCCCTGATCTTCAGATAATATTCCTTGGCGTTGTGTATGATAATTTAAGTGACTTGTCAAGCAGAATGTTCAAATAAGTGACCAGCCCTCTTGTCATTTCTCTCCCCGCTCCATGGGTTTGACTGGCATTGAATTGCCTACTCACGTACACTGTATTCGCACGAAACCCCGCTTCCTTATTAGTTATTTATTCAATGGGCAGTAATGATATTTTTTGTAATCCAAATTACTATGTAAAATAAGCAAATTTTTAGCGCCCCCTTATTTTCAGATAATATTTCGGCTTATGTTTACTTCCGGCAATACCACCGAATTTAAACTTTGCACAATAGTTCCTTTTAACTCACAAATCACAAATATGAAAACGAAATTTATCGGAAAGTTATAGTTCCCGAGATAATCGACTTTAAAAGTCGCGAAATTTGCACTGCACTTCAGAACACAATTTGACATTCTCACAATGAATACGTTTTGAATATATTAAAATATTTAACAAAACATTAGTTTCTTAATTTAAATCACTTCGAGAAAAGTAAATTTCCAAATAGAAAACTTTTTCTGTGTTAAGGACGGTTGAAATTGAGACGAACAAATTTGTGATATTGTCGCCAAATGTGGCAAGCAACCAATTAATAGATTTTCCGGCCATACTTGTTAATCTGTCTGTCATGGATCATTGAATTGCTTAAACATGTGTACTGTATTCAACGGTACCCCGCTTCCTTATCAGTTATGTATTCAATGTAGCAAACAGGAGGAATCGTATATAATTCGTGTTTTTTTTTTATTATTATTATCGTTACATTATTGTATTTTTCAAGAGCAGGGCATCACACATAGGAGAAAGTGAGATGTGAGGGACCAATATTATCAAAACTGAGCCATGATTGGAAATTGACAAGTTGTTTAGAATAGGGACGGAGTGTAAATACATGTAAAACATGGTAGTCCACAACCAGAATTCATTACACGAAATCTGGGTTATCACCATTCCTATTTGCTATATATTCAAAGCAACGAGGTAAGAACTAAAGGAGAAGAAAATGAGAAAATATCACGTACTCATTTCTAACATATTGAGGGTTATAATTAAACGCCGTAAAATTTGTACACCTGTACGCATTGTACAATCGCTTTTATTTTCATATACTCAAAAGTATTTACTGAATTTGCAAACATGAACATAAAAAGTTAATAATTAAGAAAAAAGTTCAGTGGTAAAAATTTTATGAGTAATATTTGCTTCGTGCCTCTACGGTTATTTCACGGGTTTTCCTGCGTTAAGCCCGGTACGCTAGAGCCAAGGAATTAGGTCAAGGAATTTTTCCACTTATTTCTTTTTGACAATTTGGATTTGTCAATTGTGTGATATTTCTGACAATTAAGAAAGTGAATCAAGAAAAAAATTCCTTGACCATTCCATGACACTTTTTTTACATAGTTATATAGGAACAAAAATTCCTTGGCTCTAGCATACCGGGCTTAAAGCCCTTGAGGTAGTACGCTAGAGAAAAGTAATTCGAACAGAAAATCTCTACTTCCCGATTGACAAAAAGATGTCGCTCTTTTACGAAAAATCCATTTATGTCAATATTCCTTGAAGAAATAAGTACCGATGCACTTATTTCTGTAAGGAATTTTGACGTTGGTGGAATAATTGAAAAATTGAACGAAGGAACGGCGATTTTGCAAGAGGTGTATCAATTTTAAAATGACAAATGGACGACTAAAATTTGTTTTACGTGTATCTTCATTTTTCATTGGAAATTATCCATTTCTTCACTTTCTTTATTATTTCTTAATTGTCAGAAATATCACACAATTGACAAATCCAAATTGTCAAAAATTCCTTGACCTAATGTCAAATTTTCTTTAAGAAATAAGTGGAAAAATTCCTTGACTTAATTCCTTGGCTCTAGCGTACCGGGCTTTAATGCGCCAAGCCCAAAACAATCCAAACCGAATGTATGAATTTGACAGCGAAGACCAAAAATGGCGGAATGAAATATACACAAATGCAGGGCAATTTTGTGTACGCTCATGTACACGGATCGTACATATGATTGCATCTCCTTTAGTTATTACCTCGTTGATTCAAAGTTACAAGTAGCACCACACTGAATTAGATTGCACACGACAACAGCACATCGTAAATAACTAGCAGGAAGAGGCGTATCGAGTGGAAACCAAGGCCACTCGCTGTCAGCCATTCTTAATTTAATTGGGGGAAATTTTAAATGGATTAGTGCGCAATAATTTTACAAAACACTAAAATTGTATGAAAATATACACGTAAAGCTTTCGAAATAACGCTATTTCAAACTTTTAATTTTTATTTATGATAATAAACTTGACAAAGTCCGGGAATTCTGGTAAAGGCTTAGAGCTAGCTAATTATTAAATTGGTAGAAATAGGAGGTACATATGTATAGATTGCCCTTTGCACTCCATTTACTTTCAATGTTTTTACGGGTGAGAACTATTCGGGGGTAGGAAAAATTCCGTGCTACCAACAGTACGTTTACATGAATACTTGAAGTATACTTGAAGTATGCTTGAAGTAATCAAAATACCATGAAAACGCTCATTCAACACGTAAATTTAAACTTAAGTAATTGGAAAATTAAATTCAAGTAAAATTCAAGTTAAGTAATTGGAATTAATTCAATCAACCACCCTACCTGAGCTTCGAATGGTTTCATGTCAAGTACTCAAGTATTCATGTAAACGTACTGCAAGTTTCGATCGGAAGTACGGGAAGCATACCAATACTACTGCAATCAAATTAGCTTCGGCGGTTTTAGAATTGCGAAATTTCTGATCGGACTGCTGTCCGGATGTATACTTGCGATTTGAGGTGATAATATAATATAATCATTACGTGTTGTGAATTTGTAATACGGTTATTGTTTATATCAAAAACTGTGTTTTAATTGAACAAGTACACAATAAATTTTGGTAATCATATAAGAAAATACACGGAGCAACATTATTGTGCTGGCACGTCTTAGCACAAGGGGAGGAAATTCCTTCCATTCCTAAAAAATTCTCGTGTGGGATAACCATGCTGGCCACCTTAGTTGCTAAACGAAGCACGCGCATTTTATTACACTTGTGCCCAGACGTGTCAACCCAATAAGATTGCTGCGTTGTAGCTCCTATTTCCTAATGCTTGGAACAGAATGCATCGCAGCCACCACGCACAATGCGGTGATGAAGTGTCAAAATCGTAGCCCCCAAAATATGGTGAACACAATGGCCATTGATGACTGCGTCAAGATGAAATTTAAATGAATTTTGTTAACTGTATTAATAATAAATTGGGACCACAATATTATTATTTTTAAAACTTTTCACTACCATAATTAAATTTTCTTTGAAACTTCTGATGTTCAGCATACAGAATTTTAAAACAAACAAAATATTAATCAGCTGTGAAATGTCAACACAGGATAATTGCGCTAAAGTTGAAAGTCGACCAACTGTCGCGTGGTGGCTACGATGCCTACGTTCACTGCGCTCACTTCTTGGCATTGCCTTATAACTTAAGTGGGAAACACAATTGCACCGTTTCGATCCGATACGTACAAATGTCAAATTTGCTTATATGAGACGTACGTGTAATTGGACACATTCGCCGAAATGGATCGAAACGGAGAAGTTGAGCAAATTTCAACTTTTACGGATAACATAACCTAGAAAAATTACCTGTACAATGTTTGTGTATAACTCAAAATGGATGAAGAAGTTTTTATTGAAGAAATTAAAAAATATGAAGAGCTTTATGACAAAGGCAACAAATTTTACATGGATGTAAAAAAAAAGACAAAATCTGGAAAAATTTCAATGAGAAATTTTAAACTGATAGTAAGTTTGAACGGAACAATTGTGCTCATGCACGAAACGGATCGAATTGAATCGAATTGAATTGAATCGGAACGGCGGAATTGTTTGGCACTTTATTCCTGCGTGACATTTGCCTGCGTGGTAGTTACGTTCATTCTGTTCCTATGGTAATATGATTACCGAGGTAATTTGTTTGCGTTTAGTCAAGTTACAATATTATTGACTTAAATAAAAACTGTATCACAAATGCACAAGTCGTAATGAGAATTTAATTATTATATTATCACCTCAAATCCCCGGTAAAGTACTGCACAGACCTTCGATCAGAAATTTCAAAATGGGCGAAATTATTTACTTGCAGCAGGAATGGTATGCAGCTTAGAAAAGTGTAGCACAAAATTCTTCCTCACCCCGGATGTCTTTCATCGACGAAAAGTGAAGCACGCTGCAGTGTGTTACCAAGCTTTTATCTTATACTTCTTGTCGCGTTGATTAGTGACACTCGGGTAGCGGATGCTGCTGTTTTTATCAATTGTGATCAACTTCATATCTAACGAATCGTAATTGTCACAATCACAATACAAAATACAAATACCGTAGTAAGTGACAACCTTCCAACCGAGTACGAAGGTTTTTGGAAGTTGTTTCGTTTAATTGCTTTTAATAATGTAACAATGTTGAGATTAATACTACGAAACTCTGCACGAACATTAACATTAAGTAAAGAAACTCTTAAATGCGAGAGAAGGACATTAATTTACTATAAATTCTGGCCAGTAGAACGTGACCATAGATTTTGCAGTACAAATGGACAGAAGCATGCATACCCCTTTGACGGCGATGAATACATTTATCCCTATAAGTCTGAAGATCAAACTTTGCAGCCAAGGAAAATTTCTAGGGCAGACCTTAATGAGGCCTTGAGTGCAAAATTTAGAATGTCTGCAGATAATGTCCAAAAGTTGTCAGCAGATGTAAAATTCAAGAGGAATCAACTTGCAGATATGGACCAAGTATTAAATATCCTACTAAAGTATGGTGCTGATAAAGATTCTCTTGTAGAAAATCCCTGGATACTAAAAATCAATCCAAGTAAGTGCTGTGAAGACTTTAACCATAAATCTAAAGTTGAAAAAAAATATTTGTAGGGTTTCTAAACGCAAAATTGGAAATTATCAGTGGCTTAAATAATAAAAATGTCAATGATGTTCTTCCATTATTAAGAATATCTCTTTCTCGGCTCCGGGCAATAGCTCATCAAATGAAAAAAGAATCAAATATGATTCTTGGAGAAAACCGTATATATTTCATAAGTGAGCAACTGAAATTGGAGCCGAGGGTTGTGTCAAGATACTTATCTCGGCGGCTGTTTATGTTGGAAATGCCACTTGAAACTTTAGTTGAAAACTTGCAAACAATGGTGAATTTTGGTGTATCTCCTCTAAGTATTCTACGTGATCTCTGGGCTTTCAGATATACACCAAAATCTATAAAGTCCCGTTTTGAGAGAGCGAAGGATGCAAAGAAAGGGAAAATTATGCCTTGGATGGTTAGATGTCCCGAGAGAATTCTTTTAAGGTTTTTATAAATATATTTGTTGTAATGAACTCTATAGTTTGAATTATATAATTGATTACAAAAAGGTCACTGAAACTATCCTTGGATGAAAGTAATTTACTTGGGGAGGGCAATACTGTTGTCGATTATGTTGCCAGAAGGCTGGGATATGATTCTGAAACAACAGCTGCAATAATGTCCAAGCATCAGGCAACTTTTCATGTCAGAGTTACAAAGGTAAGAACTTTTGTTATTCGTTTACGTTCTTTTCGCAATCTTTTATTTTACAGATAAAAGAAATTCTCGATTATTTACTCGACATTGAAGGTTATCAACCATTCGAAATTGCCCAAGTGATTAGAATACTTTGTCACAGTTTAGAAACAACTAAAACACGATTAGAAGAACTAAAATCCTATGGATGTAGACCAAGTTCCTTAGTTATAGTTTGTAAAAGTAAAACCGAATATGAAAAATTTGTTAGACAGTGGGTGTCGGCACAAAATAAATGGCAATAGTCTAATACTTGATAATGAAAGCAGTTTATTATTTTGAAATGTTAAAGATAATCAGATTTATACCCACCGATTTTTACTCATTGGCTTCTCATTTTTGATTATATGTATTTATGCAGCAGGTCCAACAACACAAAGTAAATCTGTTTTTATTGATTATGTATTCATTTCATTCACTATTTTTAAAACGTGCTGGCTCGATAATCAGAACAAAATAAACCATAATAACACAAAGACATATTATTCACATAATGCACATCTGAACTTCGATGTTTCCATTATTTTTGCTTTATAATTTCACTAAGTTTTTTTTATTAAACCCAGTTTTAATTGAATGAATATTTCTATGAGTTGTTTTTCAATATCATCATAAACCGATTTTATAACAAAAAGTGGCAATTTACCTTCTTCTTCCCATTCCTGCGTTTCATCATTGTAAAATTGATGCCATGATCTTTTTAAAATTTTCTTTTCAACATTATTCCACTCATTAGCAGCAATAATGGCGACATTCTTTTTTACTGTAAGTTCTTTAAAACATTGAGAATTGCTAAAATTGACAGGAAACTTTTTCAATAACTTTTTTAAAAATTCTAATGGGGGTTATCTGGTCGAGAGGCTCACACCAATGCTGTTCAATTTGTCGACAGAAACATTACACAGATTTTTTATCATTACTTATTAATTTCATTAGAAGCTTAAGTCAATGTTTACTCCTTTTCGTTACAGTATGTTGGAAGTCTGCTAATTTATCGTACAGGTGCAGTCTGTTCTCTGTGTAAAGCTAATGTTTTCGTTGGGAGAATCCTCTAATAAAGCGGGTCTTTAGTCGGCGTTATAAATCGAAATCCATCTCCATGATTTTTTGACGAATCTTATTTTGAATGCTGCACTAGGATCATTACTTAATTTTTTTGCGTTAGAAATTTGCAAAGCCTTTATAACATAACGTGAATGAAAAATAGATAAACATCCTCTGAACAAGTGCTGCATACACAAGTAAAAAAATGTTTGGCCTTTTGGCTTATCAATTGAATTGATATGGAAACATGTTACAGACTCTGCAGGCATGAACAGTTTTTCTTCCATTAGTGTATTCAACCTCTTTCTCTTCTTTCTTTCTCGTTTTTCTGATCCCATGTTCACTTTAGGTACATAAGTAAATAGAACACCACTAAATATTTAACTATTTTAAACAAAATCACGAAGTAATCTAACCTTTCAATTTTACCAAAAAAAATTTATATTCGACACTCGATTTCCTGTCCTCATACTTCTCATCAAGTGTCGTTACACTATAACCCACATCTTACTTCCAACGTGTAATTTGGAGTTAAAAACTTATGCTATGTATATTTAATACATTTCTTCTTTGGTGCCATAGCATAAATGATCAGTGGCGGTTCGTGATAAAATAAGCAAGTGGGGCAAGGAAAAATTATAAGGTTAATTAAATCAAATTTCTATCTAATAGTAAGATTTCTTATTTACGAATCTAAGGTATATATTTAAGCCCAATATAACAGTTATATGTGTACATTAATGTATATAACAAAGCTTATCCACTAATACGAGTACCTCTCCTTTTCAATATTAAAATTAAATTGAAAAAATAATCAGCATGCTGCATTTTTTAAATTTTCATAAGTGTTAAACTTTTTTTTTACGTGCTACTTTATCAAATAACAATAATCCTATCAAGGGTCCTACACGACTGGCCTAGAACTCAATTTCTTTTCTTCACGAAAACGAGAAATTGTGCATTCTATTTCTCTTAAAATCTCCTTTTCTGGGGCCAATTTAATTTACCTAACACAGCATCCATGTAGTAAGGCATGTAAGAGTAAAATGTTTGGTTGCCGTTGCAGTGACACTGCTGGTCGCTGTTAATGCAATATATAGGTATGGGGTCATTTGTATACACTACACTACACAGTAACATCAATTTACGATTTTTTTGCTACGATGTGTTCTGTCTTGGTGGTTTACATAGTTTTTGTTAAAATTTCCAAGTGTTGAAATAATTTTGAGTTTCTTTTATTAGGTACTTTCTAGATTTCTTGGTGGGGCCCGGCCGCAGTGGTCCATTTAAACGAGCCAGTAAGCCACGAGCTTATCTACAGCAACTCATTAACTGATTTTGTCACAAGGACCAATTTTACAACATTTACCGTTAGTTTAGGATAAGGAAGTTGACGAACTAAACAAATGGCCATTCTAGTCTTATTTCCTATGAAACTTTACTTTGACCAAATTACTGAGGAACAAATTTCTGTCTGTTCGGATTACAAGAGACTTTCATATGATGAAAAATAGCTTCCTCGGACTATCGAGTCACCACTGCATGGTATGGACTCGCCGATGGATAGCTCCGCAGCAATAGCTTATGTGAGGATGCCAATCGGAGCTTTAATAGAGGAAATCATCAGGGGCGCCTATCAAAGAACAACCCTCGGTGGATAAAACGGGGAAACCTGCCGTATCGCAAGGCAATTGTAGCCTGCATATGACAGGAAAAGGAGAAGAGAACTGTTTAATGTAATCAAAACATATACCAGGAATCTAGTAAGAGTCATTATACGGGTCATTGGGCCATTCATAGTAGACCGTGTTAGAAGACTGGGAATAGCGGCGAATGATTTCTGCAAAAGCTGTAAGGATTCGAAGGAAATCGAGTCCGTTCAACACGTATTCTACGAGTGCGCCGGAAATAAAGCTCGAATTAGAGCTTTCAGATAGAACTAATATAATGGTACATACAGTACGTTTACATGAATAATTGAAGTATGCTTAAAGTAATCAAAATAAGAAAAGGCACATTTAACGCGTAAATTTCAACTTAAGTAATTGGAAAATTGAATTCAAGAAAAATTCAAGTCAAGTAATTGGAATAATTCAATCAACCACCGTACCTGATTTCAAGTCAAGTACTCAAGTATTCATGTAAACGTACTGATAGATGGCCAAGCTTCTCCTAAGAACCTTCAATTATGTATCTCATCCCGTGCTCGAATATATTGTTGCGAGCGTGGCCTTTGGTTCGTTATTTAAAACGCAATATTGATTATTTAATATACAAGTTCTTTATTTCACTCTAATCATATAAAATTCACAAACCTTCAATTAATCAAATGAACTTTAATTATCGCTAATACTGTACTTTCAATTCATATCGCAATCCAATTACAACACTTTCGCTTCTTTATTACTTTCACTTATTAATACTGCAACGTCTAAGACAAGACTCTTTTATTGGCGGTGACAACTGTTATCTTTATACCCTAGAAAGTCTCCAGTTTCTTCTTGAGTGTTCTATTCCAGAATCGTCTTGACTATTCTATTCCTGAATCTTCCCGAAGATCCACCATAGATTCTCCGAACCTGAAGTTGTTTACTCTCCATTTCCAATAGATGCCACCAGTTGTCTCTTTCTGTTGCACGTAACACTGCCCCTTCTTAAAATTTTTCGTCCCGAACAATAGGTGGTTCACCCCACGGTCCTGATGCTCGTAGTATTGATACAAGCGGTCCAAATGAACAATTTTACGCTTGCCTCTTTTGCCACGCTGAATCCTGTATATCACGTCATTAATTCTAGTTACTACTGAATACGATCCCTCCCAGTGTTGTTGTAGTTTTGGAGAACGTCCCATATGTCGTTTCGGATTCTATGACCAAACAAGATCACCTTCGTTCAATCCTGAGGAATTAGCACGTAAGTCATAGCTCGTGGCCTCGTGCACATTAGCTAATTGTTGTTTGAGCTCCGAAACGTAGTCTTCTGGTAACTTTTGTTCACTTCTGGGGGTACCAAATTTAAGGTCGCTAGGTAAATGCATCTCCCTTCCGAATATGACTTTAGCTGGGGTTTGTCCGGAAGTGTTATGAACGGCGGATCTATAAGCCATTAGGAATATAGGAATATGTCGATCCCAATCGCGTTGATGATAGTCAACTACTTTCTTTAGATGCTCGATCAATGTTCTGTTCAAGCGCTCTACCATGCCATCAGATTGTGGGTGTAGAGGAGTTATTCTGGTTTTTCTTATTCCCAACATTTTACACATCTCCTGGAAATCCGTGATTCGAAGTTCCGTTCTTGGTCCGAATGCAGTTCGTGAGTCATACCAAACCTATACTGACCCAATTCTTTATTATTTGTTCCGCAACTGTTGTTGCCTCTTGATTAGGGATTGTATACGCTTCAGGCCATTTACTGAAATAGTTAATGGCAACTAATATATAACGGTTACCGCCATCCGTTTCTGGAAAAGGTCCAGCGATGTCTGCAGCTATCCTTTCAAAGGGGGCTCCGACATTATACTTATGCATTTCGCCTCTGCTTCTGTGTTGCGGCCCTTTGCAAGCAGCACAGACAGTGCATCAGCGGCACCACTCCTCCACATCTTCTCGCATATGTAGCCAATAAAACCTTTCTCGTATTTTGGAAATTGTTTTATTCACTCTCAAACGTCCTCCAGAGGCTCCACCGTGCATTTCTTCTAGAAAATCTTTGATGCTGGCACGACTATCTGCATTCGGAAAGATTCGCCGCTAGGTGCCTCCCACTTGCGTTTTAATATACCACATTCAACATGAAGAGAGTTCCATTGAGCCCAGTAACTTTTTAGCTTCTCACTCTGTTCCAAAATATCCTTCCAGTCTGGTCTTTCCATGTCTACTTTCCAAACAAGAATAGGTGAAATGTCTGAATCTTCTCGTTGTGCTGTTCGCAGGTCCTCGTTGTCCCAACCAGTAGATGGTTCCACGATTAGCAACTGTATAGTTGCTGTTTGCATGGACGTCGTGAAAGAGCGTCTGCATTTCCATGGATTCGGCCTCTTCGGTGTTGGATTTCAAAATCATAAGCCTGGAGTCGCTCTAACTATCTCGCTACTTGCCCTCAGGGTTCTTAAACTGCAGAACCCAATTAAGCGCTGCAGGGTCGGTGCGAAGAATGAATTTCTGCCCGTAGAGATGTCTATGAAAATGCTTTGTTGAACTTACAATGGCAACTAGCTCTTTTCTTGTAGCACAATAATTTTTCTCTGACTTTTAAAGTGCTTTGCTATAGTAAGCTACTGGAACTTCTTGACCATTCTCCTCCTGCGAAAGCACTGCACCAATACCTTCATTGCTGGCATTCGTGTCCAATATAAATGTTTTCCCCAGCTTTGGATAGTGAAGTACTGGAGCTTCTCAGAGCTGTTGCTTAAAATTTTCAAAACTGTCGTTTCATTTGTCCGACCATATGAACGGCTTTCCTTTTTTTGTAAGCTGATGTAGGCTCCTTGCTATATTTGCAAAACCTTTCACGAATCGCCTGTAGTAGGTAACTAAACCAAGAAAACTCCGTAATTGATGTTTGTCCTTTGGAACTGGCCAATTTTTGACGGCTTCTATCTTCTCTGGATCGGTTCTTACTCATTGTAATGAAACTATGTGCCCTAAATATTTAACTTCATTTTTAAATAGAGCACATTTACTCGCACTGAGCTTCAATTTCGCATCTTTGAGTCTTTGAATTACGTCCCTTAAGTTGTTTTTATGTTATTATGGTCGTAGCATATAGCAATATGTTACACTGAGAAATACTGTAGCATGTATGCCGGCCTTTGGTTAAACCGATTGCTGAACACACCCAAAACTCGACGAACGAGCTCGGTGTGGTATGCCGGTGGCAAAAAGAGAAGAGGAGAGTTAGCCGGCTGTCAAAAAAATGTGATGTGGTGAAATGAGCTGAGAAATAGCGTGTGAATCAACAGTTTTATTTTAAATAAAAAAAACGAGGAAGCTTAAAGAGAAACAGGAAAATATTTAAAAAAAAGTACGACGAAAAGCTAAGAAAGCTAACGAAAATTGCAAAAGGTAACCGGGGATTAAAAAGAAAATTTCCTATGAAGATTGTGAAGGAGGGTTCATCGGACCATGAAGTTTAGCCAGTTGAAAGTATAGCCACAACAAAAATTTTAAGGTATCGTACAATCATTTAATTAAGTCATGATGTGCGAAATGCTGGGAGATATATACTCCTGAGCAGATACAGTTTATCGCATCCGACGTCTACCCATCTTTTCATACAAAAGTTTTTCGAGGTTAAAGGTCCACATGGGACCGGGAATGACTCCACTTAAAAGAACGATTTTGTACATAATGTTCTTCAATAAAAATGCCAAGTGGTACAGGATTCAATTGGCAACGCTAACAAACAAATAAAATTAGAAAGACTCCTGATAAATGCAGCAGCCTTCAAAGCACGCTCGATGACAACGAGTAAAATATTTCATTATTTAGGAAAGAGAAAAGTCCAATATATAAAATAGACAAAAGAAAAAAAAACAAAAAGAAATTTAGAAATCAGGAACTAAAAAGGAATTGCGTAAAAATTTCAGTATGGATCTGTCCCCAAAGGAATTCGATTTTTCCACCACTATTTGGTATTTCTTCAAGCAGTATTTATTTCGATAACTCTAGTCGGAAAGACATACATACAGACATACAAGCGTATGTTGTACTATATCGCGAAAAAGTTCCATCCTTTGCACTGGCAAATATATGAATTTTGTCAATTTTATATTGATTTTTATATTTTCATTCTTCAATTTCTAAAATGTCGTCACGAGTCTTATTACGTACCTACATAATTAAATAATCAATTGAATTGAGAATTTTTGTTCAATCTATTGCGGGATTGTTATATTTTATTTTTCGTTAATAAGTACATATGCAAACTAATAGTTAGCGATTAATTTGTTAGGTAACTTATTCCAGAATTTTTTTACATTTCTTGTAAAATTCAGTATTATCGCATTGTCCTGTAACGTAATTACAATAGAAACTATAAATATAAAAAAATAAAAAAAATAACGTTCATGGCTCCATAAAAATTTATTGAATCATCATTATTATTAAGTTTTGAAAGAAAATCATCACTGAATTACTATTACCCTTAGATGTTGACAGAAAATTCTTGTCAATTTATTATTATTATCAGATTTTTGACAGAAAATTATTATTACCTTGTTGTAAGGAAAATCCCGACAACTTCAAAATTTTTGTTTTGTTAGATTTTCTATTTACAGGAACGCAGTTACCATCCAGGAGGCCTTCGCGGAGGGAATTGCGTCATTTAATGAAAGTAATAGCACTAGAAATTTTTGGTACCAAAGGTAATTAAAGAAAAAAAGAGAAAAAGAAGACTGTCGGGGATTTTCTCAATAGCGTTCTTTAGTAGGTTTCTTTGTAAGTAAGTGACGTAAGGGTCCCTTCAGGACCGAATGTGTGCCGCCGTTTTTCTTTTGATGAATAGGCACGAATTTTTTTTTATTATGGCAGACGGCAGCGGCAGGTTTTTCGTGGAACGTCCCCAATAGCCGAGGCGAGCTAGCGTGCCGCCCTACAGTCAACGCTGTCCGTCGAGTGATCTGCCAGCTCATGCTGGCAGTCTGGACTTCACGTCCAAGCCAATCACTCAACATACTATCATAACAATGTTCCTTGAATGTCCTTCCGATTACTATTATGTCATCCAAGTAGACAAGACATGTTTTCCAGATTAAACCACGTAGAACACATTCCATTAGTCGTTCGAATGTGGCTGGAGCATTACATAACCCGAATGGCATTACTTTGAATTGCCACTGCCAACTGAGAAAGCAGTTTTCTCTCGGTCCTCGGGATGTATTTCCACTTGCTAGTAACCACTCTACAAATCCAGCGTGGAAAACCATTGTGCTCCGGAAAGGGTATCCAATGTGACATCAATCATTGGTAATGGATAGCTATCCTTTCTCGTGACGTTATTTAGTTGGCGGTAGTCTACACAGAATCGGGTGCTGCCATCCTTTTTCCTGACCAGAACTAGCGGCGATGTCCAAGGGCTGATAGATTCCTCTATTTTGCCTTCTTTCCTTCATGGAGTTCATCATATCTGCAACTTCTGGTTGTTTGGCTAATGGCAATCTTCGTGGTGTCTGTCGAATAGGCCTGAAATTTCCTGTATCGATCCGATGCTGGACAAGATTTGTTTTACCATAGTCATCATCATTCATTGCAAATAATTCCGAAAATTCGTCGATCACATCTTTGGCATCGTTGTATTGTTGCTCACTTAAGGCACTGGACGAAAGGAGTTTCTGAACCTGTTGGGTAGTAACTGGTATAGGTTTTGTCTCCTTGACATTACTACCATTATCCAAATTGACGATTTGGTAAACGGGTTCACAATTTCCAATTATAGCACCTTCTTTTAGTTGTACCTCATTTTCGGATGTGTTAAGCACTCTGACTGGAATTAATGTTGCATCTTCTGCCTTCACTAAAGTCTTGCCAACAATGATGTAACCGCACCAGATAGAATCGGCAGATCCCGATGGCATCAGTAAGCTTTGTCCATATTAGTGTCTCGGAGCATGCTGTTATGGAACTATGCTGAGTGAACGACTTCGACGTGAAGCCCCAACTGCCAGCATGAGCTGACAGATCACTCAGCGGACAGCGTTAACTGCAGGACGGCACGCTAACACCTCAGCTATTGCGGGAGAGTTATAGGGAGGGTTACCCAAAAACCTGCTGCTGCTACCTGCCATAATCAAAAAAATTTCGTGCCTAAACACGAACGTCGCAGCACACACTCCAGCCCTGAAGGGGCCTTTACACCATTACCTGCGTGAAGGCACAGATGGATTGCCCTCTCCTGCTTGCCCCATCCACCCAATGACACTGAGGGCAGATTGTTTCCAGTGTCCCTATGCTGACCTGACAGGAGAGAAGAGTAGCGGACCTTTTGACCTCCAAATCAAGAGGGCTCCAGGAGAGTGAGGGATAGAGAAAGAGTCTATGACATTATTACAACCATTTTCATGTATTTGTACCAGTTCAACTAAGTTTTATTCATTACAGGTGAGCCTAGTTGCTCCAAGTTCACAATAACAGATGTCTGGCCTTCGCCTTAGTGTTGCAAAAACCGCAACTGTTTAAAATCTAGTTATTACTATCTCTATTCTGTCTTCCATAGACTTCCGTCACTTCTTGTAGGGACCATACCACACTAACTTAATTAATCTATACTAGCTCTTTTGGATTACAAAAAAATTTCACTTCCGTATTCTCAGTTCTCTCTTATGCCTCTAATGTTAACAAAGTTTTGTTTTTTTCTTATATTCTTCCAGGGTGAGACAAGTGAAGAAAGGAGCTGACGAGCGCAGGTCTACGCGGACTCGAGGATGTTAGAAATTAAACAGACTCATCCTGAACCAGCTACTAACTCTTAACAAAACTACGTGCGAACAAAATGCATTCAATATAGCTTAATTTGGAATTTCAGACTTCTATCAAAACTAAACACCCACTTAAATTCAACGCGGTCCAACACTGCTATAAAATTCGTCATAAATATATTATTCGATTAAGGTATTATCGATATCGATCTTTATTTTAGCTTATCCTAGAAATGTAGCATCCTTTCGAGCTATAAGTTTCATCACGATTAACTAAATAGTTAAAATTATTATACAAAAATAGCATTACTTCAAATTCACATCGGATTATTCTATTTGAACTATACGACTCTCCGCGATTAACTATCTAATTTATATTGCATTTTTTTTTCTTTCCTTTTCAAATATAATAGTACGTATGTCTATAGACTTTATCCAAGCAATTTAATGAGGTCTATATCGACCCTAAGCTCTCGACGGGAGGATGCCCGTTTAAACTTCAAGTGTTAAATTGCTGATTTGTCGGCTTCCAACATCATATCGTAAAGCTTTGATCTTTTAGTCAGACTTAATTAATTTCGAAAGTTAATTTGCTCTTACTACGCCTAAAAGATTCGCAAATATATTAAAAAATTTGCAAGAGTTACTCACGTGCTTTTCAATCCCTCGAAGGAGCTCCCTAGAGGTGTTGCAATGTCCTGAAAAAATTTTATAGACGTAGAAAGCCAGACAACCCGACACTCTTAAGCATGGAGTGTTGATAGATCTACTCAACCAGGTTAGTTGTGATAATCAATCCGTTTTTTTTCTTCCTTTTTGTGCGATTGTTGTTCCCGTAGACACGGTTCCTCTCCCGCCTCTACATATGCTTGCACGGTCTGGATTACTTCGAGTCTTACACCTTAACATCCTCTGCGCTATGCTTGCTCATGATATTGGAGGGTGATAATTGTTGAAATATTTTTCGAATATCGAGCTACGTATAGGAGAGATATTTTGGTAAGCTCACTGCTAATTTAATCTAATAAAAATTCTTGAATTAACATGAAATTATACTACTGGTACCTTTTGAACTGTTGCAGTTGCGAATTATCCAGGAGAGACGATTTGACCTTAAGGGTCGTTTATGACCTCTGGAGTAGTTGCTCCTACTGGCGTCAGGCTCCGCCGTGCGTGTAGTATTTGAGTACTTATTTATTCTTACTATAACAAGGAGGGCTCCAATTCACTTTGGTAAAAGAACTGTAGTTACTATTAATCAAAATATAATTGATTAATTGGGAAAAATTGTAGTTTTCGAAATTTACCTAAGTGGGAAAATCGTCCTCAAATCATCCGCGAGGGAATAGTAGACTCCATTCATTTATCTGGTTTGCTTTTATTTTCTCTTGGAGAAAATGTACAGTACCTACTGTTGTCGAGCTGCCTACCATTCGCTTGTTGGAACAGTGGTAGGGGCTTTTAATTGGGTTTGGTTTCTGTTGGAACCAATCACGTGGTCGGCCGATTCAGAAAATATCGCGCACGATCGAACTTTCGGGAAAATTTACCCGTAGCTAAACGTTTAAATTTAACCAAAAGCGCTTAAACGAACGCTTTCCTCGGATTTGAATTCCACTTTTTTCTTTTGTTTTGGTTTATACCTTATAACTTTTAACACACAAGCTGTTTCTTTTCTAAGACTTTTGTGTTCACCGGATGTCACTATGCTCGCTATTATCCTCTGTTTTTCGACTTAATTCGATGGCTTTTCACTTCGTTCCTTTTGACAGCCCGCTCGAAGAAAGTCTTCTTCTTCCTTTTTTCGGGAGTGTTCTGCACGTCTGGCTCTCCATCCATATAGAGAACAGTAGGCCGAGTGTACATGGTGTCTCTAGTCTCAGTGTAGCATACTGCTAAATGCCGTATGCTACGACCATAACAGGGCAGGGTAGTCTAGACCACCCGTGGATCAGACAACGCTGAAAAATGGTCGACTGAGCTAGCCGGTCTTAAACATAGGCCTCATCGCTGCGGGCTCCCAATGTGTGGCTCGACCCATGACCCATGAAATTTTCTCATTACTCAAGCTAGGCGGCTGCTACGGACTGTCCAAGACCGTCAGATCAGACCTCAACGTCATTCTCCGTGTCGGGAACCAGAGTTGCACTGACAGGTTGGTAACCCAAAAAATCCAGCCGGTCAGTCCCCTTCTGTCTTAATTCACCGAGATGCCGAGAGACCCCGCGGTCAGTAACCTAACCAACTGATCGTAAAGCTCTCTCAGCACTGACATCTCACTCTGATCTCCGACCGACGCTTATTCAAGGTGTTATGGAACTATGTTGAGTGATTTGGCTTGCACGTGAAGTCCCGACTGCCAGCATGAGCTGACAGATCACTCGGCGGACAGCGTTGGCTGCAGGGCGGTACGCTAGCTCGCCTCGGCTATTGGCGGAGAGTGTGGGGAGGTTCCACGAAAACCTGCCCCTGCCGCCTGCCACATACAAAAAAAATCTTGTGCCTTTAACCAAAAACGCCGGCACACATTCAGTCCTGAAGGGACCTTTACGTCACTTACCTAAATCCATATTGAAGGCGCATATGATCTGCCTTCCTGCATGCCCCAACCGCCCAACTGACTCTGAGGGCAGATATTTTCAGAGTCCCTTGTAGACCTGTAAAGAGAGAGACTAGCAGACCTAGACGACCTTCACGGGAGAGGGCTCCAGGAAAGTGAAAGGAGAAAGAAAAGCGTTCAGCACTTTGTTTTTACGTTATAATTGCGAGTCCTAGACTACCATTCTTGCTCACGACATTTTCGATAACAAATATACACATAATTATGGGTTCATTCTAAACAAATAAATGTTAAATTAAAGTTAATTCTAAGGGAATTATTATAAATTGAATGTATATTATAATAATGAAAGAAAGTCTTAAAAGTATATTTGAAATATCCCTAAGGCGGAGATATACTAACAAAAAAAAAACAAAATTAATAAAGAATTCTTCGTTAATCCAATGACATTTTTACATTTCTTTCTTTGTTTTCGAAGAGTTTGATAATTTGTAACTTTTCTACTAAGTACACTTTGAGTAATAAAATAAAATCTAGATTTCTGAAACTGTAACTAATAATATCTTGATGACTATCAGTATTAGTTGCAAATGCTTTGTTCGCAATATAATATATAAATTTTTATATAATCTCCGTGTATTTTCATTGTAAATATTTTCAGGCGGTGATGGCAATTTTCTTAAAATTGTAAAGAACGGAGAATGTCTACATTGACTGAAGCTTAAAAACGAGCTTATCGGAAGTAGAAATGTCATATTTTCCTTTTTATGTACATACCTTATAGAATTCAAGTGATAGTGCGTGTACAGCGTTGCCATATATTTTTTAAAGAAAACTGTAATAAACAGAAAAAAAAACTGTTTTTCGAGCAAAAAACTGTCATTGAAAAAAGATAGCTTCTTCTTAGTTTAAGTATAATTTTTATTATATACGTACTCAGACCATAATAGATATTACAAAAATCACACTTCTTGTAAGAAAAATCACAAAAATTATTAAAATAATAGGTACATTTCTTTTGCAACAAAAAGCCTCCTTGGCATAGCATATTGCTAACTAAAACTTGAATACGTAGTAGAATATAATTATTAATTATTTTGCATAAATCTTTGTCGAATTTTTTAACATTTCGTTAGAATGTTTAAAATTTTTGCAATCTGAATTTTGCTTTTTTAAATAATCTTTCGTCCTTAAAATTTCACACAATGTGGGGACCTCTAGCCTGTTCCGAATTTTCGTTTTATTAAAGTTGATTTGCGAGAAAATTCTCTCTACATTTGCTGTGGCTACAGGGATTGACAAAACTGCTGACACCAGTTTTTTCAACAAAGGAAAACACATGGATCCATCGCTGGGCTTTAAATTAAAAATTGTTTCCCAAAACTTTTCTTGAACAAAATTAATATGACGCAGTTTACGCCACCCAATGGAAGACGATATTAACAGTTTATAGATGAGATGACAGATGATACTCTATGGGATTCAGGAAAAAATGACAGGATTGCCGTTTGAACTAATTTTGAAAAGAGCAGAATTGAAGCAGAATATCTGAGCTTTAAAAGTTATACAATAGGTCTGTTTTTGTAAAATTATTAAGCAGCTATAAAAAATTACTTTTTGTCTACAAAAACTGTCAAATTTGGCGGATAACTGGGGAAAATTGGAAAACTGCACAGCTACCAAAAAAACTATCATTTATAGGAATAACTGTCAATATAGCAACGCTGCGTGTACATGAAATTTTATTGTCCTTTACCTTCGGACAATGATATCAATATTTGTCAGTAGGCATCAAAATGGTCGTAATTTAAAGAAGAGTGTTACAACTTCCAACGCAATAAGCATTTTTTTTTCAACAAACAATTTTAGTTACTTAAGACGTACATAAAAAGGAAAATATGACATTTCTACTTCCGATAAGCTCGTTTTTAAGCATCAGTCAATGTAGACATTCTCCGCTTTTTACAATTTTAAGAAAATCGCCATCATCGCCTGAAAATATTTACAATGAAGATACACGGAGATTATAAAATAATTTATATATTATACTGCGAACAAAGCATTTGCAACTAATACTGATAGTTATCAAGATGTTATTAGTTACAGTTTCAGAAATGTAGATTTTATTTTATTACCCAAAGTGTATTTAGCAGAAAAGTTACGATAATTATCAAACTCTTCGAAAACAAAGACAGAAATGGAAAAATGTCATTCAATTAACGAATAATTCTTTATTACTTTTGTTTTTAGTTAGTATATCTCCGCCGCCGGAGCCAACATTGAAAAAATCATTAGCGGGAAGTTGAAAAAATAAGCGCACAGCTCGAAAAGTCATCATAATATAACGTTTCGAACTTCTGCTTCATATCTTATGAATATATGTATTGCCTTTGGTAAAACAATTGTATCAGTAATAACCTTAAATAATTAATTTAAAAACATTTATTTCGGCGGACCCACTTACATATTTCTTGCTTGCTTACAGTTCTCTCTCAGTTGGTACTTGGTATAAAAACATTTATTTCGACGGATCAATTTATTTATTTGTTGTTTACAGTTCTCCTCAGTTGGTACTTGGTGCTTAGACCGAAAGAGTCAGCAATATAGAAGTGAGCCCACTTTTTGCAATGCATTTCCATTAACGTAGTCAGTTGTCAGTGAGTTCATACACAAGGCTATTACCACAGACAAGAAATACCCAGCTCGACGGTAGTACCATTGTGTATATATTGTTGCGAGCGTGGCCTTTGGTTCGTTATTTAAAACACAATATTAAATAATTAATATATAAGTTCTTTATTACACTTAAATCATATAAAGTTCACAAACATTTATTTAATCAACTCAACTCTAATTATCGCTAACACTGTACTTTCAATTATCGCAATCTAATTACACACTATCGCTTCTTTATTGCTTTCGCTTCTTAACACTGCAACGTCTAAGACAAGACTCTTTTTCTGGCGATGACAACTGTTATATTTATACCCTAGAAACACTCCGGATAAATCTGGAGTGTTCTATTCCAAAAGCTTCTAGACTATTCTATTTGTTCTATTCCTGAACTTTCATAATCGATTCTCCGAACCTAAAGTCATTTACTCTCCGAACCTGAAGTTGTTTATTGCCAGTAGATGTCACCAGTTGTCTCTTTCTATTGCACGTAACACTGCCCCCTTCTTAAACTTGTTCGTCCCGAACAACAGGTGGTCCACGGTCTTGATGCTCGTAGTATTGACACAAGCGGTCCAAATGAACAATTTTGTGCTTGCCTCTTGTGCCACGCTGAATCCTGTATACCACGTCATTAATTCTAGTTACTACTGAATATGGTCCTTCCCAGTGTTGTTGCAATTTTGGAGAACGTCCCTTACGTCGTTTCGGGTTGTACAGCCAAACAAGATCACCTTCGTTAAATCCTGCGGAATTAGCGCGTAAGTCATAGCGGGTCTTCATCAGTATTTGTTGCTAATTTCGTCCTCGTGGCCTCGTGTACATCGGCTAATTGTTGTCTGAGCTCCGATACGTAGTCTTCTGGTAACTTTTGTTCACCTCTGGGGGTACCGAATTTGAGGTCGCTAGGTAAACGCATCTCTCTTCCGAATATGACTTTAGCTGGGGTTTGTCCGGTAGTACTATGAACGGCTGATCTATAAGCCATTAGGAATACAGGAATATGTCGATCCCAATCGCGTTGATGATAGTCAACTACTTTCTTTAGATGCTCGATCAATGTTCTGTTGAAGCGCTCTACCATGCCATCAGATTGTGGGTGTAGAGGAGTTGTTCTAGTTTTTCTTATTCCCAACATTTTACACATCTCCTGGAAAGTCCGCGATTCGAAGTTCCGTCCTTGGTCCGAATGAAGTTCGTGAGGCACACCAAACCTACTGACCCAATTCGTTATTATTTGCTCCGCAACTGTGGTTGCCGCTTGATTAGGGATTGCATAAGCTTCAGGCCATTTACTGAAATAGTCAATGGCAACTAATATATAACGGTTACCGCCATCCGTTTCTGGAAAAGGTCCAGCGATGTCTATAGCTATCCTTTCAAAGGGGGCTCCGACATTATACTTATGCATTTCTCCTCTGCTTCTGTGTTGCGGCCCTTTGCAAGCAGCACAGACAGTGCATCTGCGGCACCAGTCCTCCACATCTTCTCGCATATGTAACCAATAAAACTTTTCTCGTATTTTGGAAATGGTTTTGTTCACTCCCAAATGTCCTCCAGAGGTTCCACCGTGCATTTCTTCTAGAACATCTTTGACATTTGATGCCGGCACGACTATCTGCATTCGGAAAGATTCGCCATTAGGTGCTTCCCACTTGCGTTTTAATATACCACATTCAACATAAAGAGAGTTCCATTGAGCCCAGTAACTTTTTAGCTTCTCACTCCGTTCCGAAATATCCTTCCAGTCTGGTCTTTCCATGTCTTCTTTCCAAGCAAGAATAGGTGAAATGTCCGGATCTTCTCGTTGTGCTGTTCGTAGGTCCTCGTTGTCCCAACCTGTAGATGGCTCCACGGTTACCAACTGTATAGTTGCTGCTGTTTCTTTTTCTTCTATTCGTGTGCAATGTTTGCACTCAAGTTTACATGGACGTCGTGAAAGGGCGTCTGCATTTCCATGGATACGACCTCTTCGGTGTTGTATTTCAAAATCATAAGCCTGGAGTCGCTCTATCCATCTCACCACTTGTCCCTCAGGATTCTTAAACTGCAGAAGCCATTTAAGCGCTGCATGGTCGGTGCGAAGGATGAATTTCTGCCCATAGAGATATTTATGAAAATGCTTTGTTGAACTTACAATGGCAAGTAGCTCCTTTCTTGTAGCACAATAATTTTTCTCTGACTTTGAAAGTGCTTTGCTATAGTAAGCTACTGGAACTTCTTGACCATTCTCCTCCTGAGAAAGCACCGCACCAATACCTTCATTGCTGGCATCCGTGTATAATGTAAATGTTTTTCCCAGCTTTGGATAGTGAAGTACTGGAGCCTCACAGAGCTGTTGCTTCAAATTTTCAAAACTTTCGTTGCATTTATCCGACCATATGAACGGCTTTCCCTTTTCGGTAAGTTGATGTAGGCTTCTTGCTATATCTGCAAAACCTTTCACGAATCGCCTGTAGTAGGTAGCTAAACCAAGAAAACTCCGTAATTGATGTTTGTCCTTTGGAGCTGGCCAATTTTTGACGGCTTCTATTTTCTCTGGATCGGTTCTTACTCCTTGTGATGAAACTATGTGCCCTAAATATTTAACCTCTTTTTTAAATAGAGCACATTTACTCGCACTGAGCTTTAATTTTGCATCTTTGAGCCTTTGAAGTACATCCCGTAAGTTGTTTTTATGTTCCATGAATGTCCTTCCGATTACTATTATGTCATCCAAATAGACAAGACATGTTTTCCAGGTTAAACCTCGTAGAACACATTCCATTAGTCGTTCGAATGTGGCTGGAGCATTACATAACCCAAATGGCATTACTTTGAATTGCCATAAGCCACTGCCAACTGAGAAAGCAGTTTTCTCTCGGTCCTCGGGATGTATTTCTACTTGCCAGTAACCACTCTTCAAATCCAGCGTGGAAAACCATTGCGCTCCGGAAAGGGTATCCAATGTGTCATCAATCCTTGGTAATGGATAGCTATCTTTTCTCGTCACGTTATTTAGTTGGCGGTAGTCTACACAGAATCGGGTGCTGCCATCCTTCTTCCTAACCAGAACAACCGGCGATGTCCAAGGGCTGTTAGATTCCTCTATGATGCCTTGTTTCTTCATGGAGTTCATCATGTCTGCAACTTCTGGTTGTTTGGCTAATGGCAATCTTCGTGGTGTCTGTCGAATGGGTCTGGAATCTCCTGTATCGATTCGATGCTGGACAAGATTTGTTTTACCATAATCATCATCATTCATTGCAAATAATTCCGAAAATTCATCGATCACCTCTTTGGCATCGTTGTGTTGTTGTTCACTTAAGGCACTGGACGAAAGAAGTTTCTGAATCTGTTGGGTAGTAGCTGGTATAGTTTTTGTCTCCTTGACATTACTACCATTATCTAAATTGACGATTTGGTGAACGGGTTCACAATTTCCAATTATAGCACCTTCTTTTAGTTGTATCTCGTTTTCGGATGTGTTAAGCACTCTGACTGGAATTAATGTTGCACCTTCTGCCTTCACTAAAGTCTTGCCAACGATGATGTTCGATGTAACTTTTGTGGGGTTAGGCTCCACCAGATAGAATCGGCAGGTCCCGATGTCATCAGTAAGCTTTGTCCATATTAGTGTCTCGGAGAATGGCGAAAGAGTAATATTTTCGCAAACCATCGTCCTTACTTTCGCAGGATGATCTGCTTCTTCTCCTAGTTTCATAGGAATTTCTATGTTGCCATATTTGAGAATCCGCTCTCCGACATCCAGATTTATTTTGTATGTGGTCATGAAGTCTATTCCAAGAATGCAGTCATCCATTATGTCTGAAACCAGGAAAGTGTGAGGAAATAGTAGTTCGCCTAGTTGAACATCTAAAGTTATTTCTCCAAACACCTGTGCTGCCGTTCCAGTTGCTGTTCTTAGTAGATATTTGGTGGTGTTGTGAAGCCATTTGTTCTTAACAAGATCTGCTCTAATAATTGATCTTGAAGCTCCAGTATCGATAGTAACTGCGCAGTCATTTTTTCCTACACTTCCATATATAACAAGACTGCTATTATTTCTCGGTAACTGACTTACTTGGATGATGACTTCGGGGCTGTCGATTCCACCAACCAACTTCTGCCCCACGAAGTTGGTTTTTACTAGTTTTCCGACTGCTCAAGAGGAGAGACGATGTGACTAGTCGCTGTTTGATATCTAGTCTCTCCACGAATTGCTTGTTCCCTGGCTCGACATCTTTGGCATTCTTCTTTCCCCTCTTCTTCTGGTGATTCCACTCGTCGACGTTTTCTGCAGTCTCTTTGAAGGTGCCCTGGTTTATTACAATTCCAGCATCGAGGGACACCACGTGAAGGCGGGCTCTGTGATGATTGCACTCTGTTACAAGTACATTCTTCCACTGAAATTTCTCTCACTCGTACAGCACTCCGTGAAGCTTGTCTGGCGGATTCATACGCTAATGCATAGGCTAGTGCTTCTGCTGTTGATTTCTTTCCTGCTAGCCTCAATGATTGTTGTAAATTTTGATCTGTAATAGCGTTCAAAAATGCCTCCGTCGCTACTTCATTGAGAAAATCCGCATTCACGCTGGAGTATGACAGATGCGCTAATCTTTCTACATCTGCCTGCAGTTGTTGTAGTGATCCGCCATGTTTTTGAATCCTGTTGCGCAACTGTAGGCGATATACTTGCTGCATGTGCTCATCTCCGTAACGTAATTCTATCGCCTGTACTAATGAAGAGTAATTACGTTGATTTTCAATCGGTACAGTTTGTAAGAGTTCTGACGCAGGACCTCGAAGTGCTAACACCAGAGCTATAGCTTTGTCTTCATCATTCCATCCATTTACCTCTGAAGCTGCCTCGAATTGTCTCTTGAAGATATGCCACGAATTTTGTCCATCAAATATGGGAGGTTTCATTCTACCTGCACCGGATATTTCAGTTGCTCCGCTTAGAGGCTGACGATGCTTTATTCTTTCCAGATCTGATTTAAAACTGTCAAGCTGCTCGGTGACTTTTTGTTGAGCTTCCGCCACTTCCTGCTCGATTCCTTCAATTTTCAAATTTTGTTCGTCTAATGAGTTTTTCAGGAAAGTCTTCTGTTCCTCCAAACGAGTTTCTAGACAATTCTCCAAAGAGATCTTTTGTTCGTCCAAACGGGTTTCCAGAGATTTCTTTTGTTCCTCAAAATCAATCTTTTGTTCATCAAAACGGGCTTCCATAGATTTCTTCTGTTCATCTAAACGTGATTCCAGAGAATTCTTTTGTTCGTCCATAGATTTCTTCTGTTCATCTAAACGTGATTCCAGAGAATTCTTTTGTTCGTCCATAGATTTCTTCTGTTCATCTAAACGTGATTCTAGAGAATTCTTTTGTTCCTCGAGAGAATTCTTTTGTTCCTCGAGAGAATTCTTTTGCTCATCAAAACGGGCTTCCATTTTACTCATTAAAGTACTCAACAGCTGTTCCATTTTCATCGCAGGCGCTTCTTCAACTTCGATTTCCTCCAAGTTCTCTTCGAAAACAAATGTTTCAGGATTCTTTCCTTCCTCTATCAAAGATTGTCTAAGTCGCTCGACTAGAACTTTCTTTATGCCTGTCGTTTGTAATGACCGGTTCCCTAACTCCACTTTCAAATCCTGCGTTCGAAGCTCGTCCACTTTGCGCCCCATTATTTTAGTAATTCACTCACAGTTGAATATAAATTATTTTCCAGAACTTTTAAAATTTAACACAATTCCACAAAATTAATCACACTTTTAATTTTTCAGTCAATTGCCACCACTTTATTTCTCAAAAATATTTCACTTCTGACACCAGTTGTTGCGAGCGTGGCCTTTGGTTCGTTATTTAAAACACAATATTAAATAATTAATATATAAGTTCTTTATTACACTTAAATCATATAAAGTTCACAAACATTTATTTAATCAACTCAACTCTAATTATCGCTAACACTGTACTTTCAATTATCGCAATCTAATTACACACTATCGCTTCTTTATTGCTTTTGCTTCTTAACACTGCAACGTCTAAGACAAGACTCTTTTTCTGGCGATGACAACTGTTATATTTATACCCTAGAAACACTCCGGATAAATCTGGAGTGTTCTATTCCAAAAGCTTCTAGACTATTCTATTTGTTCTATTCCTGAACTTTCATAATCGATTCTCCGAACCTAAAGTCATTTACTCTCCGAACCTGAAGTTGTTTATTGCCAGTAGATGTCACCAGTTGTCTCTTTCTATTGCACGTAACAATATTATATAGTGGTCGCAACTTCACTTCAGGGCTGTTGAGTCATCTTCTCACTCGCGGCGCTGCAGTAAATAACTTGAACTGATGTACATTTCACAGCAGGGATTCATATCAAAGACGCAAAGCTTTTATATTGTGCTTAGAATAAAAGCTATAAAAGTTTTATGAAAAAAGAGAAGTGTAGAACCACATGCTATTTACAAATGCCAAAACTAGAGCCAGCCTAAATCATCAAGCAGGGCGAGGTAGGTCTGCCCGCCCAGTGCCCATGCGTCGCATAGGTTATGACGTATTAGACAACTGATCTTACATAGAGAGGAGTAAGAGACGCAAATGCAATGATTTGTAATGATCTCCCTCTGCATTCATTTCATGTCTTTTTTCCATCCGTCAGGGAATGTTCGAAAAAATTTTGACGTGGAAGTACGAGTGTGGCGAAAAAACGAATAACTTTTTCCCGGATAGATTTGTTCGATCCGATGAGATTGAGGGAATTGTAATTTTGGTGATAACGTAAGCACCCGGGAAACAACAAAAGGGAATTATATTTTTTGAACCAGTGAGGGCAAGTGTAGCGTGTGCGGATTGTAGACGAAATCAACAGGAAATTAGGATAATTCCAGAGCCTACAGTTTTCAACACGACCTTTGGAAGCGTAATGTGCCCCATTGTACCAAGCAAAAGAGTCAACAAAATAGGGACACTGTAAACTAACTGCCCTCAGTGTCAAATGGGTGGTTGGGGCATGCAGTAAGGCCGAAACATCTGCGCCTTCGAGGATGGTATACAGGTAAGTGACGTAAGGGTCCCTTCAGGACTGAATGTGTGGCGGCTTTTGGTGTGATAGGCACGAAAAATTTTTTGATTATGGCTGACGGCAGCGGCAGGTTTTTCGTAGAACCTCCCCACACTCTCCGCCAATGAGCCGAGGCGAGCTAGCGTGCCGCCCTGCAGTGAACGCTGTCCGTCGAGTGATCTGTCAGCTCATGCTGGCAGTCTGGACTTTACGTCCGATGTCAATCACTCAACATACTTCCATAACAAAAATGGCGCCCAACGTGGGGCCACCTCAGTTAGACTTCGGTGGTCTAAGAGTAAATTTTACTGGGGACTGGGACTTAGAGTGAGATGGTCATTTGGCACTTTGCTAATTGACTGACCTCAAGTCTCATATTGAGTGGAAGTTACATGCGGACCTGAGGCTAACTGTTTGGTATTTGAAAATTTTTCTGTAGAGTAACGTTAAAGTTTTTAAAGTCTGAAAGTAAAGTAAAGTTTTGAAAGTTTTTGCTATCTTGTTTCTCGATTTTGTATTAAAGTAACGTAATGTTTGAAAGTTTTTGGAATTTGTTTGAAGTTGAAGTTCGGCTTTAGGTTTGACCTTGGTCAAGCCTCAAGCCTGAACCATTAGTTTTATAATCTTTCCCGCTGGCCTTCTGCCATGGAAATGGTAGGTGGCCTCACAAAATTTTTGTGTGTGAGCTCTCGCGGAGATATGTCTCTGTTGGCCAAATGGCTGGTCGGAGTTATGAGTCTGCGAGACGACTGTTTGGCTTCCAGCTAATTAGTTGACTAGATTCATGACTCTGCCCGGTTGGGGGGGTTAACTAGACATGACAATCAGGTGAAGGGGAAGGAAAGAGAGGTTGGAGGATGGAAGTGATGCTGGAGACCTTCAGTAATCAGGAGTTGGCATACTGCTAACTGCCTGGCTGAAGAATCTCTAGTATCATTTTCAGTCTCTAGCTTCTCCAACCCGACTTTTCCCAAATTTCTGTGGGAACTCCACAATTTTTCATGCACACATTCACGTCGTTTGCTCGTACAAAGGTTTCTGACCTGAAAAGAGGGAGAGCGACCTGAAGACTTTTATGTTGAGAGTTAGCTCCTGGAAGTGAAGGAGAAATCGTATGATTGTTATTAAGAATTTTTGAAACGCTCGATTGGACGTTTGTGATCTTTCGGTTTTTCGCATTTTTGAACTATTAGAAGAAATTTTGTCATTCGAAGAATTTGCATCGCTTCTGAACGTTTGAATTTTTTTTTCTCAACCAGTATTTATATTGTATCGATTTGGGAAGACGTAGCTAACTTCCGAATCCCTGATTTTTTTAAATTCTTTTTCAGCTTATCCGAACGTTTGGGAAAATTTTTGTTTGAAATTTAGTATCTCGTCCAAACCTTCGACTTTAAAGTAGTATTTCGTCATCCTCACGTTGTGAAGAGCCTGTTATCTTTTCCGAATTTCCAAATTCTTTGGATTTTTTTTTATATCTATTCCAAACCCTTGGTTTGAAAATCTTTTGCTTGATTTACGACTGATTCTACAATGGCTACGGCGCGAACTCCACCGCGAGCAACTGGGGTACCGATGCTGTTGCCAGATCCGTGCTCCGTCTGTCTAGAGAGCGACTGGTCAGGACAGAGGAAGGCAGTGAAGACGGTCTGTGGACATGTGTTTCACAAAGCATGTCTGAAAACGTGGATTGGACAGCATTCAAACTGCCGGATCTGCAGATCCCATCTCACTCAGTATGATTTCACTGAGTATACTGGTGCTGTCCCGAAGATGACAAAGCCCGTAAAGTCTGTCAGTCACGATCCATTACCTTCTATGCCAACACTTGACTTACCACCGTTGACAATTCCACCACCTAGTCGTCGATCACTCTCCCCTGGAATGCCAGATCGACATTCAAGGACTTTTACCAATCCTAACTCGTGACGAAATAGCCCGCTGCCTTCTGGCAGTGGACATACCTCAGCAGCTACGAATGCGTTGATGGCAGGCTTGCGCCTACAAATGCAAGACCTAGTACCCGAAGGCCTCGAACAGAGCCTCAATGTTTTGCGGACTGAGTTAAGGAAAAGCGTCCAACAAGAGATCTCAGCAGCAATGCCGCCCATGGATTTTTCACAAGACCATCCCAAGAGTTTCACGACAAGCGTAGGCAGTCGTCAAATAGACCGCATTCAGCTTTTGGTCAGCCTAATAATCAGCCTAGACCAGATTTTGTTCCACCACCACCACCACCTATTCGTAACCCTGCAGGCGTAGGACAGCGACGTTCTGGCAGTCCTATCCGCAGGTGGAATATATCTTATAGCGGTGATAGCTCATGGCTCACTGTCGATGAATTTGTGTTTCGAGTGGAAGCATTGACCTATTCGGCCTTAGAAGGAGATTTCGATCTTCTGGTAAGGCACATGACGACTCTGCTTTCTGGACCAGCTATGGACTGGTACTGGTCTCCCCTGAGCAAAATTCCACGCCTTCATGGGAGTATGTAAAAACAGCTCTATTAGCTGAATGGGGAGTACCGCAAGATGACCTTAAAGTCAAAGTTCAGCTGATGTTGCGAAAACAGAAAGCAGGGGAGTCATTTGCTACGTACCACCAACACCTGGTACATCTGCGTGACCAACTGCAAAGCCCCTTGGCGGACGGCGAGTTTCTAGAGATTGTGAAATCGAATCTGGTTCCAGACATTCAGCAGAAAATCTGCTTGCATCCTACTAACACCATACACCAACAGCGAGGTGGATGAGTTTCGTCCAACGGAGGCTGAACTGAATACGTGCTCTGACAGCACCTCAAAATGTAATCTGCTGGAACTGTGACCAGTCCGGTCACTTCTACCAAGACTGCCGGCAAGAGAAACAAGTTGTGTTTTGCTATGGATGCGGACGCAAGAACATTTTCAAGCCCAATTGCAGCCATTGTCAACAGAAAAACTTGAGATAGGTCGGGAATACCACCACCTTTTTCCGACCAGTGTCAACGTCGCAAGCAAGAACTGCAACGAACCCTCCAGTTCAAGCCTTGAACAAGGAGGAAGGTCCGTTCCATTAGCAGACCTTGACGAATCCCTGAATTGTCCACTGATATCATTCAGTGATTCTGATGATGTCAGCAAAACACCTGATAGTACGAACTTTTCATTGATAGAGACGGAGAACCTGATTGACTTCTCCGCGGATCTTCAAGCTCCCATTTCCACTTCTGGGGAGCCCAGAACATTATTAGACACTTCTTTGGAAGAGTCTTTAATTTTCGATGTCCCGTTAACACCGACAGCACTGTTGGCTGACAAAGTTACTGAGCAGGAGATTTGGCCTCCTGTCCTTTTTGTTTTAAAACGGCCACCAAGCTCTGTTATGACGAGTGGGCGCGAGCCTGTTTTACATCCACTGACGCCGTATCATACGCGTCTGCAGAGGTACAACAGGTAAGTGACGTAAGGGTCCCTTCAGGACCGAATGTGTGCCGGCTTTTGGTGTGATAGGCACGAAAAATTTTTTGATTATGGCTGACGGCAGCGGCAGGTTTTTCGTGGAACCTCCCCACACTCTCCGCCAATGAGCCGAGGCGAGCTAGCGTGCCGCCCTGCAGTGGACGCTGTCCGTCGAGTGATCTGGCGGCTCATGCTGGCAGTCTGGACTTTACGTCCGATGTCAATCACTCAACATACTTCCATAACAAAAGTGCAATTTTTTTCAAATTCCTTATGTTAAAAATAATAAAAATAAATAAAAAATAAATCAAAAAACAAATCTTACCTTCTGTAAGATTTGTCGGGAAGAATACAATATACGTGTATACGTAAAAACCCTTCAGTTAAATAAACGCGTTCTCAAGTTATTGTGCGGACGGACAGACAGGACAGATGAAAATACAAAAATCAAAATAACTTTTATTATTATGTGTGGTTGTCCAATCCATTTTGCTCTACCATCATTATTTCTATGCCCTACAAACTAAATGACAAACTTAAACTACAACTACAATAACCGTAAACCCGTTACGGATTTCAACGAGACTTGTAATGGTCGCATGTGGGACTGGCGGCAGATCAGTAAGGAAGTGCCAAGAGTAACCACGGCAAACCATCCATGCGAACTTATCTTGCCCTCTAGCCGTCAGTATTGGAAGTGAAACGGCACACACCAAGTGGGAATAGAGGGATCGGGGCGGCAAGAGGCCGGAAGGAGGACGGCGGCCATGTGTGAGAAGAGAAAAGTATTAAGTGTTGAAGTGACAAGTCGAGACGAAAAAAGATCGGGAAAATCCTCAGAATTGGAGTATGTAGTCTAAACGAAATGTAGAAAAACGTCAACGAACGACTAGAAATAGTGGTGAAATAAATATATCAAAAAAAAAAAAAAGGAAAAACGACAGAATAAGGGGAACAATCATTAAATCGGACAAGTAACCTTGAAAAAATATTGATATTAAAAAAAAGAGGAAGGAGGTCCAAATCTAATGGTCCTAGTCCTGTACAGAGAAAGCAAAAAAAAAAAATTCATATTATTATATAGATGAAACACCTAAAATAAATATGTTTAACAATATTTTAGCTATTAGTAATATCCTTTATATAATCAGTGAATGACATGTGGAACTTTAAATAAACTTACTGAGTGCCAATTTTTTTAGGAGCACGCGTAATAAATCTAGTTAATAGGATTTTTGGTATTAATAAGATCGTACGGTTATATATTCCATGAAGGACATATGAACTTACGAGTGCACATTTTGTTGGAATAGACGTAATAAATATATTCATTAGTATTTTCGCTACCAATAATATCCTTTATATTTAGTGAATGACATGTGGAATTTTAAATAAACTTACTGAGTGCCAATTTTTTTAGGAGCACCCGTAATAAATCTAGTTAATAGGATTTTTGGTATTAATAAGATCGTACGGTTATATATTCCATGAAGGACATATGAACTTACCGAGTGCATATTCTTCCGGAACACCTGTAATAAATATATTTACTAGTATTTTCGTCACCAATAGTACCCTTCATATATTTAATGAAGAACATATGAAAATTTAAATGAACTTACAGAGTGCATATTTTTTCGGAATACCTGTAATACGTATATTTAATAGTATTTTCGTTACCAATAGTATCTATCCTTCATATATTTAATGAAGAACATATGAAAGTTTAAATGGACTTACCGAGTGCATATTTTTTCGGAACACCTGTAATACATATATTTAATAGTATTTTCGTTACCAATAGTATCCTTCATATATTAAATGAAGAACATATGAAAGTTTAAATGGACTTACCGAGTGCATATTCTTCCGGAACACCTGTAATAAATATATTTACGAGTATTTTCGTCACCAATAGTACCCTTCGTATATTTAATGAAGAACATATGAAAATTTAATTGAACTTACCGACTGTAAACTTTTCGGGAACACCTGCGACTGAATGAATTAAAGAAAAAGTGAAGCTCCTGGAATAAATTATACGAACGGTTCGTAAGAATATCTATGAAGTTTCCGAGTACCGTCGTGGGCCAGGAGCACCAGAACTAGGTCCAAGGAACATTGTATTTTTTTGTTTGGAGATAAAATATGTCTAATGATGCTTGATTTTTCGCCAAGTGCCTTCATATAAACATATTCAATTGCCTAGTACGGCCATGGTAATAGTGCGCTTGGGAAGCATCTAGAGTAGTTCTTTTCGCAATTCGGCAGCAGAATATCCACACCAATAGAACTAGTATAATGTGACTGTATTAGGATTAGACAATGAATAGGTTATCCGAATTCCTGTACCTAGGCTAGTGATTAAGATAACGAATGTACAAGGGAGAATCCCCTCTGAACGCGGGCATTATTAGTAATTTAAGTCTCAAAAAGGCCTTTTTGCGATTCGTGATTAATTCAAAAAGGGGAACGACCCAACTAAGGAAACCTAGTATAAGAAGATAGTATTAGATCTGTAAAGCATCCAGTAACGCATCGGAGTGAATTTAAGAAAAAGAAAACAAAAAGAAAATCGAGCATCCAGTAACCCATCGGGGGTGAATTTAAGAAAAAAACAAAAAAAAAAATCGAGCATCCAGTAATGCATCGGGGGTGAATTTAAGACCAAAACAAAAAAATCAAGCATCCAGTAATGCAGCGGGGGTGAATTTAATAAAAAAATAAAAAAATAAGAAATGAGATAATTCTCCGAATGTTTCTTCTCTCTTCCCTTCTCCCGAGGTTTCTCTTTCTCTTCTAAACAGGAACAAGGAACAGGATCAGGCCATCAGATCCTTAGGATCATCTTTAGGTGAGTGATGTATGCGGTCCCTTCCGGACCAGTGTGTGAATTTCGTTTATATTGTCTCCGCTACAGGAGGACAGGCACGATTTCTTTTGTTAATGGCAACGTGACAGCGCAGGGATTTTTTTGGTGAACTCACCCCACTCTCTCCGCCACTTAGTCAAGGTGCTAGCGTGCCGACCTGATGACCGCTGTCCCGGAGTGATCTGTCAGCTCAGGCTGGTAGTCTGGACTTCACGTCCAAGACCATCACTCAAATTTAGTTCCATAACAAAATGGCGCCCAACGAGGAGCCACCTACCTCAGTTAGACTTCGGTGGTCTAAGTATAAATTTCACTGGGGACTGAGACTTAGAGTGAGACAATCATCTGGTGTCTGCTAGTTGATTGACCTCAGGTCTCATATCCAGTGGAAGGTATATGCGGACCTGAGTCTAACTGGTTTGTTAGTCGAAAAATTTTAGTAGAGTTAAGTTAGAGTTTTTAAATTTTGCTATATTGTTTTTGTTTTTGAGATATTTGAGTAAAGTAAAGTTTGGTTTTGAAAGTTTTTTGCAAGTCCGACTTTAGGTTTGTCTTGGGTCAAGCCTCAAGCCTTGGAAGTTTTTGAATTTTTGAGAATCTTTGAATTTTTGAATATCTTTCCCTCTGGCCTTCAGGCATGGAAATGGCGGGTGGCCTCACCCAAGTTTTTATTCAGTTCTCACGGAGGCCTATCATGGCTGGCCATCTGGCTGGACAGGATCATGCATCTGCGAGATGACCCCTTGGCTGAAGCCAGACAGTCAACCTTATGCATGGCCCTGCCCGGCGGGAGAGCCAGATAGAAGCGCAGTCGGAGGAGAGGAAGGAAATGGCTATTGGAGGGTGGGAGCGGCACCGGAGACCTTCAGTAATCAGGAGTTGGCATACGGATAGCTGCCTGGCTGAAGCATCTCTGGTGGCATTCTCAGTCTCTTGCATCCGTGACCGACCTCTCCCAAGACTTTCGGTGAGGAACTTGAATCCGTTTTGCATGTTTTTATAAAACTTCAGCACACACAGTACGTCACCCACCGAAGGAGATCCTGACCTGAGGAGAGGAAGGGAGGAGCTGTTGGAGGATGGGAGCGGCACCAGAGACCTTCAGTGATCAGGAGTTGGCATACTGCTAGCTGCCTGGCTGAAGAGTCTCTGGTGGCGTTCTCAGTCTTTGACGGCGACGACCGACTTTTCTGCGGGTCCTCAAATTATGTATACCAATGTGGTATTCACTGTATTTGGGGAGCCTCGGGGGAGGAGGAGGAGAGAGGGACAAGCATTCATCCGTCTGACACTTTAGTTGATATACATTCTTCTTTGTAGAAGAAAATTTTTTTTTTGAAATTAATTGATACTCATTCTTCTCTGTAGAAGAAACATTTTTGGAATTGTTGCAATTCATTCTTCTTTGGGAAGAAAATTTTATTGATTGCGTCGGTATATTCCTCTTTGCAAAAGGAAAATTTTTGAAATTGTCTGATATACACTCCTTTTGTAGAAGAATTTTTTTTTTTGAAATTAATTGATACTCATTCTTCTTTGTAGAAGAAAAAAATTTTTTTTTTTTTGAATTGTTGATATTCGTTCCTTATAGGAGAAATATATCGAAATTACTTGAGAATCATTCTTCCTGTTAGAAGAAATTTTTGAAATTATTGGATAACAGTCTTCGTTGTAGAAGACAATTTTTTAAAAAAGTTTGATATTCATCCTTCTTGGTAGAAGAGAATTTTTGGCAACACGCATCCTTCTTAATCGAAGATAATTATTAGATTCACTTTGAAAATCGTTACGACAGTGCGCCTCGATCAGGCACAATGGCGTTGTCAAGAACTCCGCCGGAAGCGGTGCCATTAGAAATTTGCTCAATCTGCCAGGATACGGACTGGACGATTAAATCACGAGCGGTGTCCACCTATTGTGGGCATATCTTCCACAAGAAGTGTCTCCAGAAATGGATTAAAGAGAAGGCCAGTTGTCCAAATTTTAGGCTGTTTTTTAATCAGACTGACTTCTATACCTATACCGGCCCGACAGGCAACCGCCCAATGACCAGAGCATCGGTCAGGAATCTCTTCTTTCTACATCACGGCAGATGATCTCGTCGCCGACGCTGCTGCTACCTACAAGCCCGCTGCGAAATCGCTCAAATGAAGAGATCCCTAGACTAAGCCCAGCGCGCGGTGCTGTCAGACGCGAGCCGGCAGTAGGTGAAACATATTTAGATGTAGCAGGTCTACAAGCACAAATCGTCGACCTAGTCAGAGGTGAGATGTCACGTTGCCTCAATGATTTTCGAGCCGAACTACAGTTACAGTCGCAATCCCTACATCGATCCGGTCCTACAGGACCACCAATGAATGTCACTCGTCCACCCCCTGCTATGCCACGCATGTCACAACCATCGGTTCCGGGTCTTGAGCTGCCACGAAATTCTGACCAAGCATTCAACCATAGTCAGCCGAATAGCGCTGGCCAAGACCAGAGGTCAGTACCACCGCGATCTCCTCCTAGAATGCCTTCTTTTCAAGACCCCTTTAGAGAGTCAGAACGAGTCCCTCGATCATAGCCTCAACGTTGGCCTAGGCGGTCGTCAAGCCCTATTAAGGGGTGGAGGGTATTGTATAACGGGGACAATTCCATCTTATCCGTGGAAGACTTCATCTTCCGGGTAGAGGCGCTAACGAATACCACCTTGTACGGTGACTTCGACCTCTTGGTCAGGCACCTGCACACCCTGCTCAGGGACAGAGCGACTAACTGGTACTGGTCATTATTACGGATAAATCCAACTCCTAACTGGGAACAAATCCGAGCAGCCCTATTAACTGAGTGGGGCGATGCTAAGGACGACATTAGGATACGGCGCCAGATGATAAGTCGGAGACAGGAAATCGGAGAGAATTTTAACCTGTATCTCCAATCATTGGTAGAACTTCGAAACCAGCTGCAGAACCCTATGTCGGAGCGAGAATTTCTCGATCTTATCAAAACGAACCTTCTCCCGGCCATTCAGTGTCAAATCTGCCTACATCCAACAAACTCAATAACCCAATTGCGGGCGTTGGTGATGCAGATACAAGCCACTCATGACCGAATCGTGTCATCCAACAGTCCTACTGGGAATAATAGAGCCCTAGCCCTAACGGTCCCTACTGCCATGCACCCATGGAGTAATGTACGGTACCGGGTCCATGAACTAGGTAACGTAACGCCAGAAGGCCAAGTCTTTCCCGACTCCCCAGAGTTGGAAGTGGCTGAACTACACAAAAGAACTCCTGTTAGAACGGACTCCGTTTGCTGGAACTGTGATCAACGGGGACATTTCTATACTGACTGTCCACGCACCCCGACGGGATATTTCTGTTATGGCTGCGGTCAGAAAAATATAATAAAGCCTAATTGTCGAGTTTGCGCGGCGAAAAACATGAGACGGGTCGGGAGCAACAACAACAGCTTCCGGCCAAACGCAACGAGGTATCGTCGGACAACTCCGACCCCCGTTACAGCGTCTCAGACAACAGTCCCAACGACTGCAGTAGCAGAGAGCCGTCAAGCCCCGCAGCAATAAGTCCACCAGCAACTCTGGACTTGATCTCCTGGGGAGATGATCCAGGAAACGTTCCAGATAATAACCCAAACAATTTAAAAATCGAAATCGATGATTCCGAAAAGCACTCGTCCTTATTGAACATAGGAGTCACAAACCCCACCTTGGGGAATATTAACCGTACTAGCGATCACCTACTAGACCTTCCGTCGGATCCGTCGTTAATCTTCGACGTTCCATTAATGGCAAATACGACAAAGCCTACGAGCATTGCTGAGGAGGAGGTCCAGAGTCCCACCTATCAGATATTGAGACGGCCATCAACCTCTGTGATGACGAGTGGCCGTGAGCCGGCTCAATACCCTCTAATGCCATACCACGAGCGCTTGAACAACTATCGTGCCGTGAAAAATAGGATCTTCTCTGATGTAACCATGACAAATCTGTACTATTGCCCAACCAGGAAAAAATCGACTGTTCGGTGGCGCGAGCATATCAAGCGCGTCAAGGCAGAGAGGAAGAAGTTGGCCCACATTACAGTGTCGGTACCAGACGACATTCGGCCGTATGCTGAAGTTCACCTACTCGGGCAAACCGTGTCAGGACTATTAGACAGTGGTGCCACTGTCAGTATCCTAGGCCGGGGAGCTCTTGAGAGGTTGTCGGAGGTGGAGGTCCATTGGAAGAGGTACAAGACTCAAGTGGAGGTAGCTAATGGTGCCATGACGAGTGTTCATTGTCATGTAGACCTGGATGTCACTTTCCGATGTGAGACTCAGAACGTGCGTTTCTACGTAGTTCCGGGGCTCACTCAAGCTCTGTACCTGGGGATAGACTTCTGGCGCTTATTTGGGTTAGCTCCGGATGTCTTGGGTACAGTTACAGAGATGAAACCAGGTCTGTTAGCGGCCTCAGACATTGACTGCCATCTTCTTTCGGAGCAAGAGTCGAAACGCCTTGAAGCCACCAAACAGTTGTTTCCATCTTTTGCATCCTGAGGTTTGGGCAAAACTTCTCTAATTACCCATAAGATCGACACTGGCGATGCACTTCCGATAAAACAACGTTTTTATCCTATATCACCAGCAGTACAAGGCCTGATGGACGCCGAATTGGAGCGAATGTCATCACTGGGAGTGATAGAAGAGAGCCAGAGCCCATGGAGCTCTCCAGTAGTCCTAGTAAGGAAGCCAGGGAAGGTCCGACTTTGTTTTGACGCCAGGAAGGTGAATTCAGTCACGAAGAAGGACGCCTATCCGCTACCGCAGATATACGGAATTCTGGGTCGACTGCCTCCGGCAAAATACATCACCAGTCTGGACCTGAAGGACGCATTCTGGCAGATCCCGCTAGACCAAGAGTCCCGAGAGAAGACCGCTTTTACAGTGCCTGGTCACCCACTCTATCATTTCACGGTGATGCCATTCGGACTATGCAACGCTCCTCAAACTATGTGCCGCCTTATGGACAAGGTCATCCCATTCGATCTTCGCGACAAAGTCCTGGTCTACCTGGATGACTTGTTAATTCTGTCTCAAGACTTTGATTCACACCTAGCGTTGCTAGCCAGAGTGGCGGATTGCTTGAGGAAGGCTGGGCTCACTATTAATGTTGAGAAGAGCAAATTCTGCATAAAAGAGACTAAGTATTTAGGTTTCATAGTCGGAGAACGGGGGATAAAAACGGACTCGGACAAAGTTGCAGCGATAGTCGAATATCCTATTCCTAAAACTGTTCGTCAGGTTCGACGCCTATTGGGTATGGCAGGCTGGTATCGACGCTTCATACCGAATTATGCTGACTTGACTGCTTCGATAACTGACACCCTGAAAAATCCTAGCCAGTTTAAGTGGGCCCCAGAAGCTCAAACGTCTCTGCAACAATTGCAACTAAAGCTTACATCTGCTCCGTTACTAGTGAGTCCGGACTTCACCAAGCCGTTCGTCATTCAATGTGACGCCAGCCAACAAGGAATTGGTGGAGTCCTGATGCAGTTGGATGACGAAGGCCACGAAAGACCTATTGCATACATCTCAAAAAAATTAAATTCGGCACAACGTAATTACACCGTCACTGAGCAAGAATGTTTGGCAGCAGTACTAAGTGTCCAGAAGTTCCGACCTTTTATAGAACTAATGCCGTTCAAGATTGTGACGGATCATGCTAGCTTGAAATGGCTGATGTCCCAAAAGGACCTCAGTGGTAGACTGGCCCGGTGGAGTCTGAAGCTTCAGGGTTTCGACTTCACCATAGAGCATCGGAAGGGAAGCCTCAACGTGGTACCTGACGCATTGTCACGAATACATTGTGACAGTTTAACAGCTAGAGAAGAGACTGGTCCCGAGGTCGACCTTAGCTGTCCACACTTCGATTCATTGGAGTATGAAGAGCTGAGGCAGCGGGTTAAATCGGCCTCAAACAAGCTACCAGATCTATGTGTCAGAGGGGGTTTCGTTTACATCCGAACCGTTCCAAGAACAGGGGATCCAGTCCAGGAGAAAGAAGCCTGGAAGATTTGGATTCCACGTGAGCTCGTCACCAGCGTCATCTCGAGAGCGCATGATCCGCCATTGTCTTCTCATGGAGGCATAGGAAAGACTCTGGAACGGTTACGAAGACACCTATATTGACCAAGGATGACCGTCGACGTCCGGAATTATATAAGCTCATGTGATGCGTGTAAGGAAATAAAGGCTCCAAATACCATTTTAAGACCACCCATGGGAAATCAGTCTCAGAGCGAACGACCATGGCAGCGAATATATATGGATTTACTAGGTCCTTACCCCAGATCGACAAAACGGAAACATTTGCATGATCATAGCCCTGGATCACTTCTCGAAATATCCTTTGTTAAAACCTAAAAAAAGAGCTCTGCTCAGCAAATTTGTCAGTTTGTGGAAACCGAGCTCTTCCACATGTTTGGAGTCCCAGAAACAGTAATAACAGACAATGGATCCCAATTTCGGCCCAGTACGGCGTACACCATCTCCGAACTGCGGTATACTCCCCACAGGCCAATGCATCCGAGAGGGTCAACAGGTCCATATTAGCCGGAATCCGAGCATGTCTCAGCCACGAACATAATAAGTGGGACGAGAAACTGAGCTACATCGCCAGCTCAGTACGGAGCTCAGTACACCAGGCGACTGGTTTCTCTCCGTATAAAGTACTTTTTGGATTTCACATGGTGGAACACGTAAATTCTTATAAACTACTGAGGACTCTAGGCACGTTGAGCGAACCCATAGCAATAGAGGAGAGCGACAAAGTGCAGTTAATTCGGGCCAAGGTCCAGAAAACCTAAACCATGCATTCGAGCAGGGCACAAAAGTTTATAACCTGCGCTCAAAACCGGTAGAATTCAAAGTAGGTCAGGAAGTATATCGTCGGAACTTCACACAGAGTAGTTTTCAAAATCAGATCAGTGCCAAGCTAAGTCGCAAGTTCCTTAAATGTCGAATCAGATCTCGAAAAGGGAATTCCTTGTATGAACTCGAAGACCTGCATGGAAAACTCATCGGCGTCTTCCACGCCAAGGATATCTGGCCATGACCAGATATTGACCAAACAAGTATATAGGATACTTGTCTTCTTCCAGGTGGCCCTAAAAAGGCATCCGGCCAGCTTAACTGGTAACTACAGGGTACCAATGAGCCGCTTAGGACTCACCCAGCCTAGTGGTCGGTATACCTTTTGTTAGTAAGCCCACTTTTCCATTCCTCTTTTTTCACTCCCACATGGTGCACTACGGATAGCGGAGCTGCCGTAGCAATTCCATTTTTAACCGATTTCGAAAATGCAAGTATAACCCATCTCTACCTTAAGTGTGTAGATGTTTCATCCCTAATCCCTTCTGGATTAGCCTCGATATGAGGATTTTACTTCTTTCCTGTCTCTTCTTCACATTTCCAGTCTATGGTGCTCGAGCGAAAATCTTGTAAATGGACAATGATCCAAGTATAACCCATCTCTACCTTAAGTGTGTAGATGTTTCATCCCTAATCCCTTCTGGATTAGCCTCGATATGAGGATTTTACTTCTTTCCTGTCTCTTCTTCACATTTCCAATTCTGTGGTGGTCGAGCGAAAATCTGGTAAATGGACAATGATCCAAGTATAACCCATCTCTACCTTAAGTGTGTAGATGTTTCATCTCTAATCCCTTCTGGATTAGCCTCGATATGAGGATTTTACTTCTTTCCTGTCTCTTCTTCGCATTTCCAATACTGTGGTGGTCGAGCGAAAATCTTGTAAATGGACAATGATCCAAGTATAACCCATCTCTACCTTAAGTGCGTAGATGTTTCATCCCTAATCTCTTCTGGATTAGCCTCGAGATGAGGATTTCACTTTTCTATCTCTTCGGTTTTCTTCAATATTTCCCTAATCTGTAATAGTCGTGGGTCGAGCCACACATTGGGCGCCTCAAGACAAGGCCTAAGTGTTAAGACCGGCTAGCTCAGTCGACCATTTTACAGGATCGTCTGTCACACAGATGCACGTCACACGACCCTGCCCTGTAATGGTCGCATGTGGGACTGGCGGCAGCTCAGTAAGAAATGCCAAGAGTAACCACGGCAAACCACCCATGCGAACTTATCTTGCCCTCTAGCCGTCAGTATTAGAAGCGAAACGGCACACACCAAGTGGGGAACAGTGGGATCGGGCCGGCAAGAGGCCGGAAGGAGGACGGCGGTCATGTGTGAGAAGTGACAAGTCGAGACGAAAAAAGATCGGGAAAAATCCCTAGAATTGGAATATGTAATCTAAACGAAAAGTAGAAAAACGTCAACGAACGACAAGAAATAGTGGTGAAATAAATAAATCAAAAAGAAAAAAAAGGAAAAACGACAGAATAAGGGGAACAATCATTAAATCGGATAAGTAACCTTGAAAAAATATTGATATTAAAAAAAAGAGGAAGGAGGTCCAAATCTAATGGTCCTAGTCCTGTAGAGAGAAAGCAAAAAAAATTTCATATTATTATATAGATGAAACACCTAAAATAAATATGTTTAACAATAACTTACCGAGTCCACATTTTGTTGGAATACACGTAATAAATATATTCATTAGTATTGTTACAAAATTACTTACTCCCAGTCCATGGAACTCTCCTGCGTAGTTATAAGCGGCCGAGAATTAAGGCTGTACTCCCCACCCAGAGAAATTACTGGGCTCTCTTTCAAATTCAAATTTTCCAAGCTTAAATTTGAACCAATCCTTTTAATCTCATCAACGTTGCTGGCCATTTGGGGAAAATACGCCATGGCCTAGGCTAAGAAATAACGCTCTATTTCTCAAAACAGCATACAAACTTCCAAATTTATAGAGAGATATTCATTATCTCGATAACACCACATTTAAATTAGCAAAACCCACTTATGTTTCACTATTCCTGGATGCATAAACAGGAAAAACATTGCAGGTGATGTTTCTCGACAGTTCTATCAGCTGATCTGTCAGAGATAAACACTGAACCACAGTGGAATCAAGAACTCATTCTTGCAACTTCGCGCGACACCTGGTCGTCACAAATACACCACGCCAGCCGACTCTATAAAAGGCGACCCAGACGTGGCCGCACAAAGCAGAAGTATTTCGCTGGACTTGTGCTTAGACATAGAATCGCCGAAGGTGGCAAAGAGATAGTCTGTCATCTCTCAATGAGAAAATTAATATTGCCCACGCAAAAGTGTTAATGACTTAATAAATCTTTCGGCCTTTCTATGACTAAAATTGAGCGAAAACTTTAGTAAGGATAGCAATTTGAAATTGAGCGAACTAATTCTGACAGATGTAGAAAACGAATGTCGATAAATGATTTTCATCTTTCGCATCATTAGAGTAAACTAATTCTGACGGATCTAGAAAATTAATGCAGATAAATAATGTTCACTTTATACACCATACAAGCTAACTAATTCTGACAGATCTAGAAAATTAATGCAGATAAATAATGTTCACTTTATACACCATACAAGCTAATTAATTCTGACAGATCTAGAAAATTAATGCCGAAAAATAATGTTCATTTTTTACACCAGAAAAGCAAATATAATTTTGACAGGTATGACAACGCGAAGACCGTAAATAATTGTACCAATTTCTGAAACTTGAGAGCAAATGATCTACGTTGACAGATATAGGAATATAAAATTGAATAGAGAACTCTGACAGATGGGGGAAGCTAAAATTAATTAAGAACTTTGAAATATAGAAATTTGAAATTGAATTAAAAGTTAGACCTGTACACAAACCTAGAAGTAAATGAAAACTTTGATAGAAATATAAATTGTTTTAGGAAACGTTGACGAATATAGAAATGTAAAACTGAATAGAAACTTTGACAAATATAGAAGTATAAAATTTTCAAAGGGAATGAAAGCTTTAGCAAATATGGAACTTTAAAATTGAATGAAATTTGACAGATGTGGAAGACCAAAGTCGGTAGACAATCTCAACGTTCGTTACACGTGAAAGTCAATGAAAACTGTGACAGATCGATAAAGTGAAAGGTCCGGAATAATTCAAACCAGTCTCACCGATCTAAATAAAAAGATAAATAATGAAGTAAAGCTAGTAATTAAAATTGGAGAGAAAATTATTTGACCCATGTGAATTGAAAGTAAATCGAAAGTAGAATCAGTTTAACAAATGTCAATTGAAAATGAATAACAAGTTAAAATTAGTTAACAGATGTAAAGTAAAAATAAAAATGGCAATTAATTGAATAATGTAAATGTAAAGTAAGCCACAAGTAGAATCAGTTTCACCAACGTCAAATAAAAAGTGAATAACAAGTTAAAATTAGTTAACAGATGTAAATTAAAAATAGAAAGGAAAATTAACGGAATAATGTAAATGTAAAGTAAGCCACAAGTAGAGTCAGTTTAACAAATGTCAATTAAAAACGAATAACAAGTTAAAATTAGCTAACAGATGTCCATTAAACATAGAAATGAGTAATTGAAAAATAGAGGTCGCTAAATCGGCCAAAAAATAGCCTAAGTACAAGAAGACGTCCAAAAAATGGACTAGAGGGATAGGTAGGCGCGAAATTTTTTTGTAGTCGGCCATATATTAAGAGTAGCCAGTGTAAAAGTCAGACCAAAAATTTTTGTAGATCTGTGGCATTAAGTGACGCCAAGTCAAGTTTGTTTTTTTTTGTTAAAATAAACGCTAGTATTGGATTTGAAGAAAGCTCTTGTTTCTTGTTTTGTTGTGGTTCAGTTCCCTACCTCCCAGTAAGTAACAAGGAGAGGCACAAAAAGAGAAGGAAGTGGCTGACCAGACAGGTAGACTCAGACGCCTCAAGGAGCCCGAGGAGTAGAAATCACCAGCCTCCAGGTAACATACTCCTACTCGTACATTTATTAGCTGCCGAGCACGCTTGCTGCGTTTATACAAATCGGCCTACCTCTCACCGCACCCCGCTGGTGACCGCTCGGCCAGGTGGCAATTCAATAGCCGTGAATTTAACGGGCCGCTCGCTACACGTTCCAGGCAAAACCGCTCGGAGAAGAAATAGTTCCCGCTACCTAAGTTTTGACGACCACGCCGAAAGGAAATTTGTAACATTTGGTGCCAAGTGTGGGGTACACCAAATCCCGTAAAAGGGGCCCCACTAACTGCCTATTATCGATCAAATCTACCACGTCAATTTGAGGACCAACTGAAGAGGAGTTTGTTGGCGTTCTTCTGAGTCCTGCACTTTGTTCCAGTTGCAGAGGTATTGATAATATACCAGAACATTTATTCCAATTCTCGAAAGGAGCGCTGCAGGCCGATGTGATTTTCTAGCAGTTCTCAACTAAGCCTGCATAAAAAATTCGTAATTTTTTTTTTTTTGTTTTTTTTGTTCAACCTAGTTGTTAATATTATTTGTAGGTTAACTAGTACACACATTTTTATTATTACAATTTCTCTTATATAATATTGTCTATATTTCTATATTATTATATGATTTGAATTGATTTGATTTGATATATGAACTAAACCTTTAACGAGGGGGTGAGAATTATTCCAGGCGTTTCGGCTTTAGTTGTCGATAAAGCAGAGCATATTCCTTTTCTTGCTATACTAACGAACGAGCACAATTTTGTTATAATACGGAGGCGCGAAAGAGCTCCAGCATTTTGTCTTTTCCGCTTGTAACGCGTGAGATAGCGTCAAACTTTTTTTTTTTTTTTTTTTTTTTGTATATACATCGGATACTAAACGAAGAAAATCGTAACAAACGTGGTGCCAGTCACATGTCAAAGAAATAAGCCATATTTGTGAAAAGCAGCCACATATTTTGAAAGCATCTAGGGTTGCTGATTCTAACGGTTTATAGAGCACTCAACAATTTAGAATCCGTATATATCTCCGATGATTTATTGAGAATAAAGCAATTTAAAAGTTGAGTATTATCTAACAAACAATCAGTGAGATACGAATTATATTTGAAAGTTTTAACATTTGCAAGTTCGTTTGTGGTACATAAAATAATTTATAAATTCTCAACGATATAGGAGGAGGCTGATAATAGACGAATTATAAAATATTAGTTTGCTACTTGGTAACGAGGTGGAAACAATAATCGGAGAAGTTTCTATATTCGTATTAGAGTTAGCAATCCACGATTTAGCAGTATCAAATACTTGCTACAGTCGCTTGAAATCCTTATAAGGCAAAATTTTTCTAAATTAGTTTTAGAGTTGTCAATGATCTATCAAGTACGGAATACTTTCTATATTTGTTTGCTACTTGGCGACGAGCTGGAAATAAAAAATCAGAAAAGTTTCTATATTCGTTTGAGAGTTAGTAATCCGCGATTCGGCAGTATCCAATACTTGCTAGATCCGCTTGATATTTGTTAATCGACGGTCTATAAAAAACAAAAGTTTTTCTATACTGGTTTTACATTCGATAATTAGCGAGCTTTGAAGCACGAATTTATTTTCTAGATCCGCTTGATATTTGTTAATCGACGGTCTATAAAAAACAAAAGTTTTTCTATACTGGTTTTACATTCGATAATTAGCGAGCTTTGAAGCACGAACTTATTTTCTAGATCTGCTTGAATTTGTTAATCGACGGTCTATAAAAGACAAAAGTTTTTCTATACTGGTTTTACATTCGATAATTAGCGAGCTTTGAAGCACGAACTTATTTTCTGGATCTGCTTGAATTTGTTAATCGACGGTCTATAAAAGACAAAAGTTTTTCTATACTGGTTTTACATTCGATAATTAGCGAGCTTTGAAGCACGAAATTATTTTCTAGATCTGCTTGAAATTTGTTAATCGACGGTCTATAAAAGACAAAAGTTTTTCTATATTGGTTTATTAGATAATTAGCGAGCTACAGAGTACCAACTAGTTTCTATATCCGCTTTATATTTGCTAATCACCGGCTTGTCAAGACCCAAGTGTGGACTAAACAACTACAAAATACCAGAGATCTTAGACCGGTTTAGTATTTGCTGCGGGTTAATATTTGTTGACCTACCTAGCACCCTCTATAGTTGAGATCAATTCTAGTAAAGCATCAAAAGTTCAGTCACATGGTGAGCGGCACTTATAGTCGCTTAGTACGGAAACTAAATCTCTAGGTTTTGATAAATTTCCTATATTTACGATCAACGTGACTGAAGCATCAAAAGTGTTAGTCAATGGTGAGCGATGTTCATATTTGCTCGGTACGAGAACTGAAGTTTTCTATAGTCTTGAGAAGTTTTCTATATTGTCGTCAAATCTTAATAAACAATTTGAAGTGTTGATCTAGAAGTCAGCAATACGCTCGGTATTCTGTCCATTTTCCGGGTAGGATAACTAGGCGATTTTCAATATTCCTGATACTCTTAAATAAACAGCTTAAACCTTGGGCTAACGTTGAGCCTTAGTAGTCGTAATTGCTCTACTAGATTGGCACGATACCTAACATCCCCTGAATTCTCCGATACTACCAAGATAGTTTTAGATGTTCAATGATCAGGGACGCACAAAATAATCGTTAATTTTCTAATACTTGCTGATTGATATAATTTTATACAAAATAAGTTTTAGAGTTCTAGTGAAGAATTAAACAATACCCAAAGTAACGTCTAGAACAGTCTTACGTTTATGGACAAATTACAACGGCCAAGATATATCCTGTAGTTCCTATATTTGGAAGTATATGACCATACTAGGAACCATAGTCGATAAGTTTTACATTTCTATATTTGTCAACGTTTCCTATTCAAGTGTCAAGTTTCACATTCGTTGTCAACGGCTTCCGAAGCACAGAGTACTTTCAGGAAATTTTATATTGGATAGTGAACGACTATGAACTATACCGAATAACCCCCAGATTTGACTGACGTCTGTTGACCAGATACTCCCCAACTTGCCATACTTGCTACCAAGCACACTGTTCCTTCACGGAGGAGCAACAAATAGGTCAATCTTTGGTCTCGTCCCGTTTATAATACACGAAGGATTCTCAGTAAACTTTTCCTTAGCTGCGAACCAACGACTAATAAAAACCAAGTTTTGTCAAAATTTTCGAGACCTGCAGATCGAAGATTTCCGTTTTACTAGGGGTTGGGAAGTAAATAAAGCGCTTCGGCTTTTGTCGGGTGCCGTACCCGAGATATTATCTAAACCTGCTAGACTTGGGAGCGACCGTGCAACATTTTGACTAGAAAGGGAGAAACATTTCCAGCGTTTTATCGCTTGCTGTGCTTAGTGCTGCCGTGCTAATCGGCAAACTCTGCGATAATTGGAGTTAAGTCGACTAGCTCACGAGTGGCAAAGGTGCTATTTAGACAGACTTCGAAACCCGGCCGAAAAGTAGTAGAGATTGAGCATAATGGCAGAAGAGCAGCTCGACAAAATTCTGCAGAGGCTCGAAGAGTTGAACGATAAGTTTGGTACACAGTCACGCACAATTGAAGAAGTCAGCAATGAGGTGAGGGCTCTGAAGTGCCAGCATACGTCCTTCCAAGAAGAGTTAAGTACACTACGGAGGCAGATGTCCGATGTGTCCGTCCTTAGCCCATCTGCGTTCGCGCATAAAGTAATGGATGACACTGGGGTTCATCAAAACGCACCATTGACTGACAGGTCAACTGGTACTCCGCCCCCGGGTGGTCAATCTACACCGTCGTCAGCTAAATTCTCCAAAGAAATTCCGGGAAAGTGCGGGCAGAAATTTCCCGAAACAAATATGGCCGCATGCCCCTGTTCTAACACCGCAGATCCTAATTCCTCCGAGAAGGCGCCTTCCGCAATACCTTCTCGACCGCAGCAAACAGTTACTGACAGGCACCTAAGGAAACCGATGCTGTCGCCAACGGAATATGATGGGAAAACTCCTTGGAACCACTACGAATTGCATTTCGAGGCAATAGCGGAAACTAATGGCTGGGATGACGACACAAAAGCACTATACTTGGTAGCATCTCTGCGCGGCACGGCGCTAGGATTTTATGAGACGTTAAATCAGGATACTAGAAGGTCGTACACTAAGGCAAGAAATGCGCTTTCCATCCAATTTGGTACTGAGTACAAGCAGTCATTGAATCACGTCCAGCTCAGCACAAGAGTTCAAAGGAATGGAGAAAGTTTTTCAGAATTTTCCACGGAACTTCTACGGCTGACCAGGCTTAAGTTCCCGTCTTGTCCAGAGGATACAAGAGACCAGATCGCTTTGGAACACTTCCTGGACGGAATTTCAACTTAGACGTGCAGGAAAGGGTTCGGGACTTCAATCCGTCTACTCTGCAAGATGCCGTCCGAACAGCCTACCGAATAGAAGCTAACCATCGAGCAACCCGAGCCACGAGGCGAAATATACGAGTCGCCGTAGCAACAAGTAATAATAGAGCTCCACTGCGAGAACCGCCGGACTTCAGAAGAGAACAATTGGGAAGGAATTCAGCACGGATGTCATCGGGAAACGCGAACGGGCTAGCGTGAGGGAGCCGCAGCTAGCCCAGCCAAATTCAACAGCTCCTACATCCACCAACATCTCCTCGGAACCCAGTCTGTTAGCTCAAAATGTCACGGGGACCATCCGCCGGTGCGACTTCCGAAGAAGGTACGGGTTTATCGTACGAGATGAGAGTCAAATAGACGTATTTTTTCATTTTGCCAACTTTCGGAGTTCAGTTGTAAATCCGGAAATCGAAATAGCTCTTGGCAACAGAGTAGTATTCGACCTGGTTGAAGGCCGCCCTACTAACAGAGCAATCAACATTCTGCTAATACCTATTGAAGAAGGGAGGAATAATACAGCACATAAATCTACTCTTGGAACACGGGAGGACTCACCGTCTAACTTGCAACCAACACAAACACAGCAGCTTTCAGGAAGCAGAGAATGTACTAGGAATCTCACTTCGTCTAGTTTAAAAGAAGCTTTAAACACAGGACAGCTGATCTCGGGGAGCAGAGATCAGCATACTTCACAAACGCTCCACCTACCATCTGCGAGTACTTCCTCGATGGCCCAAAGATCAACAGTCCAATAGAAACCGGCCTCCTAGATCTGACTAAGCTTACCACCATAACCGCACACACTCCGAACACCAAGGCACATATCGCACAACATTCCCCACTCGTCAAGCTTACACCGAACACTAATACAATAACAACTTACACCAGCCACACCTCACACCATACCAACATTACACACACACACCCTATCCCCATCCCGCTTCCCACTAACACCGTAATCAACCCCTCCTTACCCACTAACACACTAATCTACCATCCACTTCCCGTTAATCCTCCAACGAACCATCCTCTTCCCACTAACACACTAACTCACTCCTCCTTACCCACTAACCCACTAATCTACCATCCACTTCCCGTTAACACCTTAACAAACCATCCTCTTCCCACTAACACACTAACTCACTCCTCCTTACCCACTAACCCACTAATCTACCATCCACTTCCCGTTAATCCTCCAACAAACCATCCTCTCCCCACTAACACAATAACAAACTATCCTACACCACCTATTAATAGCCCAACAAAAAACACACCAATTCCTAACACACTAGCTATCCACACACCGCCTGCTATCACCCTAACCTCCATTACACCAACCCTTAATCGAGAGCCAATATGCAGACATAACACGGAGACACGGGACACAACGGAGCCAATATCTTCGAGGCTACCAGCTCCACCTATCATAACTGTTAGCCAAGGTATGATCTGTAATACCATTAAAATAAAAGGGAAGATTGAAGGAATTGTCTGCCACATGATCGTGGACACGGGGGCGACGCATTCTATTCTGCACAGGAGAATACTCGACCGCTTGCGATACCCGCATAGTCTCAACCCATCTTTAACACAGATTCGAAATGTCACTGGAGGAACCAGCGTAGTGGACGGGGTCATTGAGCTGCCAGTTGCTATTAAAAATTTCACCACAACACACACCTTCTACGTAGCTGATGTCTTTGACGACTGCATCATCGGGATGGATTTTCTTGCAGGAAACAGATGTTCAATCGACTTAGAAAAGCACACTATTAGGATAGCTCACGAACTCGTTCCGATAATCGAAGAAGGCAGCACTGACATCTTTGTTCGAACAATACAAGACTGTATAATACCAGCTGAGTCATCTTGCTTCGTAACACTTTATAACCCGTTAGTGGCGGAACAAAAAACTGTTTTGATATCCCCAAAAAATGTCCCACCTACCCTGTGGATGGAACCGGCTGTCGGCCTGTCCAACAATGGAAGTCTGATAGTTCGTGTGACAAACGTAACAGATAACCCAATCGAAATAAAGGCAAACACCTCTCTCGCAGATGTGGAAGCAGCTGCAGATATTGTCAGTTCTTCGGAGGAAGGAACCGCGAACTTGAATCAACCACCGCCTGAATTACACCTATTGCTGGAACCGACAACTGTACATCTGAATAATCAGCAGAGAATAATATTGGAAAAGCTACTCGTAGAACATCAGGATGTCTTTGCGCGAACAAAAAACGACCTCGGTCGAACCACGATTATGAGGCATCAGATCGACGTAGGCAGCAACAAACCGATTAAACAACCTCCCAGACGGCTTCCATTGGCCAAACGTCATGAAGCGGAAAATCTAGTAAACGAGATGAAAACCCAAGGCGTTATTAATCCATCTAGTAGCCCTTGGACTTCCCCAGTCGTCCTGGTGAAGAAAAGGGATGGCTCGACGAGATTTTGCGTCGACTACAGGCGACTAAATGAGGTCACCAAAAAAGATTCATATCCGCTGCCACGTATTGATCTAACTCTTGACGCACTCGCCGGTTCAACTTGGTTTTCGACATTGGATCTACAGTCGGGCTACTGGCAAGTAGAAGTGGAAGAAGAAGACCGTGAAAAGACCGCGTTCACTACAGGCAGTGGATTGTGGGAGTTTTCAGTTATGCCATTTGGGCTAACCAATGCCCCTGCAACTTTTCAGAGGCTCATGGAAATCGTCCTCCAAGGGATTCCACCTCAGGCGTGCCTAGTATACTTGGACGACGTTATCGTACATGGCCCCACGTTTGAACAAATGGTAGAAAATCTCCGCCTTGTCTTAGCCCGATTAAGAGTAGCAAATCTAAAAGTTTCACCGAAGAAGTGTCAATTGTGTCAGAGAAAGGTGAAGTTCTTGGGACACGTCATCAGCGACTCTGGATTATCAACGGACCCCGACAAAACGAATGCTGTTAAGAGTTGGCCCAAACCGCAAACACGAAGAGATATACAGTCATTCCTCGGGCTGTGTGCTTACTATAGGCGGTTTGTAAAAAATTTCTCAGCTATTGCGAAGCCCCTAACAGAGCTTACGGAGAAAGGTCGAAAGTTTATCTGGTCAGATGCTTGTCAAGAAGCGTTCGAAGGGTTGAAAGACCGCTTGACCACTGCGCCTATACTTACCCAGCCAGACGAAAATTTACCTTTTATCTTGGACACAGACGCCAGTCAACACGCTTGGGGAGCTATTCTTTCGCAAGTTAAGGACGGGATGGAACACGTGGTTGAATACCACAGCAAGACATTCAGTCGCCCGGAGCGAAACTACTGTGTTACCAGGAAAGAACTGGTTGCAATAGTCAAAGCGTGCTCACATTTTCAGCCCTACTTACTGGGAAAAAAGTTCACAATTCGAACAGACCATGCATCTTTGAGATGGTTGATGAACTTTCGGTGTCCTGAAGGACAAGTAGCGAGATGGATAGAACGCATGCAGGCCTATGATTTTGAAATTGTACATCGTCCGGGTAAAAGTCATAGCAACGCAGATGCGATGTCGCGCCGACCTTGCTCCACCACAGATTGTCACTATTGCCAACGGCTCGAAGAGAAAGACACCATCATAATTCGACTAGTCACCACCCAAGAAGATATTGGTCAAAAACAGGAGGACGACCTCACCTTACGATGTATTCGGAATTGGTTGGTTATGGGTCAACGCCCGGATAAAGAGAGCATCAAAGACCTTAGCCCTGAAGTTAAAGCATATTGGTCAATGTGGTCTGTTCTGAAATTAGAAAATAACATCGCCGTCCGAGTCATCAGTCAAGGAACAGAAATTATCAAGCAAATTTTAGTTCCAAAGTCTCTTCGAAAAATAGTCCTCAAACAAGTACACGATTCTCTAGGTGGTGGACACTTCGGCATTGACAAAACTTTAGGTAAGCTTCGACAGAAATATTATTGGGTGGGCAGTAGTACGGATGTAAAGGACTGGTGTGCTGGATGTGCACAGTGTCAAGCACGGAAAGGGCCGCGGCCAAGACGGCGAGCTCCTCTACAGGTATGCAATGTTGGTGCACCTTTCGAAAGAGTCGCTGTGGACATATTGGGACCACTTCCGAAGACCAATAAAGGAAACCGCTACCTAGTAGTCTGTATGGACTACTTCACTAAATGGCCCGAAGCAATTCCAGTACCAGACCAGACAGCCGAGACTGTATCGGACGCACTCATCTCAGCTGTATTCAGCCGACATGGAGCCCCACTACAGTTCCATTCAGACCAAGGCAGAAACTTTGAGAGTGCTGTTTTTCAAGAGGTATTGCAAAAGTTCGGAGTGGAAAAAACGCGCACAACAGCCTTGCACCCACAGTCAGATGGTTTAGTCGAAAGATTTAACCGAACAATCCTAGACTATCTGGCGAAATTTCTAAATTCACACCAAAGAGACTGGGACCAATACGTTCCATACCTACTACTATCATATCGCGCAAGTGTGCAAGATAGCACTAAACAGACACCAGCTAAGCTCCTCTTTGGACGAGAACTCCGCTTACCATTGGAGATGGTCCTGGGAAGCCCACCTACTGAAGTTACGTCAATCAATGAGTAACTGGATAATCTCACCACGACTTTGAATGAGATCCACGAGAATAATCGAGCTATGCTGAATAATGCGAGCCGGCGTATGAAGACATACTACGACTTGCGGTCGAAGAAACCCAGTTTCCAAGTAGGTCAACTGGTTTGGTTGTACTTTCCCCGATGCGTAATTGGGCGGTGTCCAAAGCTGCAGTGCGACTGGGATGGGCCATACAAGATCACAGACGCGGTAACCGAAGTAGTGTTCAAAATAAAAAAATGTCACGGTGGAAAGATGCGAACTGTCCACGTCGACAGACTGGCCCCGTACCGCGAAAGAAACGACCTTTCCATATAACCACTAATACCTCCTGGTAGCCCGAAGAAGGCATCCAGCCAGCTTAACTGGTAACTACAGGATACCAATGTGCCGCTTAGGACCTACCCAACCTAGCGGCCGGTATACCTTTTGTAAATTAGTCCACTTTTTCACACTCCCTCGCTTGACAATGAGTCAAAACCCCTCCCACATGGTACCCTGCGTAGGCCGCGCTGCCGTAGGAATTCCACAGTAAAGACTGTCTTCGAAGTTTTAACCCCTGCTGGGGACTTTGGGGCACACCCTCGAACGAATGTCAATCTGCGGTCAGAGGGAGATGCCCGTGCGGAAGAGGTCCTGCAATCAGTTGGTTAGGTTACTGGTTGCAGAGGCTTCTCCGACCGGTCTTGGGGTTGAGGGTCGGAGGTGTACTGGTAGACCAGATTATTTAGGTTGCTGGGCTGCGAGTGCACCTTTGGTTTTCGATACCGAGACCGATATCGACCTCTGACCAAGGACCGGCGTGACGCTGTGAATGTGCTCCTGACTCGCCATGCACAAATCAAGTCCGACAAAGTGGTGTCTCCTCATTATTTCCATAATATGTCGTAGCTGAATAAAATTTAAAAGGACACGATCCTAGTAGAACCCATCTCTACCTTAAATGAGTAGATGAATTTTGCTTGACCGTCTGTAGCTCTAACCCCTTCTGGGTTATCTTTCAGTAGGCGTTTTAACTTTCCTATCCTTTCTTCATTATTTCCATAATATGTCGTAGCTGAATAAAATTTAAAAGGACACGATCCTAGTAGAACCCATCTCTACCTTAAATGAGTAGATGAATTTTGCTTGACCGTCTGTAGCTCTAACCCCTTCTGGGTTATCTTTCAGTAGGCGTTTTAACTTTCCTATCCTTTCTTCAGTATTTCCATAATATGTCGTAGCTGAATAAAATTTAAAAGGACACGATCCTAGTAGAACCCACCTCTACCTTAAATGAGTAGATGAATTTTGCTTGACCGTCTATAGCTCTAACCCCTTCTGGGTTATCTTTCAGTAGGCGTTTTAACTTTCCTATCCTTTCTTCATTATTTCCATAATAGTCGGAGCTGAATAACATTTTTAGAAGGACACGATCCTTGTTTAACCTGCCTCTGCCATAGATGAGCAGATGATTTCCCACTAACTCCTTCTGAGTTAGCCTTCGTAAGAAGGTTTTAATTTCCGTATCCCTCTTCATTAATTCCACGAACCGTAGTGGGTATTAGAGTGAAGTCTACCAATTCCTACCAAAGATGAGCCAGCTTGGACGGAGCTACAAGCTTGTGAGAGGGGGGTAGTGTTACAAAATTACTTACTCCCAGTCCATGGAACTCTCCTGCGTAGTTATAAGCGGCCGAGAATTAAGGCTGTACTCCCCACCCAGAGAAATTACTGGGCTCTCTTTCAAATTCAAATTTTCCAAGCTTAAATTTGAACCAATCCTTTTAATCTCATCAACGTTGCTGGCCATTTGGGGAAAATACGCCATGGCCTAGGCTAAGAAATAACGCTCTATTTCTCAAAACAGCATACAAACTTCCAAATTTATAGAGAGATATTCATTATCTCGATAACACCACATTTAAATTAGCAAAACCCACTTATGTTTCACTATTCCTGGATGCATAAACAGGAAAAACATTGCAGGTGATGTTTCTCGACAGTTCTATCAGCTGATCTGTCAGAGATAAACACTGAACCACTGTGGAATCAAGAACTCATTCTTGCAACTTCGCGCGACACCTGGTCGTCACAAATACACCACGCCAGCCGACTCTATAAAAGGCGACCCAGACGTGGCCGCACAAAGCAGAAGTATTTCGCTGGACTTGTGCTTAGACATAGAATCGCCGAAGGTGGCAAAGAGATAGTCTGTCATCTCTCAATGAGAAAATTAATATTGCCCACGCAAAAGTGTTAATGACTTAATAAATCTTTCGGCCTTTCTATGACTAAAATTGAGCGAAAACTTTAGTAAGGATAGCAATTTGAAATTGAGCGAACTAATTCTGACAGATGTAGAAAACGAATGTCGATAAATGATTTTCATCTTTCGCATCATTAGAGTAAACTAATTCTGACGGATCTAGAAAATTAATGCAGATAAATAATGTTCACTTTATACACCATACAAGCTAACTAATTCTGACAGATCTAGAAAATTAATGCAGATAAATAATGTTCACTTTATACACCATACAAGCTAATTAATTCTGACAGATCTAGAAAATTAATGCCGAAAAATAATGTTCATTTTTTACACCAGAAAAGCAAATATAATTTTGACAGGTATGACAACGCGAAGACCGTAAATAATTGTACCAATTTCTGAAACTTGAGAGCAAATGATCTACGTTGACAGATATAGGAATATAAAATTGAATAGAGAACTCTGACAGATGGGGGAAGCTAAAATTAATTAAGAACTTTGAAATATAGAAATTTGAAATTGAATTAAAAGTTAGACCTGTACACAAACCTAGAAGTAAATGAAAACTTTGATAGAAATATAAATTGTTTTAGGAAACGTTGACGAATATAGAAATGTAAAACTGAATAGAAACTTTGACAAATATAGAAGTATAAAATTTTCAAAGGGAATGAAAGCTTTAGCAAATATGGAACTTTAAAATTGAATGAAATTTGACAGATGTGGAAGACCAAAGTCGGTAGACAATCTCAACGTTCGTTACACGTGAAAGTCAATGAAAACTGTGACAGATCGATAAAGTGAAAGGTCGAATAATTCAAACCAGTCTCACCGATCTAAATAAAAAGATAAATAATGAAGTAAAGCTAGTAATTAAAATTGGAGAGAAAATTATTTGACCCATGTGAATTGAAAGTAAATCGAAAGTAGAATCAGTTTAACAAATGTCAATTGAAAATGAATAACAAGTTAAAATTAGTTAACAGATGTAAAGTAAAAATAAAAATGGCAATTAATTGAATAATGTAAATGTAAAGTAAGCCACAAGTAGAATCAGTTTCACCAACGTCAAATAAAAAGTGAATAACAAGTTAAAATTAGTTAACAGATGTAAATTAAAAATAGAAAGGAAAATTAACGGAATAATGTAAATGTAAAGTAAGCCACAAGTAGAGTCAGTTTAACAAATGTCAATTAAAAACGAATAACAAGTTAAAATTAGCTAACAGATGTCCATTAAACATAGAAATGAGTAATTGAAAAATAGAGGTCGCTAAATCGGCCAAAAATAGCCTAAGTACAAGAAGACGTCCAAAAAATGGACTAGAGGGATAGGTAGGCGCGAAATTTTTTTGTAGTCGGCCATATATTAAGAGTAGCCAGTGTAAAAGTCAGACCAAAAATTTTTGTAGATCTGTGGCATTAAGTGACGCCAAGTCAAGTTTGTTTTTTTTTGTTAAAATAAACGCTAGTATTGGATTTGAAGAAAGCTCTTGTTTCTTGTTTTGTTGTGGTTCAGTTCCCTACCTCCCAGTAAGTAACAAGGAGAGGCACAAAAAGAGAAGGAAGTGGCTGACCAGACAGGTAGACTCAGACGCCTCAAGGAGCCCGAGGAGTAGAAATCACCAGCCTCCAGGTAACATACTCCTACTCGTACATTTATTAGCTGCCGAGCACGCTTGCTGCGTTTATACAAATCGGCCTACCTCTCACCGCACCCCGCTGGTGACCGCTCGGCCAGGTGGCAATTCAATAGCGGTGAATTTAACGGGCCGCTCGCTACACGTTCCAGGCAAAACCGCTCGGAGAAGAAATAGTTCCCGCTACCTAAGTTTTGGCGACCACGCCGAAAGGAAATTTGTAACAGTATTTTCGCTACCAATAATATTCTTTATATTTAGTGAATGACATGTGGAACTTTAAATAAACTTACTGAGTGCCAATTTTTTTTGGAGCACCCGTAATAAATCTAGTTAATAGGATTTTTGGTATTAATAAGATCGTACGGTTATATATTCCATGAAGGACATATGAACTTACCAAGTGCTTATTCTTCCGGAACACCTGTAATAAATATATTTACTAGTATTTTCGTCAACAATAGTACCCTTCATATATTTAATGAAGAACATATGAAAATTTAAATGAACTTACCGAGTGCATATTTTTTCGGAACACCTGTAATACATATATTTAATAGTATTTTCGTTACCAATAGTATCCTTCATATATTTAATGAAGAACATATGAAAGTTTAAATGGACTTACCGAGTGCATATTCTTCTGGAACACCTGTAATAAATATATTTACTAGTATTTTCGTCACCAATAGTACCCTTCATATATTTAATGAAGAACATATGAAAATTTAATTGAACTAACCGACTGTAAACTTTTCGGGAACACCTGCGACTGAATGAATTAAAGAAAAAGTGAAGTTCCTGGAATAAATTATACGAACGGTTCGTAAGAATATCTATGAAGTTTCCGAGTACCGTCGTGAGCCAGGAGCACCAGAACTAGGTCAAAGGAACATTGTATTTTTTTGTTTGGAGATAAAATATGTCTAATGATGCTTGATTTTTCGCCAAGTGCCTTCATATAAACATATTCAATTGCCTAGTACGGCCATGGTAATAGTGCGCTTGGGAAGCATCTAGAGTAGTTCTTTTCGCAATTCGGCAGCAGAATATCCACACCAATAGAACTAGTATAATGTGACTGTATTAGGATTAGACAATGAATAGGTTATCCGAATTCCTGTACCTAGGCTAGTGATTAAGATAACGAATGTACAAGGGAGAATCCCCTCTGAACGCGGGCATTATTAGTAATTTAAGTCTCAAAAAGGCCTTTTTGCGATTCGTGATTAATTCAAAAAGGGGAACGACCCAACTAAGGAAACCTAATATAAGAAGATAGTATTAGATCTGTAAAGCATCCAGTAACGCATCGGAGTGAATTTAAGAAAAAGAAAACAAAAAGAAAATCGAGCATCCAGTAACGCATCGGGGGTGAATTTAAGAAAAAAACAAAAAAAAATCGAGCATCCAGTAATGCATCGGGGGTGAATTTAAGAACAAAACAAAAAAATCAAGCATCCAGTAATGCAGCGGGGGTGAATTTAATAAAAAAATAAAAAAATAAGAAATGAGATAATTCCCCGAATGTTTCTTCTCTCTTCCCTTCTCCCGAGGTTTCTCTTTCTCTCCTAAACAGGAACAAGGGACATCATAATCAAACTGCCAGGATGTCATGGGAGGCCGGCGATGGCACAGGATCAGGCCATCAGATCCTTAGGATCATTTTTAGGTGAGTGATGTATGTGGTCCCTTCCGGACCAGTGTGTGAATTTCGTTTATATTGTCTCCGCTACAGGAGGACAGGCACGATTTCTTTTGTTAATGGCAACGTGACAGCGCAGGGATTTTTTTTGTGAACTCACCCCACACTCTCCGCCACTTAGTCGAGGTGCTAGCGTGCACCTGATGACCGCTGTCCCGGAGTGATCTGTCAGCTCAGGCTGGTAGTCTGGACTTTACGTCAAAGCCCATCACTCAAATTTAGTTCCATAACAGACTGAGGGTTAATTACATTATAAAATACATTATAAAATAATTTAGAAACTTATGATATTTGAAGAATAGATAGGTGATCATTATGCATTGGCCACCGAGGTATATATATGCAACCACCAAATATGTTACGTCATCAAAGCTTTAAAGAAACTCAACTCAACTAACCTGATTTGTTCTACGTATAAAAGTTTTATAACAAAGTTGTATAACAAAGCTCAATATTCTCAAACAGGTACAACTATGGCCATCTAGCGTGGAAGTGACTACTTAAAGTTGCGACCACTATATAATATTGTTACGTGCAATAGAAAGAGACAACTGGTGACATCTACTGGCAATAAACAACTTCACGTTCGGAGAGTAAACGACTTCAGGTTCGGAGAATCGATTATGAAATCTACAGGAAAGTTCAGGAATAGAACAAATAGAATAGTCAAGAAGCTTTTGGAATAGAACACTCCAGAATAATCCGGAGAGTTTCTAGGGTATAACTATAACAGTTGTCATCGCCAGAAAAAGAGTCTTGTTTTAGACGTTGCAGTGTTAAGAAGCGAAAGTAATACAGAAGCGATAGTGTGTAATTAGATTGCAATAATTGAAAGTACAGTGTTAGCGATAATTAGAGTTGAGTTGATTAGATGAATTTTTGTGAACTTTATATGATTTAAGTGTAATAAAGAACTTATATATTAATTATTTAATATTGTGTTTTAAATAACGAACCAAAGGCCACGCTCGCAACAACTGGTGTCAGAAGTGAAATATATTTGAGAAATAAAGTGGTGGCAATTGACTGAAAAATGATGGAGAAATAAGAATTTTAAGAACTTTTATTTTTAATGATTCTAAATCAAATTTATAAATACAAGAAGAAAAAACAACCGCCTCGTCCGGGATTTGAAACCGGGACCTTCCGCTTGCCGGGCGACTGCTCTTACCACTGAGCTAACGAGACAGATGATTTTCCTTCTTACATTTATCAAATTTGTAACTAGCCTACTAAGCCACGTTTTGCTTTCAGCTGGCATTAACCAGTACCGATGAAAGCGCACAAATAAATTGTAAATTCAATTTTTTATTTATTTTTCCCGCGGACGGGAATCGAACCTACACTTGTTAGAATCGGTCAATGATGGAGAAATAAGAATTTTAAGAACTTTTATTTTTAATGATTCTAAATCAAATTTATAAATACAAGAAGAAAAAACAACCGCCTTGTCCGGGATTTGAAACCGGGACCTTCCGCTTGCCGGGCGACTGCTCTTACCACTGAGCTAACGAGACAGATGATTTTCCTTCTTACATTTATCAAATTTGTAACTAGCCTACTAAGCCACGTTTTGCTTTCAGCTGGCATTAACCAGTAACGATGAAAGCGCACAAATAAATTGTAAATTCAATTTTTTATTTATTTTTCCCGCGGACGGGAATCGAACCTACACTTGTTAGAATCGGTCAATGATGGAGAAATAAGAATTTTAAGAACTTTTATTTTTAAAAATAATATATATATATAATAATAATATTAAAAATAAAAGTTCTTAAAATTCTTATTTCTCCATCATTGACCGATTCTAACAAGTGTAGGTTCGATTCCCGTCCGCGGGAAAAATAAATACAAAATTGAATTTACAATTTATTTGTGCGCTTTCATCGGTACTGGTTAATGCCAGCTGAAAGCAAAACGTGGCTTAGTAGGCTAGTTACAAATTTGATAAATGTAAGAAGGAAAATCATCTGTCTCGTTAGCTCAGTGGTAAGAGCAGTCGCCCGGCAAGCGGAAGGTCCCGGTTTCAAATCCCGGACTAGGCGGTTGTTTTTTCTTCTTGTATTTATAAATTTGATTTAGAATCATTAAAAATAAAAGTTCTTAAAATTGTTATTTCTCCATCATTGACCGATTCTAACAAGTGTAGGTTCGATTCCCGTCCGCGGGAAAAATAAATAAATGACTGAAAAAATTAAAAGTGTGATTAATTTTGTGGAATTGTGTTAAATTTTAAAAGTTCTGGAAAATAATTTATATTCAACTGTGAGTGAATTACTACAGTAATGGGGCGCAAAGTGGAGGATCTTCGAATACAGGATTTGAAAGTGGAGCTTGGGAACCGCTCATTACAAACACAGGTGCAAAGAAAGTTCTAGTCGAGCGACTTAGACAAGCTTTGATAGCGGAAGAAAAGAATCCTGAGACATTTGTTTTCGAAGAGAACTTGGAAGGAACCGAATTTGAAGAAGAGCCTGAGATGAAAATGGAACAGCTTTTGAGTACTTTAATGAGCAAAATGGAAGCCCGTTTTGATGAACAAAAGAATTCTCTCGAGGAACAAAAGAATTCTCTGGAATCACGTTTAGATGAACAGAAGAAATCTATGGACGAACAAAAGAATTCTCTCGAGGAACAAAAGAATTCTCTCGAGGAACAAAAGAATTCTCTGGAATCACGTTTAGATGAACAGAAGAAATCTATGGACGAACAAAAGAATTCTCTCGAGGAACAAAAAAATTCTCTGGAATCACGTTTAGATGAACAGAAGAAATCTATGGACGAACAAAAGAAATCTATGGAAGCCCGTTTTGATGAACAAAAGATTGATTTTGAGGAACAAAAGAAATCTCTGGAAACCCGTTTGGACGAACAAAAGATCTCTCTGGAGAATTGTCTAGAAACTCGTTTGGAGGAACAGAAGACTTTCCTGAAAAACTCATTAGACGAATAAAATTTGAAAATTGAAGGAATCGAGCAGGAAGTGGCGGAAGCTCAACAAAAAGTCACCGAGCAGCTTGACAGTTTTAAATCAGATCTGGAAAGGATAAAGCATCGTCAGCCTCTAAGCGTAGCAACTGAAATATCCGGTGCAGGTAGAATGAAACCTCCCATATTTGATGGACAAAATTCGTGGCATATCTTCAAGAGACAATTCGAGGCAGCTTCAGAGGTAAATGGATGGAATGATGAAGACAATGCTATAGCTCTGGTGTTAGCGCTTCGAGGTACTGCGTCAGAACTCTTACAAACTGCACCGATTGAAAATCAACGTAATTACTCTTCATTAGTACAAGCGATAGAATTACGTTACGGAGATGAACACATGCAGCAAGTATATCGCGTACAGTTGCGCAACAGGATTAAAAAAAATGGCGAATCACTACAACAACTGCAGGCAGATGTGGAAAGATGAGCGCATCTTTCATACTCCAGTGTGAATGCGGATTTTCTCACCGAAGTGGCGACGGAGGCATTTGTGAACTCTATTGCAGATCAAAGTTTACAACAAGCGTTAAGGCTGGCAGGAAGGAAATCAAGAGCAGAAGCACTACCCTATGCCTTAGTGTATGAATCCGCCAGACAAGCTTCGCGGAGTGCAGTACGAATGAGAGACATTTCCGTGGACGAATGTACTTGTAATAGAATGCAGTCATCCCAGAGCTTACCTTTGCGTGGTATCCTTCAATGCTGGAATTGTAATAGACCAGGACACCTACAAAGAGACTGCAGAAAACGCCGACGAGTGGAATCTCTAGATGAAGAGAGGAAAGTGGAATTGCAAAGATATCGAGCTGAGCAGCAGACTTGCAATAGATTGCAGTTATGACTGAGCACCCCTTCACGTAGTGTTCTTCGATGTTGGGATTGTAATAAATTGGGACACCTTCAAAGAGACTGCAGGAAACGCCGTCGAAAGGAACCAACAGAAAAGAAAGGGACAGAAGAATATACAAGTTGGCGAGCTAGAGAGCAAACTATTCTTAGGGAGACCAGAATCCAACCATATGACTTTGACAGCCAACACAGAAAAGGACGTATCTATGGAAATGTAGAAGCCTTGGTACAACGTCAATGGAAACCTGAATGTAAGCATTATGGCTGGGAGAAAGGAAATGAGAAAACAGCTACTATACAGTTGGTATCCGTGGAACCATCTACAGGTTGGGACAACGAGGACCTGCGAACAGCACAACGAGAAGATCCGGACATTTCACCTATTCTTGCTTGGAAAGCAGACATAGAAAAACCAGAATGGAATGATATTTCGAGGATGATGAAAAGCTGAAAAGCTACTGGGCTCAATGGAATTCTCTTCATGTTGAATGCGGCATATTAAAACGCAAGTGGGAAGCACCTAACGGTAAATCGTCCCGAATGCAAATAGTCGTGCTGGCATCAAAGGTCAACGATGTTCTAGGTAAAATGCATCGTGGAGCATCTGGAGAACATTTGGGAGTGAATAAAACAATTTCTAAAATACGAGAAAAGTTTTATTGGCTACATATGCGGGAGGATGTAGAGAAGTGGTGTCGCAGATACACTGTGTGTGCTTCTTACAAAGGGCCGCCACGTAGTAGCAGAAAGGAAATGTATAAGTGTAATGTCAGAGCCTCATTGAAACGGACAGCTGATGTACAAAGGGCCACGGGGGCGAAATTAGCAGTAAGTACCCATCGGATGAGGACCCGCTATGACTTACGTGCGAATTCAGCAGGACTCAATGAAGGTGATCTTGTTTGGCTATACAACCCGAACCGCCGTAAGGGATGCTCTCCAAAATCACAACAACAGTGGGAGGGACCGTATTCAGTAGTAACTAAAATAAATGACGTAGTATACAGGATTCAACGTGGTACAGGAGGCAAACGAAAAATCGTCCATCTGGATCGCTTGTGTCAATACTACAAGCATCAAGACCGTGGACCACCTGTTGTTCGGGACGAACAAGTTTAAGAAGGGGGCAGTGTTACGTGCAATAGAAAGAGACAACTGGTGACATCTACTGGCAATAAACAACTTCAGGTTCGGAGAGTAAACGACTTCAGGTTCGGAGAATCGATTATGAAATCTACAGGAAAGTTCAGGAATAGAACAAATAGAATAGTAAAGAAGCTTTTGGGTGCACTCAGCTGTGGTCATTGAACTGCACGGTCTGAGGTATTGAAAGCAGCAATAGGCATAACACTATTGTTGTTTTTTTTTACCTCGCTGTGTCGTTGACTGCTGCTGGTGGCGCCCAAATTTATGTGTTGTTGTGTGTCGCTGTTTTTCTTTTTTGCTTTTTTGTTTTTGCCTTCAGCATGCAGAATTTTATTTTAGATTTCTGCAACATTCGCGGATTAAGAGCAAATCGGTTTTCGGTGTACTGCCACCTTAACTCAAAAAATCCGGCAATTCTTGCGCTAAGTGAAACCAAGGTCGTTTCTGATGCTGATATTAATCAGTATCACGTCCCTGGTTACAGCTTCGTGCCTCTTTTTTCTCAGCATAGAGGGATCGCAGTATATATTCGGAATGATGTGGCCTTTACTATTCTTCAAGATTTTCCTTCTGCTAATCCAGAGTTTAATTATATCTGGATTAGGTTCAAACTTCACAAGCACATCATATACTTCTGTTTCCTTTATCGCAGCCCAAATATGTCTGATGACGACACGGTATCCGTATTTGACAATATCTCCAACAATATTGATCATTTGCTTTCTGTTTCCCCCTCTTCCGAAATCGTCCTGGCAGGCGATTTTAATGTTCATAATATACCGTGGCTCAGACATTCTTCTACCACAAGTCCTGCGGGCCGTTTCGTTGAACTCTTCTGTGAATCATTTAATTTGCAACAGCTAGTGGATGCACCAACGCGAATTCCTGATGCAGCTGGAGATAAAGCTAATTTACTCGACTTGTTTCTAACATCTCATCCTGACAAATATTCCATTTCAGTCGGTTCCCCTCTTGGAAATTCAGACCATTGTTTAATCACGGCTCAATTTACCACCTCAAACCTGTGCCGACCAACTGCTCCACCTACAAGTAGGCTTCTTTGGCACTATAAGAATGCTGATTGGGAAAGTCTCAATAAGTATCTTAAAGAAATTGATTGGTCGGTCTGTTTTGCTTCGAGGGATGTTGATGAATGCACATTACAATTTAGTAACATACTAAATCTTGGCATGCGTGAATACATTCCGTATTCTTACAGCAGGTCTCAACAACAGCATGATCGCTCCTGGTTTAACGATAAGTGCAACCAAGCTATAAAAGCGAAAGAGTCTGCTTTTCGCGCCTATCAATTGCATCCATGTCCGGAAATGAAACAAGTCTACAAGACTGCACGGAACACCTGCAAGTCCATTATCCAGAGAGAAAAATTTCTTTTTGACCAGAATATTAGACAAAGAATCTTGACAAGCCGCAAAGGTAGCAAAGGTTTCTGGTCCCTGGTCAAAACCATCAGGAACAATTTCACCAGTTCCTCTATACCTTCACTACTTAATAATGGTGAAGTGATTGTTGACTCCCTGGATAAAGCTAATATTTTAGCTGCTAGATTCGCTTCAAATTCTCGTCTTCCACCAACTTCACAAACACCTGTTTTGCATCGCCCGTGTGAATGTGTACAAGAGCCAATACACGTTCGTACGAGGGATGTGGTCAGGGTCCTTAAGGGGATCAACGTCTCCAAAGCCGCAGGTCCTGATGGTTTTTCGCCCCTGTTAATTAAAAGCTGCGCCCCATCCTTGGCTAAACCTCTGCGCAAACTCTTCTACTTGTCTTATTCGACAGGAAAATTTCCAACTGCTTGGAAGCTAGCTCACGTTCAGCCTATTCCTAAGAAAGGAGAGGGTGGCGATCCCTCAAATTATCGACCAATTGCCATCACTTCGATTCTTTCAAAGGTTTTTGAATCTATCATTAACTCAAAATTAATGAAGTATCTAGAAACTAATCATCTCATCAACGATCGCCAATATGGCTTCCGAGCTGGACGCTCATCTGGAGACTTGCTGACCTTTCTTACGGAACGTTGGAACCGTAGTCTTCACAATTTTGGTGAGTCTAAAATCGTTGCCCTAGATATTTCAAAAGCCTTTGATAGAGTCTGGCATCCAGCCATTTTAGCCAAACTCAAAGCACTTGGTCTCTCCCCTCCTCTTGTATTATGGATTGAAAGTTTCCTATCTAGTCGCCAAATACGTGTTGTATTAGATGGCGTTACGTCTGAACCGCATCCCATAAATGCCGGTGTACCTCAAGGCTCTGTTATCTCTCCAACTCTCTTTTTAATTTTCATTAATGATCTGCTTTCCCTTACTTTCAATCCCATCCATAGTTTCGCAGATGACAGTACTCTTGATTTCGCTTACTCCTTTGACACTCTTGCAGAATCCAGGGGGAATGCTGCATGTGTTAAACGAGATTGCATGACTAGATCATTGCATAACGATCTTGCCAATATCCTCGCTTGGGGCAAAGCGAATCGCGTCGAATTCAATGCATCAAAGTCCCAAAGCTGTCTTATCTCATTAAAACAAGATCATAACTTAACCACACCCGTTTCTTTTGATGGAGCATTCATTTCTGATTCACCGTCACTAAGCATTCTTGGCATTAATATTTCCAGTAAGTTAAACTGGACAGATCACATCTTCTCTGTTGCCAAAGAAGCATCGAAATGTCTTGGATTTCTGAAAAGGTGTAAGAAATATTTCAGCCCGTCAAATCTAGCGCTCCTCTACAAGTCCTACATTAGACCTAGAATGGAATACAACTCCCATGTATGGGCCGGGGCTGGTCGCACAGCCTTAGCTTCATTGGATATTGTCCAAAAGAGAGCCTTCAAGCTCATTGGCGATTTGGCAATAACTTGTCATATCGACTCACTCGAGCACCGCCGCAATGTTGGATGCCTTTCGCTCCTTTATCGCTATATGCATGGTCAATGTTCTGATGAAATATCTAGTCTAATCCCTTGTAGAATGATTCCTGCACGCAATACTCGCGCTGCAAACCGCGCACATCCTTTAACCCTTCAAATTACTTTCGGCCGTACAGTAAAATTCAGAGATGCTTTTTTATCCCGAACAGTGCGAATGTGGAACAGCTTACCATCTTCTGTTTTTCCTCCGGCATACAATCTGCGGAAGTTTAAGGGCGACATACATCGGCACCTCCGCCACTTTCCTCATATCCCCTAATCCTTTCCCTATCTCCTTCCTGCCATGCTGTGCTTTGCATCATAGGGTATCCCCTGAGCTTGGCTTAATAATATAAAAAAAAAAAAAAAAAAAGAACACTCCAGAGTAATCCGGAGAGTTTCTAGGGTATAAATATAACAGTTGTCATCGCCAGAAAAAGAGTCTTGTTTTAGACGTTGCAGTGTTAAGAAGCGAAAGTAATAAAGAAGCGATAGTGTGTAATTAGATTGCAATAATTGAAAGTACAGTGTTAGCGATAATTAGAGTTGAGTTGATTAGATGAATGTTTGTGAACTTTATATGATTTAAGTGTAATAAAGAACTTATATATTAATTTATTTATTTGTTTTAAATAACGAACCAAAGGCCACGCTCGCAACAATATATACACAATGGTAGTACTAAGAAAGTGATGTATAACTCGGCTAAATATATCATGGGTACGAACCAAAAATGTTTTTAAATTAGGCAAAAATTAATTTCTTTCATAGAATTTAAATCGACCATATTTCTTCAGAATTGTGTGCATTATTGGTTGATTCGAGTAAGTTGTGTCTGGACAGTCTCGGCTTCGTGGAAGTTGGATGATTTGGTTGCTGGGCTTGTTAGCTAAAGAATTTTATGAGCGTACATAAAATTGATTTCAATGTAGGAAAGAATTGATTTATTTCTTAGAATTGAAATCGACTATATTTCTTCAGAATTCGTTTACATTATTGGTGGCTGTAGGTAGACGGTCCGAACAAATTCTGTCTGTCGTCTTGATGGATTGTTTGTTGTGCTGCTTTTAGTTTGAATCCCCATATTTATTTTCATATTTTACGACTAGTCAGACAGGTAGGCCGAAATTGTTGAGAATTTTTGCAATTATTCCTTCTTTTGCTGCATTTAAGTACATACGCACTGTCGTTCTTTACATTCCACGAACTGAATTTATTAGAGTAAGTTGAAATTTCACTGTGCACTCGCATTTTATCATCGATTTGCATCGTTCTACTGGTATGCCGTACATTTTCCCTACTTGCAATTTTAATGCAATTTCAATGAAATTTTTACCCCACTTTATCATATTTAAAACTTTTCTGATGTGCGAAACAATAGCTGCGTTCGTTTTTGTACCTAGTTCTAGAACTCCCAAATACTGGAGAGCACAAATTGTTCTGTCGATTGAAGAGAACTTTATATAGTACTGTTCGCTTCATTTAAATCGTTTCTATGTATTAGACTAGACTTGTTGCAAAATACAAAAAAAAAACACGTCAATCGTTGACAAATACTTTATTAACAAGAAAGAGCAGACAAGGCCAGTAAAATTATGTCGGCGGATGAATATGAATTAATGACCTCCGGCGCGTCCCTGCACACCATCGCGACCTGTAATTAGAATATAAAAAGTTACAAGTGAGAACAGGTCTCAGGGAGTAAAACCCAAATCCCAATCATAAAATTCACTCACACTCTAAAAACCCCTCCTAGACCATAATGTAATTCATGGTCACCCGGAGGAAACGCACTCACTCATACTAGGCCTAATTTACCTTACTTCGGTCACCAGGTAATCCAATTATGCTACCGTGTAGTCCGTTTAGGATTTCCTAGACCTTTCTCAAACTAATTCGAACTTTACTCACCCATTCACTCTTTCACTAATCACTTAGAATACTGAGGAGGCTACAACCTACCTCTGGCATGCACAATTTTAAACTACCTACGCCATGCAAATTCCATGCAGCAAAACTTCAAACTCATCGACAAATGTGTCCTTGGGCATTCTCATGCTACTTTCTCGCCTCAGTGAAGGAATTTAAGGAGATTATTTTATTTCAGAGATCCTTTTTCCAAGAACGACGCAGTAGTTATTTATTTAATTTATTGCTGCATCAGCTTACCTCTGGATTCTACTGACATATGAAAATGAATGAGGTGTTCTTTTTGTATCTCTTGTTCTGACTTTGTACTGTGGACACAAAAGGAACGTCAATTAAGTTGGGGACCGCCATTTCATGCTAGAAAGGTTTTGAATACGTCAGATTTAGGGCTCAATTAGGGTTAATTTAATGCCACTTCCACGAATTTAATGCTCCTTGTATTTTTCAAAATAATCCATGGATAATCCAATTTTATTAAAAGTTAGGACCACCACTACTGAGAATAGGTTAAATAGTATTGTTACAATAGTGTGCACTGCAAAATATTTTAGGGCTCAATTAGGGCTAATATAATGCCACTTACCCGAATTTAATGCTCTTGTATTTTTCAAAATAATCCATGGATAATCCAACTTTATTAAAAGTTAGGACCACCACTACTGCACGGTTAAAAATTTGGGAGTAAACATTTAATATTTTTGGTATTGTATATATGAAAACACCCCAAAATTTATTAAATTGTAATATTCTGAAGATATTAATACGTAATATTAATAACTTCCCTATTAAAAAGAAATATTTTTTACTATATTTCTTTTTAATCACAGATTATTACAATTTAATGTTCTCAGGTAATGAATTTTCACGCCAACTTGTATTAGAATTGTAATAAATGAAATATTAAATTGAAATATATGAGATAGTAGCTTCTAATATTTAAAATAAACAATTTTATTCTTTTAAATAGCATATTTCTATCAAAAAACAAATACCATCAAACGGATTAAAAATTGAGAATAAAATACATTGCTTTGGCTAAAATGTTAAATTAGAATTAAATGAGTCAGTTTTTTTTATTCCTTTTTTAATAAACTCAAAGTATACAGATATAAAGGCTTACAACTTTGTACTTATAACGATAATTTCAATAATCTTACCATAAAAAAAAAAAAAACAAAAATATTTCAGTTTTTGTTTGATAAAATATAAGCATTAAAATACATATTTTGTTATTTATTACATAACATTGATATGGTTTTTTATACTCTAGGGAAGAATAGTTTATAAGGGAATGACATTCAGTCTTTTTAACAACAAAACAATTTAAGGAACTATCAAATACGCAAATCTTATACGTACAACAATAAAAATAGTGATTATCACCTATCAACATACATTCTTTCAATTTCGGAAAATTCACAGGAGCTTAAATATAAACAAGTAAAAAAGCTAGAATTGGGTCTAAGACCAATTCTTATGATACCCTAGATGAATGCCCATATTAAATTTCGTAATGGTCACCGATCTACGAGTATTCAAGCTTGATTTTTGAAGTTGTTTTCGCATATATTTCTAGAACGGTTTTGTCGCACAGAAAAAATGATTATAATCAATTTTATAGGATTTCGTATTCTGCAGAAGTTTTTAGTACAATAAAAATGTCTTGGACTGATCGTTTTCAAAGTATACGTAAAAAACCTAAATTTTTATATGGCAACACCAAGAAGGAGTTGCCCGATTTAGTCCATTTTTTGACATTTGTTTTGCTAATGTAGTAGAAACATCATGTGCGAAATTTCAGCTCTCTACGTCGACGCGTTCTCAGGCAGTGTCCAAATATATAGCGGAAAACGAAATTTTTATATGGCAACCCCCACGAAGGAGTTGTCCGATTTGTCTCATTTTCGAACTTAATTTTAATTTTTTTTTTAAAGTCCGTATAAAAAATTTCAGCTCTCTAAGTATACGCGTTCTGCACAGACAGACAGACAGACAGACAGACGGACGGACATGCAAAAATCAAAATAACTTTTAATATTATGCGTGGGTGTCCAATCCATTTTGCTCTACCATCATTATTTCGAGGTGTTACAAAACGGAATGACAAACTTAGTATACCCCATAGATTTCATCTAGGGGTATAAAAGAAATCGCATTTGTAATGAAATCCTTTATCTACTTTCCAAAAATTTACTTGAGAACATTCATTCATTTCATTTATTAATATAACATGTCCTATCAACTCTTGGCATTTTTTCAACTGCAACCTTTTCTAATTTACCACATTTTGGTGTTTCATCAAAGGATAAACTCTTCCAGGTATGACAAATCATTTGTTGGTGTTTTATAGCTAGTGTTTTACATATATTAATAAAGGTTATTTAAGCTAGCACTTAATTGCGTGAAATATCTGTGCTTTTGATTGATATCTTGTAGTAGATAGATTTATAAGTGGTCCCATTTCTTTAATGACAAAAGCATTATCCTTTTAACAAATGATGCTTTGGCAAAAGGGGAAGCTTAAAGTCATTTATGATACAAGTTAAATGGGTCTCAATAAGGATTTTGGAGAAGGATAATATTAATGATACGTAAAAGGCTTGTAATTCCAATCCAAAGTTCAGGAAAATAATCCCGATAGTTAATAAAAAATGAACGGAAAGTGTAAAATTATGCATAAATTTTGAGATGCTGTTAAACCAATATTTGAAGGGATGTATCAAATTCTAAATTGAAAATATAAAAACATTTAAAAAGTAAATCAAAAATTTCCAAAAATGTTGAATTAAATGGTGTGCAAACTAACTTTATATCAATAACGATGAAATACTGCGAGATAGCTTGACGGTTCGCTCATGTGGCTATAATATATGGCTGCTTCCACTTAAATCGTTTTCTTCTTTAATTGTTGTTAACTAAAAGTAGTTTGCAATTATCTTATAAATTAAGTAGCAAGGTCAACCGCTTCAAATTTAATAAACTTCGATAACGCAGCGGAGCGGAAAAATTTGACATTTTCTTTATTTTTGATTTTGGACCCTGTGCAGTCGATGGCAAAAGGAATGCCAAAAATGGCTTTACTTCAGAATTCCAGTCTACAAATAAAAATTTTAGTTAATCTTAAAAGATGTGTATAAAATGTAGATATTAAAATAAGCATGTACCTTGAAAACAACCTTCACTGTTGTTAATGATCGTGTTAACTTATACCTAAGCAAAATGAACTTATAATAAAATGTGCTTTAATTGAACTTACATCTAAGCTAAAGTGAACTCTGACCAATGTGAGCTAGGCTTTATACTATTAGATGAATATTGCATTAACTCGCTTATCACACCATCTACCGGAATTGTCGGCACAGTGGCACATGACAGAGCAGGGAACCATATGACTTGACAACCGGGGTAGCTTTTCTTCTTCTATCATCGTTCAGCAAAGGCACACGTATCGGCATCAATTTCCATCGAGCTAATCGACCATATTATTAGTAATTTAGTATTAGTATTGCTTTTTATACAGTCCATTTTATTCGAAGTACAATAAATTAAATATTATAACGTAAAGGCGAAAATTCTCGTTTTTTGATAACATTTTGGTCCTTCGAGCCGGATCGTACGTGTGCCTAAGACTACTTAAACAAATATCGTACATCTAGCGATCATCATTGCATAAGCAGAGAACGCTACTCTAATATCGAAGCAAAATTGATTTATATGAGCAACGCATCACTGCTAGTGATCGCCAATAAAGCATCATCACCATTCTTATATCGTCTCGCTGAAAATCGTGCATCCTAAATAAACCATCAACTTGAAGGTATCATTTAGGACCGGAGAATACTCCAATGTGCTCAGCAATTGACAATTGGAGATAATTCCATAAAGGCAGACAGAACATCACAACTTTCCATTTAATTACAAGAAGAAAGCTGTATAGAGAAAATCCCCATCTGTGCGGATAACCCATCAGCTACGCTTGCACAATTTAAGTATCGTTTCAAAGAACATAATTGTGTTAAAATTCTATCAAGTTTTTATACAATTTTTAGCACAACTAGAACCGGATGCATATACTCCAAGCCATCAGTATAATTACACATCTTAAAGGACAGGAATTTCCAGATTTCGTGCATTTGCCACCGTAAGCAGATACAAGTAACGGTGCCCACTGTGCCGACTAGAGATAAGCCCGTTGCAAACGTGAATGAGTGAGTTCAGTCATAATTATAAACTAATCTTTGCAAAAAAAACTGAATATTTACCGACAAATTTATATAGAATTATATGAAATTCACATTATATGCATACCCTAGCAATAACAATGAATAATTATTAACAATTAAGTAGTTTCTAAATAAATAATAGTGCATACAAATAACTATCACTCTAGAAATTTGCACACATAAAACATTTCGGTTAAGTGTAACACTTGTGCTGTGTCGCAGTCGAATTCATTGTTACGTACATACATAGAACCCATTCGCGTAATATAACAGATCGACATGGCAGAGAAAAAGTTAACCAATCTTAGGATACAACGCGCTGTGTTAGTTGATCAACAAGAGCGTACCAAGGAATTCATTGAAAAGGATACCGGAGATGCCACCTTAGCTGCATTAGAACTGCGGTTGCTTCATGTGGAGAATCAAATGACCAAGTTTCTCGACATTCAGGCCGAAATAGAAAAACTTGATGAGACTGAGCTTACTACAACTCATCGCGCAACCTATGAAGAAACCTACTTTACGCAGCAGCCGCAATTAGTTACTTTACTACAATCGGCAAGAGGGAATCAAGAAGCTCCTCAAGCGCATAATAGTTCACTTGGTACTCAATCAAATGTGCGTTTACCTAAGATAACATTGCCCTCCTTTAGCGGAGATGTCACTAAATGGAGTGATTTTTATGAATCTTACAAGGTGCTGATTCATGATGAACAGTCATTAAGTAATCTTCAAAAATATCAATATTTAAAATCCACTTTGTCAGGTGCAGCAGCGGCACAAATAGCTTTTCTTGAACTCAATGCAACGAATTACGATGTAGCGCTAAATATTCTTAAGGCTAAATATGGAGACAAAAGGATAATCTGCCAAGCTCACTTGCGAGACCTCCTAAATATTAAAGCAATTTGCAGCAATAAACCTGAACTTATACGAACGTTGGTCGATAGAACTAATGTGCAGCTTCGTGCACTAGAGTCATTGGGTCGCCCAGTTAATCAATGGGATGATGTAATTATTCATCTTGTAACGGGTTTTCCTTGTGAGCCCTTGTTAGGGGTTCCGGGTGCTCGTGAGTTACGCCAGGGTCAATAAATAACAAGGCCCATTTACATAAACAAATAATCAAAATATATTCTGGCTTAACATATACCCTAATATAAAATTTAAATGTGTGTTACTTATTCTAATTATTTCTACAAATATATACATTTATAGGAACAGTATACTTGTTCACAAATTTCTCTGTATCTGTCCTTTATTTGATTACAATGGTATTTTAAAGAATGCATGCAAGTCGAAACCATTTCCTAACCAATACTATATTACTTTCTATGGTTCTACCTTACGGGAAAGAACGGGACAGAAACACTCACAGAAATACATCACGAGAGTGTACGGAACGGAATACACCTACAGAAATACATCACGAAGGTGTTCGGAGGAGGGAACAGTAAACACTCACAGAAATACATCACGAGAGTGTGTGCGGAAAGGAATACAAGTCACTCACAGAAATACATCACGAGAGTGACAGGAAAGGAAACACTCACAGAAATACATCACGAGAGTGTACGGAACGGAATACACCTACAGAAATACATCACGAAGGTGTTCGGAGGAGGGAACAGTAAACACTCACAGAAATACATCACGAGAGTGTGTGCGGAAAGGAATACAAGTCACTCACAGAAATACATCACGAGAGTGACAGGAAAGGAAACACTCACAGAAATACATCACGAGAGTGTACGGAACGGAATACACCTACAGAAATACATCACGAAGGTGTTCGGAGGAGGGAACAGTAAGCACTCACAGAAATACATCACGAGAGTGTGTGCGGAAAGGAATACAAGTCACTCACAGAAATACATCACGAGAGTGACAGGAAAGGAAACACTCACAGAAATACATCACGAGAGTGTACGGAACGGAATACACCTACAGAAATACATCACGAAGGAGTTCGGAGGAGGGAACAGTAAACACTCACAGAAATACATCACGAGAGTGTGTGCGGAAAGGAATACAAGTCACTCACAGAAATACATCACGAGAGTGACAGGAAAGGAAACACTCACAGAAATACATCACGAGAGTGTACGGAACGGAATACACCTACAGAAATACATCACGAAGGTGTTCGGAGGAGGGAACAGTAAACACTCACAGAAATACATCACGAGAGTGTGTGCGGAAAGGAATACAAGTCACTCACAGAAATACATCACGAGAGTGACAGGAAAGGAAACACTCACAGAAATACATCACGAGAGTGTACGGAACGGAATACACCTACAGAAATACATCACGAAGGTGTTCGGAGGAGGGAACAGTAAACACTCACAGAAATACATCACGAGAGTGTCAGGAAAGGAAACACTCACAGAAATACATCACGAGAGTGTACGGAACGGAATACACCTACAGAAATACATCACGAAGGTGTGTGCGGAAAGGAAAGGAATGGAGCGGGCTACAGCCAATGAGCCGGTGTTCAACAAGAAAGAAGTCCCCAGAAATCCATCACGGGAGCTCCCATCTTGTCGGCAGCCAGCCACCAACTGAACTCTCGAATGAATGGTGTGCATGCATTTATACTTTTCTGACGGCAGATGCTAGAACATTTCGGTAATTTCTACTTTGTTTTAGAGTAGGGATAGAAATGAGAGGATTACTGTCGGTTACGAAATTATGAGTAACTAATCTCGACTACAGTGGGATCTAAAATTATACTTTTATGTTACTTTGGTCAAGAAAAGAGGTTACTTGGAAATGGTTCGTTACAATCTCATACTTCAAAAACTTGATGCACACCTACGGTCAGCTTGGGAAGATAAGGCTCCGGAAGGTAGACTTCCAACTCTTAAAGAACTTTTATCATTTCTTAGCAAGAGTTCTGATAAAATTGAAGCATCCAAACGGGCCCAAAGTGAAGTAATCACGCCTGCTAGTACTAAATCAAATAAAGTGGTTCACACGTCGTTACTTTCATTAAAAAATTATTGCACTTTATGCAAGAAAAATGGACACACTATTTATAAATGTCGTACTTTCCTTAACTTATCTGTGGTTGATAGACAAAATAAAATCCGAGAACTGAAATTGTGTACAAATTGTTTACGGGGACATAATAGGGCTAATAGTAAATCGTCCTACACTTGTCAGGTTTGCAATGCAACCCATCATACATTACTGCATAATTGCGATAATCAGTCTATTATCCACGCGCACAATAATCAATTACAGCTAAATTCATTACAACCGTCTGCTTCCAGTACAAGTAATCACACCGCATTACATTCAATGCAATCTAGGGAAAATAATAATTCGTCATACATTTTTATGCCAACAGCTATTGTCAATATTCAAGATGCTTACGGAAATCTTGTTCAATGCCGAGCAATTCTAGACTCCGCTTCGTAATTGAACTTTGTCTCTGAAAGGCTAGTACAACGGCTCAGGCTCAGTAAAACAAAACGATCTACTGTTGTCAACAGTATTGGCGATGAATCGTCTGTAATATCTAACCGTCAGACACACGTAAATGTCTCCTCAAGATTTAATAACTTTTCCATAGGCTTAGATGCAGTTATCTTAGCGAACATTACAGCATATCAACCGTCAATCTATGTTAATGTTTCTTCGTGGAGCATTCCTGCCAATATCCAACTTGCAGATCCTGATTTCAATAAGCCAGGTGGCATAGACCTTTTAATTGGTGCTGAGCTCCACTTTCATCTATTACAAGTTGGTCAAATAGGGTTGGGAGAAAACCTGCCAATTCTACAGAAAACAATGCTAGGTTGGGTAATCGCGGGCAAGACAAAGGTGACTTCTGCACCTCAATATAGCTGCAATGTTGCATCTATCACCTCACAAGATGATGAATCCTTAAACAAAATAATTAAAAAATTTTGGGAGCTCGAGGATCACAAGCCTACAGGTCCTAGTAAGTCAACTGAAGAGCAACTGTGTGAAGAACACTATGAAAGACATCACACAAGGAACGCTGATGGTCGTTTTATCGTAAAATTCCCATTTCGTGACGCAACCAATTGCCTAGGTGACTCGACTCAAATGGCAGTAAGAAGGTTCATTAATTTAGAGCGTCGCCTTCACAGATGCCAAAAACTTTACAAAGAATATAAAGACTTTATCGATGAATATCTCGAGCTGAAGCACATGCGTCCTCTCATGGATACAGAAATCTCTTCAATTAAATATGTCATGCCGCATCACTGTGTGAAGAAACCAGATAGCTCAAGTACCAAACTAAGGGTAGTATTTGATGCTTCAGCTAAGACAACAACAAACTATTCTTTAAATAATATTATGATGACAGGGCCAGTAATTCAAAGTGATCTATTCACAATAATCCTAAATTTTAGGAAACATCCCATTGCAATAACTGCTGACATTTGTAAAATGTATCGGCAGATATTAATCGATCCTAGGGATTGCGCATACCAAAATATAGTTTGGCGAGACCATCCAAGCGATAAACTAAGGTTTTACCAGTTGCAAACAGTTACATATGGGACAGCAGCGGCACCATATTTGGCTACAAAATCTCTCCTCCAGTTAGCGGTTGATGAAGAAGGCAATTACCCTTTCGGTGCTAGTATAATAAAGTCGGATTTTTACGTGGATGACCTTGTCACGGGAGCAGACACATTGGACAAAGCTAAAGAGATAAAGCGTCAAGTGGAAGCAGTATTACAAACTGGAGGCTTCGAATTAAAAAAATGGTGCTCTAATAGTAAGACACTGTTAAATGAAATACCGGCTGATAAAAGGGAGCATGCTATACAATTTCATGAGAAGGATGTTGTAAAAACCCTCGGACTCATTTGGAACCCAGAGCAAGACAAATTCAACTTCAAGGTTAGTCTCTGCAATAAAAATAAAATCACAAAAAGACTTGTTTTATCTGACATAGCAAGAATATTCGATCCTATGGGCTTCTTAAATCCTGTCATTGTCTTAGGGAAGATTTTTTTACAACAATTATGGAAACTATCACTGGACTGGGATGAATCCCTTCCTGTAGAGTTACACACGGCTTGGTTAAAGTACAGAGATCAACTAAGTCTTATTGAAACATTTCAAATCCCAAGGAGGATATATCCTTTCAATGATGTACGGGAGGCTCAAATTCATGCTTTTTCGGATGCAAGCGAGAAGGCTTACGGGTCATGCGTATATCTTAGATGCGTCGACAGCTCCGGAAATACTAGTGTTAATTTATTGTGTGCCAAATCTCGCGTTGCCCCAATCAAGCACACAACAATTCCGCGCTTGGAACTATGCGCTGCAGAATTAATGGCTGACTTGGTATCCCGAATTAAATCTATAATAAACATCTGTGTTGATGCGCTATTCTACTGGACAGATTCACAGATAGTCCTTGCCTGGCTGGCAGAACCATCCAATGTTTGGTGCACATTTGTAGCCAATCGTGTGGCCAAAATACAAGAAGCTTCAGAGTTTGAATGTTGGCGTTATGTTGAAAGTGCGAATAACCCAGCGGATTTGGTATCTCGCGGTGCACTACCAGAGGATTTTCTTAACTCAAATTTATGGTTAAATGGCCCAAGGTTCCTTCATGAGGATGACCGACGTTGGAAAAAGGACTACAAGCAACCAAGCTTCAAAACGCTAGGAGGTAATGAAAGACGGAAACAAAGGTCAATATTTGTAGCAACTTCTAATGAATATGATATGGTGAAAACGTCCAAATTCATCAACTCATTCATAAAACTGCAAAATTCATTTGTGTACATACTTCGATTCATTAACAATTCAAGACTAACATTGTCATCGCGCCATTTAAATACAATTTCCCCCCACGAACGGGATGCCGCCTTGAAGGCCATTATTAAGGTTGTTCAAAGAAAGGAGTTCGCAGATGACTACCAATCATTAATTAAGCACGGACAAGTAAGCAAGTGCAGCCGATTAAGAAACCTAACCCCTTTCCTTGATTCGGACTATATCATAAGAGTTGGAGGCAGGCTTAAACATGCTATAATAACGTATGATGCAAAGCATCCAATGCTTCTACCGTCGTCTCACCCATTTACGAAATCAGTAATGACATATCTACACGAGAAAATATGCACATTGGTCCACAAGGACTACTAGCTACAGCTCGACAAAGATTTTGGCCTCAAAGGGGTGCTAGCGTTGCAAGGCAAATAGTCCATGCTTGCATACGATGCTTCCGGACAAGGCCTACTAACATTCATCAAATGATGGGCGATTTGCCTCCCAGAAGAGTTCAACCGGCTCGGCCATTTGTCAATTCTGGTGTGGATTTTTGCGGCCCATTTTTTATTCATTATAAATCAAGAGGAAGGCAACCAACAAAAACATACATAGCTATTTTTGTATGCTTTGCAACGAAGGCAGTCCATCTTGAGCTCGCTAGCGATCTATCATCAGGTAGTTTTCTTGCCGCGCTTAGACGTTTTATTAGCCGAAGAGGTGCTTGCGGTCACTTATATTGCGACAATGCCACCAATTTCATCGGAGCTAATTCAGAGCTGAAGGAGTTGCGCAATATCGTTCTATCAGAAGATGGCAGGAATAAAATAATTGAGCTATGCAGCAAGGAATTTATCAACTTCCACTTCATACCACCTCGGTCACCCCACTTCGGCGGCTTGTGGGAAGCTGCAGTAAAATCTACGAAATATCATCTTCGTAGAGTGGTACATCAACATCCTTTAACGTATGAAGAATTACATACTTTGGTTGTGCAAACGGAGGCAATACTAAACTCCAGACCTATAGAACCGATGTCTTCAGATCCTAACGACATTTCAGCCTTAACTCCAGGGCATTTTTTAATTGGAGAGCCGTTAACTGCCGTCGTCGAACCAAGTCTCAAGGAACTCCCTTTAAACACACTCAGTCGATGGCAACGCGTACAATGGTTGCAACAACAATTCTGGTCCAGGTGGTCGAAGAGCTATTTAACCCAACTGCAATCTCGAACTTAATGGACCTCACCTGCACCTAACGTATCTGTAAATAGTTTGGTACTGATCAAGGAGGACAACTTGCCAGCAATGAAATGGGTTCTCGGCCGGGTCGTAGACATCCATCCCGGCGATGATGGAAGGGTTCGCGTCGTGACGGTAAAAACAGCAAGTGGATCATTTACAAGGGCAGTAACTAAGATATGCCCCCTTCCCACCAATAATGATTGAAAGCCAATAAGGCTTTTCAAGGCGGGCGGCATGTTAATGACCGTGTTAACTTATACCTAAGCAAAATGAACTTATAATAAAATGTGCTTTAATTGAACTTACATCTAAGCTAAAGTGAACTCTGACCAATGTGAGCTAGGCTTTATACTATTAGATGAATATTGCATTAACTCGCTTATCACACCATCTACCGGAATTGTCGGCACAGTGGCACATGACAGAGCAGGGAACCATATGACTTGACAACCGGGGTAGCTTTTCTTCTTCTATCATCGTTCAGCAAAGGCACACGTATCGGCATCAATTTCCATCGAGCTAATCGACCATATTATTAGTAATTTAGTATTAGTATTGTTTTTATACAGTCCATTTTATTCGAAGTACAATAAATTAAATATTATAACGTAAAGGCGAAAATTCTCGTTTTTTCGATAACAACTATCTCCAACATTAGCATATCCCTGCCATTTTTCTATCAAAAGTTTAGATTTGCCTACATATGTATATCAGATCGAAATCGAGTAAAATCTAAAATATTTTGAAGATTATTGAGTATATGACAAAAGAAATGATTTCAATAACTACTTACAAGTTAGCTGCGTTTTCTCGGTGAACTAAACCAGTTTCTTCAGTTGATCTGCTTTCTATTATGAACATGTATTCGAGTAACGGGTAAATAGAAAAAATATCCGTGAAATCAAAAATCGCCTTCTACTTTTTTTTATATTTTCTACTACAAGCATGAAATACGCATACTTTCCATATTGAGATAAAATTGTAAGCAAATCATCCAGATCAATCGATGCATTGTCTCTGTCTCTTATTAAAAATTCATCTGAACAATTTTCAGGAGCAACTTTAAAATAAAGAATCATAAAAGCAAAACTGTGTAGAATTAATTCATACATATGTATATTAGGATTCAAATAACAAAATTGTTCATTAATTGCTCTGATGGATATATGTATGTAACTATATACTTACTTGAAACAAATACATCTTCCAGAGTTACATCATCATATTTCTTTTCAATTTTAACAAACTTGGTTATGTTTTCCGGTACTTAAACGAAACACCCAGCACAAATTTCATCTTCCATCGCTATTTGAGCTCTCCCTTCCGTGTCACTTTTAATACTAACTGGGATTAGAATATGTACAATACTTGTCTATTGCTGTTTAATACAATTTCATTACATTTGAATATATTGCGGATTGCAATCTTTTTGGCTACGTCCTTTGTATTAGATTAGATTTTTCTGGATTAAAATTTAATACTATTCGGTATTTAATTCTAATGTACCTAATGTTGCCTAATTGTAAAATTTATTTAAAAATATTAGAAACTAATATGTGAAAATTAAAATTTTGCCTTAATATGCCACTTTTATTAAAATCTAATTTTTTATGTATTGCATATGACCTTAATACAAAAGTGGTATTAAAATATATCCTCAAATCTTTAACTGTGTGAGAATAGGTTAAATAGTATTGTTACAATAGTGTGCACTGCAAAATATTTTAGGGCTCAATTAGGGTCAATTTAATGCCTTTTCTCCGAAAGTAAGAAATCAATCGAGGTCAAGAATCCATAAAAGTAAAAATTTAAAAAAAAAAATGCTCCATCGATGTTAACCTAGACGCTGCCAACATTTTAATAATACTGTGTTTTTCAGTCGGATTTAATCTGTGATCAACAAATAATACTGGAAAGGAGTTGAATACTCTAATCTTTTCCGAACTGATAAAGGTGTAAAGCTACAAAAACTTAATAAATTGCAGAGAATAAATATAATTACTACCTACATAAATTTAACGTAAATTCTTTTGTAATTTGACAAATAGCGAAAAGCGTTTATCAGGGTTCAAAAACAAATCTTCCTTATGTTTTACATTATGAAACTCAGCAGCACAATGGAGTATACTCGTAGAGAAAACAGGAAGTGTGGTAACCCAAATTTAGCGTAGTGAAATTCTATTTATGTTCAAGGCATTGAATGTCAATTTCTAAGCTGGGCACCAATTTAGTATCTGCATTTCGCTGTTTCACTCAGCAATAGTTAACCGCTGATTCATGGTTTCTTAGTTGGTTTGTTGGAGATTAGGCATACAAATACTATAGAAAACAGTAAAATAAATTATATTTTCTGTACATTTCTGTGGATAACGCCCTTACTAACCTTTATCAGTTCGGAAAATATTAAAGTATTCAACTTCTTTCCAGTATTATTTGTTGATCACAGATTTAATCCGACTGAAAAACACAGTATTATTAAAATGTTGGTTGCGTGTAGGTTAACATCGATGGAGCATTTTGTTTTTTAAACTTTTACTTTTATAGTTTCTTGGCCTCGATTTATTTCTTACTTTCGGAGAAAAGGCATTAAATTGGCCCTAATTAAGCCCTAAAATATTATGCAGTGCACACTATTGTAACAATATTATTTAACCTATTCTCAGTAGTGGTGGTCCTAACTTTTAATAAAGTTGGATTATCCATGGATTATTTTGAAAAATACAAGAGCATTAAATTCGGGGAAGTGGCATTAAATTAGCCCTAATTGAGCCCTAAAATATTATGCAGTGCACACTATTGTAACAATACTATTTAACCTATTCTCAGTAGTGGTGGTCCTAACTTTTAATAAAATTGGATTATCCATGGATTATTTTGAAAAATACAAGAGCATTAAATTCGGGGAAGTGGCATTAAATTAGCCCTATTTGAGCCCTAAAAATTTTGCAGTGCACACTAATGTAACAATAATATTTAAGCTATTCTCAGTAGTGGTGGTCCTAACTTTTAATAAAGTTGGATTATCCATGGATTATTTTGAAAAATACAAGAGCATTAAATTCGGGGAAGTGGCATTAAATTAGCCCTAATTGAGCCCTAAAATATTATGCAGTGCACACTATTGTAACAATACTATTTAACCTATTCTCAGTAGTGGTGGTCCTAACTTTTAATAAAATTGGATTATCCATGGATTATTTTGAAAAATACAAGAGCATTAAATTCGGGGAAGTGGCATTAAATTAGCCCTATTTGAGCCCTAAAAATTTTGCAGTGCACACTAATGTAACAATAATATTTAACCTATTCTCAGTAGTGGTGGTCCTAACTTTTAATAAAGTTGGATTATCCATGGATTATTTTGATAAATACAAGAGCATTAAATTCGTGGAAGTGGCATTAAATTAACCCTAATTGAGCCCTAAATTTTGGCGTATTCAAAACTTTTCTACCATGAAATGGCGGTCCTAACTTAATTGACGTCAAAAAAGAACATAGCTAATATCACAGACAAGAAATATCCAGATATCGACGGTAGTTCTAAGAAAGTGATATATGAGAAGAGCTCATAGCAAACCTCAATAACTAAATACTCGTACAGCATGGGTACGAAACAAACCAAACACAATATAGTCAAAAATTGAATTTTTACTTAGAATTTAAATCGAGAATATTTCTTCAGAATTCGTATGGATTATTGGTGGCTGAGCTGAAGACGATTCGAATAAGTTGTGTCTGGGTAGTCTCGGCTTCGTGAAAGTTGGATTGATTTGGTTGCTTGGGCTTGTTAGCTAAAAATTTTTATGAGCGTAGGTCTAGGTACATAGCCAGGATTTTCGTCTCAGGCCTTCATAATTTGTTTTCAATATAGGCAAGAATTGATTTATTTCTTAGAATTGAAATCGACCATATTTCTTCAGAATTCGTTTACATTATTGGTTCTGTTTGACATCGTATTACGGGTTGAGTTGAGTGTGAGGGGCGGAGGTAAACATTAATGCAGGTTTTACTTCTTTTAATAGTTGGATAACCAAACAAAATTGCAAATTTTAAAGAAATTTATTTGCATGGGTACAAATCGCACATTTATGGTAAGCGGCTATCACTAATCGCCACAACCAAATTAGATTTTATATTTTTTGATTTCCGTATTTAAGAAAATTGCACATTTTAACAAAAAAATGGACTCGAAAGATATTGTTTCGCACATCAGAAATGTTTTAAATATGATTAAGTATTTGTTGAGGTACAAACTTCATTGAAATTGTATTAAAATTGCAAGTAGGGAAAATGTACCAGTAAAAAGATTAGCATGAAGTTAATGCAAATCGGCGATAAAATGCGAGTCCACAGTGAAATTTCGACTTATTCCAATTAAGTCAGTTCATGGAATGCAAAGAGCGATAGTGCGTATGCAATTAAGTACAGCCAAAGAACGAATAATTGCAAAAACTCTCAGCGCTTTCGGCTTCCCTGCTTGCCTAGTCGTGAAATATGAAAATAAATATGTATCCGGACCGGATTCAAGCTAAGAGAAAAAATTTGTTGTATGGTATAATGCAAGATCAGCGTTGCCACTTCCGTTGAAAAACCGGTGGTAGATTTGAATGAAAAAGTGTGGTAGAAATGGAAAAAGTGAAGTTTATCACATATTAGAGATTTTATTTCTAATAAGAATAGTAATAAAACACTTTTTGGAATAAAGTGGAAAAAAACAGAAAACAAAACAAGTGAAAAAGCTAGAATTGGTCTAAGACCAATTCTTATGATACCCTAGATGAATGCCCGTATGAAATTTCGTATGGGTACCCATTTGAGCAATTTTGATTTTTGCAGTGGTTTTTCGCATATATTTCTAGAACGGTTCGTCGGACAGAAAAAATGATTATAATCAATTTTATAGGATTTTATATTCTGAAGAAGTTTTTAGTACAATAAAAATGTCTTGGACTGATCGTTTTCACAGTATACATAAAAAACCTAATTTTTTATATGGCAACACCAAGAATGGGTTGCCTGATTTAGTCCATTTTTGAAATTTTATTTGCTAGTACAATGAAAACACCACGTGCCAAATTTCAGCTCACTACGGCGACTCGTTCTCAGGCAGTGTTCAAATATATAACGGAAAACGAAATTTTTGTATGGCAACCCCACGAAGTAGTTGCCCGATTTGTCTCATTTTCGAACTTTATTTTACTTTTTTTTTAAAGTCCGTGTACAAAATTTCAGCTCTCTAAGTGTACGCGTTCTCGAGCTATCGTGCGCACGGACGGACGGACGGACGGACGGACATGCAAAAATCAAAATAACTTTTAATATTATGGATGGGTGTCCAATCCATTTTGCTCTACCATCATTATTTCGAGGTGTTACAAACGGAATGACAAACTTAGTATACCCTTTAGATTTCATCTAGGGTATAAAAATATTCATAGTCATAATCATAAACATAACATAATCAAAAACAAAATTTGTAAAATTTTCAATTACATGAAAATAAAAAATGGATCAGTAGTAACTAAACTTGTCTTACACAATAGGAACATATTTACCGTCTAAAGCTTTTGTAAAACTCAAAAATAGTTGTTCCTTCGTGCATTTCTTTACAAAATATTATACTTTCTACGGCTTTTATTTCCAAATAATTTGTTTTTTGTTTTTTATTTCACTTAAGAAAGAGAATATCCTTCCAGCAGTAGCGTAAGGATGCCAAAATACACATATATTCGCTGAGTTCTTTGAACTGAATACTTTACTAAATCTCCTTCAAAATGCAAACCACAAACATTTATGTAATAAATTAAAGACAAAAATTGTGGTAGATTTTGACCTTTGCGTGGAAGATGTGGAATCGAAATATTTGAAAACTTGTAGAAGAGTGGCAACGCTGTGCAAGATATGTATTGTAAAAGACATTAAATTATTTACCCTCCTCCCCCGCACCCTTCAGAATCAAACAATCCAGAAAGACAGCAGACAGAATTTGTTCGGACCGTCTACAGCCATCAATAATGCACACGAATTCTGAAGAAATATGGTCGATTTCAATTCTAAGAAATGTTTAACTGACAAGCCCAAGCAACCAAATAAATCCAACTTCCACGAAGCCGAGACTACCCAGCCAGACACAACTTATACGAATCGTCTTCACGAATTCTGCAGAAATATTCTCGATATAAGTTTTAAGAAAAAAATCAATTTTTGACTATGTATATTAAAAAAATTGTTTGGTTCGTACCCATGATATATTTAGCCGAGATCAGTGAGTTATTGAGGTTTGCTATGAGCTCTCGCATACATCACTTTCTTATGCCTTAGACACACAGCACTCTTAATGAAGAAATAACTAACGACTCATTAGTCTATAATGATTCATTATAAACTGCGGACACACAGCCATTTCTTTAATTAAGTTGAACTGTCAAACTGGTTTTGATAAACTTATCACCTTAAAGAAGCAATATGAATCGAATTAACGCGATAAACTTTGTTTTCATTTATTTTATTTTCGAATTTAACAATTAACAAATGAGAAAAACATTATATTAAAAAAAATATTAATAATATAATTTGTGAATTGCATTTCTTTGCATTTCTTCTTCTTATTTTTCAAATCGGCAGATGCACAGCGGAGCTCCAGATTTACATTATATGTCAAATCTAGCACATTTTTCCTCATTATAGCTATAATGAAGGAGGAAAACACTTCATTAATGCACTTCATTATCATATGATTTTCGAGCTATAATGACATGTACTATTTGACACACGGCATTTTAATGAATAGTTAGTACAAATGATTCATTAGTTCGTGCTGTGTGTCTAGGGTATTAGTATGCACTACCGCAAAACCCTCAAGAATACTTCACAAGCCATGAAACAGACTCCCTCCCTACCGCATGCGAGGCCCAACGTATTCCTTACATTCTAAAATGTTTGCAGTGTTCTTATGTAAAAGTGACAAAAGTTTGATTTGAATAGCTCGTCCGCCCTAAACTACTATTCATACAGAAAAATGGCGTTCTGTTAATCTTAAGCTTGCTTTCTTATCTTCCCAAATACATATAGTCAAATTTTCATACCTTTCCTAACAAAATTATTTAAAAAAAATTATCTTAACCAAATGACTACGATTCCTCATGGCATGCCGTGGGCTGATGATATCGATTGTAGCTGCCTACAGATTCGAACTCCGGCTGCACATACACACATGCAATTATCACCAAAAATATTGTGTTTTTGTATATCACCGTTAAAGCGCCCTTTAAATCGATTACATAAAAAACATGTAAAACTCAACCAATCAGATGAAATCGAATTTTATAAAAAAAAATATCTTTTCTTGTGCCCAAGTGATATTTTAATCGCTTATAAGGAATTAAACTCATTCGGACTTTAATTTCCAAAAGTTATTCTTAACTGAATCCTGCTTATTGGCAAGAGAAACGGAGCATGGTAAACACTATATTTACCTTATTCCTTCTGCGGTGATTGCATCTGTAGCCAACATAAAAACATCAAATGGCATAAGCAAATCGTTCCAGAATGCAATATTTTGTGTTGGTAGCTCCAATTCTGCCATAGCGCGAAAGAGAGAACTATAAAACTTGTGCCATGCTTTCCTATAGGAAAATGACAATACGCTAAGTCCATTGTTATAGTCAGTGGTTCGTACCCATGATATATTTAGCCGAGATCAGTGAGTTATTGAGGTTTGCTCTTCCATACATCACTTTCTTAGTACTACCGTCGATATCTGGGTATTTCTTATCTGTGCTATTACTATAAGGAACACAGTTTTTTAAATAAAAAAAAAAATGTAACTAGGTATAAACTTAGCTTTATTCACATTAATCTTGTTTGGTTCATTACCAGCGTTAGACTGCCGCCAAGATACCTGCACTCCATTCCCGTTTCTTTCACTTATCATTTTGATGATACTTTTCTAATCCTTCCTAGAATTCTGTTAACGACGGGTACTGTCATAAACCGCAATTTGTGCATTCAGAGTGCAGACATCCCACGATCAGTCTTTAGTCGCTTACATGTACCCTGTCTCAATAAGGGCAGTAAAATTATTAAAATATAAGAGTAATACGAACGGATATTTTCTTAAGAGCTAAACATTTTAAATAAACCTATTTGTCCTTTTTCCACGAATTATTGTCGCCGCTACTTACAGTTCGGCCTCGCTGCGCTTTACCTCGCCCTCGAGGTGTTATATATTGTCTCCTTGGTACCTTACCGAGGAACTTACCTATGGAAAAAGAAATAAAATACGTTTTAGTTCTACTCTTCTTCTGTATCATTTGGTGGGCTGTATAATTTTAATTTATCTTTAGAGTGGAGATCTCTTAGACCCCGGCAAATCTTCAATTAGATATCTATCGTGATCCAAGACTTTCTTAATCACATATGGCCCACTATACTTAGGTAATAACTTCCGACTTTTCCCATCGTTAGATCCCTTCGGTCGTTTAATTACTACATGCTGTCCTACTACGTAAGTATAACCTTCACATCTTCTTTTATCAAAATGCTGCTTTTGCAATTTTTGCTGCTTTGCAATTGACTCGGACGCTTGAGCCCTTAATTCATTTACATTTTGCATAACTTTTTCGCAAACTTCATTGGACAAAAACGAGTCGTTAGCGTTTCTTGGGACATATCCTAAAAGCATCTCGTATGGGGACTTTCCCGTCGTTTTGTTCACAGTTATATTTAAGCCCCAACGTATGGAACTTAAGACCTTATCCGATTTGGTTTCATCCTCGTTGGATGCTGCAAGGGAACTCAGAATTGTTCTATTATATCTTTCTGCCTGACCGTTTGCTCTGGGAGTAGCTGCGGCGTTTAAAATTCTTTTTATACCTAAATTTTTGCAATAATATGTGAACTTTTCACTTGTGAAACAGCTACCCTTATCGCATACAATACGTGTCGGTACTCCGAACGTATCCAATATTTCATCAAACGTTTTGATGACGGGGACCACTTTGGTATTTGGAACAGGTTTCATAAATACGAACTTCGTAAAACCATCTATTGTTAAGAGTAGATGAGTGTTGCCCGGTGAACTTTTCACAAAAGGGCCTAAGTGATCCACATGTAACGTATGCATGGGAACATTTAACTTCTCGATAACATTTAAATAACCTGGAGACTTTCCCGTCGGTACTTTGTTATATATACACGATAGAAAACGATCTATATAATTTTTCACATATTTCCTCATGGAGCTAAATCAGTACTTTTCGGATATATACTCAATTGTTTTATCCAAAGAAAAATGTCTAATATTGTCATGGTGACACAAAACTATCTCCTTTCTTGATGCTTTTGGTACTACCCACTTTTTGCCTTTTTCCGTATTTTTGTAAAGACGATTGTCCTTGACACTGTATTCTTTATGTATTTTCTCCTCATATTCGCTGTTTGGCTTCTGTGATAAGACTCCAATAATATGTCTACAGCCGTCATCTCGCATTTGGGCTGTCAATACCCAATCATCAGCTGTTATGTCTACTGTTAGTATTTCCTCTTCTTTTTCGTTAATGGGGTTGCGACTCAAGGCATCAACGTGAGCCATTTTTACTCCAGGTCGATATTTCACCGAAAAATTATACTCCTGCACCGTCAGCCACCATCTGACTATTCGTAGAATCAGATCGCGTTTACTGAATGCTGCCCTTATCGCATTACAATCGGTGATAACTTTAAATTCTTTTCCTATTAAGTAGGTCCTGAAACGCTTGAGAGAGCATACAACCGCTAACGTTTCCAATTCATAGGAGTGATACATTTTCTCCTCTTTCGTAGTTGTCCTACTAAAATATGCAACCGGCTTCAATTTTTTTTGTCGTCTTGTTCCTGCAACAGAATACCAGCGATACCAACCTTAGACGCATCAGTATGCAGCTCTGTCCTGACCCTGTGATCATATAATGACAATACAGGACGTACAGATAATTTAATTTTTAATATATTAAACGCTTCGTCCTCTTCTTGGTCCCATTTAAACATTTCATTCTTTGTAAGCAAGCCTGTAAGTGGCGCGGCTATGGTTGCAAAGTTATTGATAAATTTTCTAAAATAACTCGCCAACCGTAAAAATAGTCGGATCTGTTGTACAGTACATGGTTTCGGAAATTTTGAGACGGCAATAGTTTTTCTAATTCCGGGCTGAATACCTTCACAACTAATTTCAAATCCCAAATAGTCAATTTTAGTCTTGAAAAAGAAACATTTTTGCAATTTTAATGTTAGATTCGCTTGATCTAAACGTTTAAAAACTTCTTCTAATGCTGTAAATCCCTCTTCAATTTCCTGAGATGGAATTAAAATGTCATCCATATATGCCAAAGCTGTTGTGAAGCAAAGATTTCCGAGAATTGTATTTATTGTTCTTTGAAATACGGCTGGTGCATTCGCTAACCCGAAAGGCATCCGAAGATACTCATAGTGCCCGTCCGGCGTAATAAAAGCTGGTTTTAAAATTGAATCTTCATTAATAGGTATTTGGTAATACCCACTTGCTAGGTCAAGACTTGTAAAATATTTACATCCCCTCAACCTCTCAATCTGATCTTCGATTCTAGGTATAGGATATGTATCTTTTACTGTGTGTGAATTCAATTTTCTGTAATCCACACACATCCTATACTCTCCTGTTTTCTTTCTTACTAACAAAATTGGAATGCTAAATGCGGACGTTGATTCCCTTATAATTTATATTTATATTTATTAAATTAATCAAATTATTCCTCACATCTACTTTAATATTTTCGTCAATTTGGCTTTTGACATCTTCTAAACTAAAAGGTTCCATTTGTTCTACATTAGTTGTTAAAGCACTCACCTTTGAACTGTTCTTCTCTTCATCACAAATATTTCCTCTTGCGACAATTCTGTTCTTCTCCATGTTGATAATTGTATTGGAAACATTAGCGATGGCTACAAATCCTCCTTTACTTCGTAGTACACCTCCACATATCCAATGCTCTGCATTAAGCACTGATCGGTAATTACTTTCCACGAATATATTACTGTCTACATCACTGTCACATTCTATAAAACCAACACTGTTCGGTGGAATCACACTAGCATTTTTCGCCCATATTACTACTTTCGTTTGTGGTAGACCTTCAATCTCGGGCAAATTTATGCTTTCTTTATTAAAAACTCGCACTACATTGTCACGTACATTAAAGGACACGTTATCATTGTTTAAAAATGTCTGACCAATCAACAGCTGAATATTTTGCAAACAATTTGGTACGACTAGTGCTTCTACTACTGCTTTTGCTAGGTCCACTTCTAAATTTATAGTCACTTTTGCGATCACCGAGGCAAAACCTCCACCATAACCATTTAATTTCAAAGTACACGGACTTAATTTTAGATTCAATTCTTTTGCAGTTTCCTGTTTTATAATCACTTCACTGCAACCTGTGTCAATATAACCACGAACGTTTTCGTTATTCACTTTACATTCCACATAGTAACAACACCCCTTCTTGTGTTTGAATTGTCCACGTATTTCACTACAGTTTTAAGTTTAATGCAATTATTAGTATCATGACCTAAGCGATTACAATTTTTACACTCAACTTTCGGTTTATCGCATTTACTAGACACATGACCCTTCTGGTTGCAATTGAAGCATTTTATTATTCTTTTATGTTCACTTCTTAGTTCTTTCCTTATATTATCCTCCGTTCTGCCGAACTTATTTTTGTTCAAGATCTTTTTTTCATAATTACGAGTATGGTCTACATAACGTTTTTCAGTCATATTGACTCTTGACAGAAATTCACCATATAATTCTTCTGGTGAATCATACCTACCAGCTCTTGCACCAGTTTGAACCGTTAAATCCTGGAGTCCATCTATTAAACATGATACAGCATCTTTCCCACTGATTTTGCATGTCTCTATCAAGCACATTTTAGCGAAGTAATATTCCGTCATATTTTCGTTTGGATATTTCGTTCTGTTCACTAATTTTCTTAAAGATGAAGCAAAATTATGATGCTCCGGAAATGATTTTCTTATTAATTCTTTCCACTCATTCCAAGTTCTGTTATACGAATTTAAGTTAGTATACCACGTTTTGGCTAAACCACATAAACGGTTTTGCATGAAATAAATTTTGGTATTATCATCCCAGCCATTTATTATAGATAATTGTTCGATATTTTCGAGCCATTTGTTTGTAGTTAAATTTGGCTGCTCAGGATAAAACTCTGGAATGCAATCACTTTTGGCACTATACCTTACAATTTTACCGTCATTCTTTCCGTTGGATCTTTTCATAAACGTTTGAATCATGCAATCAAGGCGATCTAAACGAGTATTTATATTGTCTTCGTCTACACTTTTACGAGAAGTGGAAGGACGTTCCTCCCTATGATTTGCTCCATCGACGGGGCGATCATGTGAAAATGACTTATGCTGACGTTCAGCTTGACGTACTCTGCGATCTTTTCGCGACCTTTTTGGTGATCGTGGTCGAGAACGACTTTCGCCTTCATACTTTCTCCTATTTGACGAAGAACGCGACTTATATTTATTCCATGCTCGTGATCGTGAACGTGAAACTGATTTACTAACAGTAGATATTGACCGCGTTCTTTTTACACGACCCATTTTGCACAATACTTTTTTTGTTTGTTTTTACACTGAAAACTAAAATTTGTCTTTAAACATGTTGCACTTCTACTCAACAAGGCACGGTTCAATTCCACTTCTGAACTATAAGGAACACAGTTTTTTAAATAAAAAAAATAATTGTAACTAGGTATAAACTTAGCTTTATTCACATTAATCTTGATTGGTTCATTACCAGCGTTAGACTGCCGCCAAGATACCTGCACTCCATTCCCGTTTCTTTCAGTTATCATTTTTGTGATAGTTTTCTAATCCTTCCTAGAATTCTGTTAACGACGGGTACTGTCATAAACCGCAATTTGTGCATTCAGAGTGCAGACATCCCACGATCAGTCTTTAGTCGCTTACAGGTACCCTGTCTCAATAAGGGCAGTAAAATTATTAAAATATAAGAGTAATACGAACGGATATTTTCTTAAGAGCTAAACATTTTAAATAAACCTATTTGTCCTTTTTCCACGAATTATTCTGTCGCCGCTGCTTACATTACTATACCCTATCTAGCGATTTGTTTTATTATTATGAGTTCTTTTTTGACGTTTTCTCAATTTAATGGTATTTCTAGCAATCTATCAAGCATGGAGTGAAAAGAGGACATTTTAATATTCCACGGGTGCAAAGAAGATCTGGGTATAATCGTTTCGAGTAATTGTCTTCTCTATATCTGGTATATAAAAATCTCGATTGTTATCCGTTAAACATTTTGTCAAGTTTAGGAAATTAACTGATTTGTTGCCTAATTCTACTGTGAATTTTATATTGTTGTCAAGAAATTATTTAATGGTCTATTTGCTCCCGACAAATACAAAATATGTCATCGACATATCGTATCCAAATTAAAATATATTTTACAAGGAGATTCTCTGAGTTAAAAAGAATTTTCTCTAGAAATTTCATAAAAAATTCAGCCAGAAACGGAGAAAGAACAGATCCCATGGCCCCATGGCTATGCCATCTTATTGTAGATACATTTTATTTCGTTTAGTTTGTTTACAGTTCCAAATTTCTTGTAGAAGAGTAAAGAAGATTATGTATTTATCAAAATATCAAGAAAATACTTATGCTTGCATATGCATATTTATAGTTAGTAATCAGTTATTCTTATGGATATTATCCATTGTAATTCCACAATTCCACAATTTTGAACTGGTCTCGTTTATCAGTTTATCTTCATTCTAGTAGAACTGTTGAGTAATACCACTGGTTACACATTAGTTTTCGCACTGTTTTACATTTCAGGCCTTACGAATATAACTTTAGTTCTTCATTTCACATTTTATATAAAATCATTTCGTCAAAGCGGAATATTTACGATATTTACGATAAATGCAAAGCAGTCTGAGATGGCTGCAGTGGTCCAGTCTATTAAGCAAGATGTCATGAGTTGAAAATTCGCCGAAGGTACTTAGGGGTAAAAACTAAAGAAAGCAACATTTTGTAATTTTGTATTTATATGCAAAGATGGATTTAAAGATGCTAAAAATGCGATGAAATGCCAGGAACTGAGAGCGCGTCGACGTAGAGTGATGAAATTTTGTACACAGCGTTTTCATAAAAATAGTAAATACAATTTCAAAAATGAACTAAATCGGGCCACCCACTCTCGGTGTTGCTATACAAGGCTTGGGATTTTACTTTATTTAACTTTTATTTTCATGTAGGCGTGTAGTATTATTGGTCTTAGAACAATTATAGCTTTTTCTCTTGTTATAAGATTATTCGGGAGTGAAGCAGATCTGGTTGGCATAACATTGAGTAAATTCAAAAACGTGAACGTTTTGCGATATGATATATGGAATCAGGTGATACGCTGAATCATAATTCTGATGCTTTTTCCTGATATGTATTTTTAGTCGTTGAAAATAATAGCCAGGACCACAAAATTTAACAAATGGATAAAATTACTTTCACCACATTAATTACTTTTACAATATGGAAAATGTGTAACCTTGTGCCAGCAATGTAGTGAAATCAATTTTAAAAAGTAAAAATTCTTTAAAGTGTAGGAAACTAATTCTAATATTATATATAAATTAATTTTCTGTCCACTAAAATCTCAAATTAATTAATATTTTACATTGACTACAATTATACCTCTCCATCCTTTTGCTATTTATGCGCTTGGACGCCAAAATTACAACTGCATCACAACCTCCCATGATGCGTTAGTTTCTTGATTTTGACGCATCAGATGCATTCGTGATGCAAAAGTGAACTCTTGTTTCAGTGGTTGATTACATTACGATACATTTTTGAACTCATGATGATGCAGATCTCTCTGAGCGCGGTTCGATGCGTAAATACACAATACTCTCCTATCGCAGGAAAGGAGTTTCACAAAAAGAATCGATCAATGATACTGCTTACATTCGCCTCTTTCAGAAAAATTCACTGTTGATGCGTGACTAAAGTATGTTCTGCCGTCGCCAGCCGGTGAGAAATTTCACAAAAAAGAAACTCATATCGATCAGCAATCCTAATATTACATTTATATTTCAGAAAAGTTCACTATCCAATGCGTAAATGCACAATAACCCGCTATACCAGGTAAGAAATTTCACCAAGAATAAAATTTTTCGATAGCACTAATAATATGCATCTTTTTTCAGAAAATTTCACTATTCGATTCGTGAATAAAATACGCTCTGCAGGTAAGAAAGTTCACCAAGAAAATTTTGATCTTTAGCACTAATAATATGCATCTTTTCCAGAAAATTTCACTATATGATTCGTGAATAAAATATGCTCTGCAGGTAAGAAAGTTCATCAAGAAAAATTTTGATCATTAACACTAATAATATGCATCCTTTTCAGAAAATTTCACTATTCGATTCGTGAATAAAATACGCTCTGCAGGTAAGAAAGTTCACCAAGAAAATTTTGATCATTAACACTAATAATATGCATCTTTTTCAGAAAATTTCACATTTCGATGCTTTAATAAAATATGTTCTGCAGGTAAGAAATTTCATCAAGAAAATTTTTTATCAATAACACTAGTAATACGCATCTTTTTCCAGAAAATTCCACTATTCGATTCGTGAATAAAATACGCCCTGCAGGTAAGAAAGTTCATCAAGAAAAATTTTCATCATTAACACTAATAATATGCATCCTTTTCCAGAAAATTTTCACTGTTCGATGCTTGAATAAAATACGTTCTACAGGTAAGAAAGTTCATCAAGAAATTTTTTTTAACCAATAACACTAATAATACGCATCTTTTCAGAAAATATCACTGTTTGATTCGTTAATAAAATATGTTCTGCAGGTAAGAAATTTCATCAAGAAAATGTTTTATCGATAACACTAATAATATGCATCTTTTCCAGAAATTTTTCACTGTTCGATGCTTGAATAAAATGCGTTCTGCAGGTAAGAAACTTCATCAAGGAAAGATTTTATCGATAGCACTAATAATACGCATCTTTTCCAGAAAATATCACTGTTTGATTCGTTAATAAAATATGTTCTGCAGGTAAGAAATTTCATCAAGAAAATTTTTTATCGATAACACTAATAATACGCATCTTTTCCAGAAAATATCACTATTTGATTCGTTAATAAATAATGTTCTGCAGGTAAGAAATTTCATCAAGAAAATTTTTTATCGATAACACTAATAATACGCATCTTTTCCAGAAAATTTTCACTGTTCGATGCTTGAATAAAATGCATTCTGCAGGTAAGAAACTTCATCAAGAAAAGATTTTATCGATAGCACTAATAATATGTACTTTTTTTCAGAAAATTTCACTCTTCGACGCGTGAATAAGAAGAAACAAAAAAAAACAGAATATGCTTTATCGTAGGTAAGCAATGGCAAAAAACCCGATTAATACTGATCACGGTTCCTTCTTATTTCAGGAAAATTTAAGAGATTTCTCCTTTTTATACAACCGCCTAGAATATCTTCACGCCACGTCTTCTCTAAAGCAAAACTCGATTAACCACTACCGCCAGCTTGCCTACATTGCCGTCGTTCCCTATATCACGACCGAAAGGCGACCCGTTCTTTTTCGTCGATCGAATCATGAAATTTCGGTTGGCGACTGCTCGGACGGTTATGCGTACGGGTGTCCGTGTATCTTTTTCAGGCAAAAATCGCTGCCACAGTTTCTCTGCTGTCGGCAAAATTTTTCGTAGAATTTTTAGGCACTGCAGGCCTGCTGCAATATATTACGTGATGGTATCACGCGATGCATTACAGCTAGGCGAACTACCGTTTTCGTTGCCTGGATGTCGTTGGCTAGCGGTAAGCGTAAGTTTTATGTGGAAAAATTACGATTTGTGCATTTTGCACAAATTAGGAATTTTTTGTTTAAAATATTTTTGTTGTTGTTGCTTTCCCTTCATGTTTTACGTTCTCTCTTCTTTTGGGATCTGAATGAAAGATTGCAATTTATGCAAGTTCTGCACGAATTGGGATCTTTCTTTCAGAATAAAGATTTTCTTCTTTTTTCCTCCTTTCAGGTTTTATTCTTTTATATAGGACGAATGCCTTATGGGAAAGTAGCAAAGGGCTACTTTCCGAAATTAAATAAACTTTTCTTTGCCCATTTTCAGGTGTCTGGGAGAAAATTATGGGGTTTTCTCTACGGGGGGGGGGGCCAAAGGTAGCGTATGGGGTATACGCTACAATACTTCAAAGCCCAGAGTTTGACAAACGCTTTGTCCTGAGCGACGAGGGCATACTACAAGAGAAATTTCTTGAGCAGCTGTTCAATACGTTCTTATTCGCCAGTGTGTAAAAAACAACAGTGAACCACTACATTCTTATTCACCAGTGTGTAAAAAACAACGTGCCTGGTTATTGAAAAATGTAAACATTTCTACTTCACATAAAACAAGTATATTTCTCTTTGTCACACACATGCTCAATTTCCTTAAAGCTACATGCAATTCTTTCTTTCAAATATTATAATCATTTTCGTGGGTAATCTCTTTCTATCGATCAGCTGTTCAAGAAATTTCTCTTGTAGTATGCCCTCGTCGGTCCTGAGTTGAGTCAAAACGATCACTCAGTCTGCTATGCCTCGCGCACGTTGAACAATCACGAAATTCGCTACTCCACCATAGAAAAGGAACTACTGGCCATAGTATGGTTAGTAAAATACTTTAGAGCGTATGTGTATGGCAGAAAGTTTAGTATCTGTACAGACCACAAACCATTAGTTTGGCTTAACAACATCAAAGAGCCAAACATGAAATTACAAAGATGGAAAATTCAACTAAACGAATACGATTTTGATCTCACTTATGTCAATGGTAAAGAAAACTGCGTTCCCGACGGACTAAGTAGGTTCATAAACTAAAACAAGGAAACCGAGGAAAATCACTGCGACAACGTCTTGAATAACATGAACGCTGCTCGCGATGAAGAAGTGAGGTCCACTGACGCTACCGTCCATAGTGCAGAAGAGGACGAAACAAACCACATCTATGTTACGGAAAAACCTGTAAACTTGTATAAAAACCCCAAATATACATACAAAAAGGTAGTAAGGAAAAGGTTTTTATTAAAATAATAAATAAAAAAAATCATAATCACGTTACTATTGATGAAAATAGTAATTTGCTTGAACTAATGAAAAGATTATTAGAAGACAAAGGTCTCATATGTGTTTATTGTAATGATGACCAACTTTTTATAGAATTTCAAGATCTGTACGTCAGGTATTTTTCAGGCAATAAAAACCTCAAATTGCTCAAATCTAATATAAAATTAATCGATATCACGGATAAAGAACAAATTTTATCTGTTATTAAAGAAGAACACTTAAGAAACAACCACCGCGGAATTAACGAAGTGTTTCAGGAACTAAAAAGCAAGTACTACTACCCGAATCTAACGAAAGCAATTATCGAGTTTATAAACAATTGCGAGATATGCATGCTAGCAAAGCGCGATCGTCATCCAATAAAAATCCCATTCAAAATAACCGAAACAGCAAGCAACTTCAACGAAATTGTACACATCGACATTTGGTTTCCTTATAGAAACATGATGTATTTGACCACGATAGATAAATTTAGCAAATATCCTACTATACATAAATTAAACGACAGAACGTGGGTCTCAATACTGAAAGCACTAAAAAAACGAATTCAATTTCTAGGCAAAATGAAAAAATTAATTTATTATAATGAAAGATGCATCCTTCACAATGCAGTAAATTTATTCCTTAAGGAAAATTCCATCGAATCGCATGTCACCACAGCAACTAACAAAACAGGGAACTCAGATATAGAACGTCTTCACGGCACCCTAAACGAACATTTAAGGATATTGGAAGTAGAAAATTCCACAGAAGAGCTCGACAACAAAATTTTTAAAATAATAACAGCTTACAACAACACTATTCATTCTACTATCAAATTACGCCCGATCGATTTTATTAAAAACAACTTCTCCCGCGACATAATTAATGCTTTAGCCATCGAATTTAAAAAAGACAAATTGAATAAAATAAATCAATTAAATCGAGAACGTGACACCAACTACGAACTTCTCGATAATGTTGTATGTAACAGAAATATTATGAAAAATAAACCTAAGTACAAAAAACTAACAAATTACGAACAAAAAAATGACTATGTCATAGACACCAAAACAAGACGTAACATAAAATACTATGCTAATAAAAAGAAACGTAAATACAAACATCAAGATCATAAATAAAATGCTTTTCTTTCACAGATGTACCTTCTTTTACTCCTATTCCCGCTCGTATCAGGTGCATCTATAGAAATAACAACGATAAACAAGGAAAATGGCTTCACCTTGCTGAAACTAGGGGATAAATTAGTGATTGACCATTACATTAAAATACTGCACATTATCGACTTATCGGTATCGAATCCAATATACGATCTTTTAATCTACAGACAAATTCAAACGACCACAAATTATTGGATCGGGAACTTAAACTTGCGAAACACACTCTACGCACCATTACCATACATCCATACTAACGAAGGCAACACACAAAGACGAGGTTTAATTAATGTACTAGGCGCGGCCTCAAGTTCTCAGCAGGAACAATGGACGACGAAGACGCTAAGCAGATATATGATCATCTCAATACTCTAAGCAGATAACCAACCAACTAAATAAACAGGTCCTCATTAACGATAACTTAATCAAAAATCTGAATGATGTTGTAAACCACGTTAACGAAAAACAAACCCAATTAAGTGAAGTCCTTAATAATGTCATAGATAATACCAATAAGGTTTTAATTGAAGTCGAGAAATCAAAATTTGTTTTCCAAATATATGTGGATATTAGCCTTATTAACAAACAATTGGAAACCCTGTCTGATATTATTCTTATGAGCAAACTCAACGTCCTATCACATGACATACTTACACAAGAAGAGAGAGACAAATATGATATATCAGTGATGATTTTGCCTTATCTGAAAAATGCTGTGTTGTACCAAGACGAAAAATTAATTTTTGTTTTTGTTATTAGTATCCCCGTGGTCACTAAGGGAAAATACATAAAGGCATTAGTGATTCCGTTCCCAAATAACCAGTATGAAGAATTAGATTCTGAAGTCGAGGAGGTAATTATTCAAAATGAAAATGTTTATGTAAATGATAACGAAATAATGACAAAGAAAGGGCTCAAATATCACAGCAATGATTGTATAAAAAACTTATTCCGAGAAAATAATGTATGTAAATTAAAAATCAGAGATAAACCTTCAATAGAAGAAATAAACGATAGCTTAGTTATTACGAAAAATCTACCAATAACTGGGGTTATCCAAAATTGCATACCACAAAAACTTGTAATAAAAAATAACAACATAATCCAATTTAACGATTGTAAAATCCAAATAAAAATTCTGTATTCAATAAAAAAATAGAAAAATTCGTAGGTAGTGTTATGATCCCGATAACCAATGTAAATTTTACCAAACTAATCGATAAACTATCATTAGAAAAATTAAACATAGATAACATCGAGAACAGGGAAACAATTGAATACATAGATTTTAAAAGTAACTTGATAAATTCGACTTCCTGGGCCTCAATTCAATTTTGTTTATAATACTTGTTATTTTTATCATTTTCAAGTCAGAAATTGTAAAAAGAAAAAGGAGAATGTCAACGTAACTAAAATAGAACTTCAGGAAAAACCGAAAACGAGTCCGTTTGCAGGGACTGCAACCCATCTTGGGGGTGGTGGAGTAATAACCCTAAAATAAAATCCCCTAACATTCCAAACAAATATTCATTCCCATGAAAAATTAAACGCCAAAGCTCATGAATTTTTTTTCTCACGTAGACTGCAGACGCAATCGTCAGCAGTTTTCGTGTGAAAGAAAATTCATGTACGCTCGCGCAAATTGACATTCCTCTTTTCCGAAGACGTAGAAAAAGCTCAGTTTTGATCTGAAAGTGCCGAAGTCAAGTAATCAAGTAATAACGAACAGCGGTTAGCTTTAACGGTAAAATTATTATCTGTAACTTCATGTGAAATAGTATTGAAAAAAGCGTAGTGATTAATCGAATGATCGTTTATAATGAAAGAAAACCATTTTTGTCTTAATTTGTGAATAAAGCTTAGTGATTATTGGAATGGTTGTTTAATTATATAAACCCGGAACACCTTTTGAAAGCTCTTTAACTTTTTATTCAACCAAAGAAAGCTATCATTGCGAAGAATTTATGTGGCATAATACAGCGTGAGAGAGAGAATGTGAAGAGCTTTCTATTAGGGGGCCATTAGCTCGTTTTAGTTGGACCGCATTTTTGTGAGGTTTTGAACATCTAGATGTAAGTTGTATCAGCTTGTACTATACAGATTTCTACAGATCTTTTATTAACACTATTTTTACCGCGGTTGTGTGTATGCCTATTTCGACCAAAAGCTGCCTTAATGCAAGCTCTTCTCCCAATTGATATAAAAAAAATATTATTACCCTAGATAGACCCACGCCGCCAAATCGAGGATATTGTGAAATACAAATTGGAACAGCAACCGAATATAGCGGGGATTTTCCTATTTTTTTTTTTTTAATTTGAATGGGGTGTTCTCGAACAATGAATTATAATGAATTGGTGCTGTCATACGGTGTTGATATCTATGTGTAAAGTGATTCAAGATTACATAAAACTTTAATTAATAATTAAGGTGTCTAATGTCTAAAGACACCTTATGGTAGAAATAAATATACCACACATATCACATTAGGAAAAATAATTAAACTAAGAAATTTATTTTAAATTAAAATTTTAAAAGGTGTCTTTTAACACCTTTGGTAGTAATACTGTACATAAAGCGAAATAAAAGTCTTGGGAGCAAAACAAAATTACATGAGATTAGTCAGTTGAATTTTGCTTGGAAAACAAGTATTAGTATATGTTTAATATACTATGAAAAATTGCTGAAATTGTGTAAAATAAAAATAATTAACGATCATCTTGGATCAAAATAACATTTATTTCTTTATGCTGACAAAACTTAAATTCGTTTAGATTTAAATATTTTTTCCATCAGGAAATTTCTGAGCTTCACTTCAAAAATATTTCTCTTGGTAGCCTTGATGTTTCAAATGAACAAAATATTTGTGTCGATAACAATATGGAAAGATTAATATACGTATATATGTTCTCACAATCTTAAAACATTAAAAGCTATACATATCCCAGTTTTCTGTAGAATAACAACAATATTATGGGTGTGCAATTTAGGTACATTTTAATTAGCTTTTTTTCACTTTTATTTTTAAAATTGCTCCAATTATTAAAGCAAAGCATTCCAAAATTTTTTTTATGTATGGATTGAATACTGTAAGCCAATTGTTTTGTATTTCATTGGCCATACGTAAATAACAATTTCAATAATATGATTCACTTCATTCTTATATAATATGCATATATATTGCAAAACCCTTGTACTTTCAGTATCAAATTAAGGCTTAATTTATTATGTAAAAATACATTTTTCTTTAAAAAATTTCTTATATTTTAGTATATAATATATTTACCAGCAAGTAGGTATCGCTATTAGTTTATCTATTCATCAAATTCTTCAATAGTTCAACTTAAAGAACATCTTTTCGAACATAATTGGTCACAGATCTGCACTGTGTTTATATACTATCTTAATTTCATCATCTTGTACTCATAAAATTAAGGGGCGAATTCACCAAGCTTGCCTGTCCCTCAGCAGGGCTCATGAGTTACATATCAGATGTTAAATTTCTCAAAATATGAATAGCCCAAAATAAGTAAGAGTTCTCCTCAAGACGACTGGTCGAGTTTAAGAAATCGAATTGATTAAGTAAATTATCAGGTTACTTAGTCTAAATACATATAGGAATGGAAAGATTACATATACCTGAAATTCTCCATTCATATATTTAGAATAATGATGGGCACCCACAGTATATAGACTATAAGGAATGACTGAATGAACCACGGCCACAAACTGTGGAACATAGTAACCCTACTTTTCTACATCCACAATTTACGCCATAGCCTTTCTTGCAATTGCAAAAAATCATATTCAACAATTTTTCCGGAGCTGGTGTCAATAACGTCGTTATCGGCTGTAAAATCCACCTCCATTCCTCAATGGCTGTTTCGACTACCGAAAACACAGCTTAAGGCACTTTCACATCAAAAACGAGAACAGAAAAATGTAAACCGAAAAACTCAATTTATTCCACTTTAAAACAAGATTTTTGTTACAATGATTAATAAAATCCAGAGAAATATGATAAACTAAGAATTTTACTGAGAAAATAGTTATATTTATTTCAGATTTTGAAGAAAAACACAACTTTTATGTTTTATCGCCCGAAAAACTATTTCAGCAGAAAAAATTCGTCCGACAAATCATAAAATTTGTGTTTTCATAACAATTCTAAGATAAATATACTATTTTATTAGTAAAATTATTAGTTTATCCTATTTCCGATGATTTTATTAACCATTGGAGCAAAAATCTTGTTTTAAAGTGGAATAAATTGAGTTTTTCGGTTTACATTTTTTCGATTCTTGTGTTTGATGTGAAAGTGCCTTTAAAATGTACCAATTTATGCAGTAATTATAATGAAAACTGCTCAAATAGAGATAAAGAAATATTTGAAGACGTTAGTGATTTGGAAGAGATTATTGATGAAGAGTTAGCAAAGTCTTTATATTAAAATCGAGGAGCTCGAAGATCTTTCGGAATTTGAAAATTTTATTGATGAAGATGTAAAATTCATTAGAGTTTTATAATTTTTCTGATAAAATTTTAATTTTTATAAAAAAATATCAATAAATTAATTGTTCTACTTAATAATTACGTATTCAAATATAACTAAAACAGATTACTTATCGTTATACTATTTATTTAGTAAAAAAATAGTAAAATATACGAAATTGCACTGGGCCAGCGAGTATTAACTCTAGCTTACGATTTTCAGTACGGTACGGTGAATTGCCATGAAAAATTTAAGTTTCAGGATGATTTCCGCCTCTGTCTTCAATTAAATTGATTCAACTTTAGTAATATTACATTAAAGTAAATATAAAAAAATGAAAAATTTCGTAATACGAAAACTCATTTTTTTAGTTTTGCTCAATTTTAAGCGGTTTCTTCAAAAATAAACCATGAACATATATAGAACATTTTAAAGTAGACTTTTCAACGATTAAAATGAACCCCATATTCTATATATTTATATTCTATATATTTAAATCGAAAAAAACACCAATAAAGTTTTTCGTAAAAGATTTTTTTATTGTAAATATATCGGAAACTACGCGTTTCCCAGATTCCAAAAAAAAATTGCTTATTCAATGCAAAAATTCACAGAATTTCATGTAATTTGAATTATTTTTACGGGAAATAAATAAAAACTGAAAAATCGGTTTTCCGCCATTTTCTCGAAAAATTTGAGGTTATGTTGAAAAATGCCTTATCTGAAAGTTTCGCAAAGAACATTTTCCGCGAAGAAGTCACATTTCGCCGAAAAAAAAACACTTTCAACCCCTTAGCACCCTCCCCATTCGCAATTTCACTTTATCTAATGTTTAATTTTTGTTTTTTCTCTTAATTATAATCTTAACTAAATTTTCCGTCTGGTTTTTGCCTGTTATTAATTTTTTTCAGTTTTAGAATTCACAATCCGTTTTGGCACCAGCCTATTAGTGATAGACCTCTACAACGCGGTCGTTAACATATAAGTTAATTTTACTATTACCGTAGACAATGAGGCTTGCTTTAGAGTGGATTGCACACGAAATAAGGACATTTTTTATTGTGACGTCTAAAGAAACCTCGACAAAATTGTTGACACCAAAACTATCTTTATAAAAATCATAATAGGCCTATATGTTTCCTCGAAAGTTTTTACACAGACTAGATAGTTGTTTACCCATAACCCATATGTTAACTTCTCGGACAAAACTTGACAGTTGAATGGATTTCCAAGTTGTCTGTTAACTTTTTCAATTACCATATGGTATTATCCCCTCCGGTTTTTCTTAAATTTTGCTAATCTAACCTACCTGCTGCTTTATTATTATGTATTTATATCAATTTCCTATTACTATTGACATCATACAAATGGCTGAATTACATTAACAACGTCGACGTGTTCGTCGTTTTATGTGAACATATTTCGCGACAGCTCTGCATGTATGAATTTCATTTCATTGCTCACGTCGGCGCGGCGTGGTCGTTCATCCATCTCTAATCCTAATATTTTAACGCCAATATGCAAAATCTAAAGCTAGTATGAAAGAATATGTCAAAATGAAACGATATTTGATTTTCTGAAAATAAAAGATTTTATATTCAACAAAAGGAAAACTAGTTATAAAAATGTGGTCTTGAAGAAAAAGATAATTATTATTTAACAATTTTATTGCAAACTGGCAGAGTTTTCAATTAAATGACTCGGACCTTAAATGTAAATGAAATTTAATATATGTATGGTGCTGCCGCCCAGTGCAGATGTTCAATCTAACTTGACCAGCGTTTTATTCGGCGTTTGTTTACGACGACCACGCCGGCGTCAACTTCGTTATGGCTGGAACACAATGCAACGTACCCATGCCACAGCAAACGTAAAGAACTGTCATGCAGAAGTTGATTGCATTTGAGACACAGTGAACGCAGTTACTGAAGCCGCCACAAGAATGTTGGCCAACTTCCAACTTTTGACGCAGGCACCTTCTTTTTTCCAATGATGAAAAGTACAAATATTCGTCAATATATAATATGAATAGATGCCACCTGGCCAGATGCGGGTGAAGCGCAGATGATATTTATAATGTACAGTTGTCTTATAATATAATAGGTTTTGTTTAAGTCGACGGAAAACAAGCCGACGACACGCTCCTCACTGTTAGAGTTAATGAAGTCAACTGAAGAGTAAACTTTGTATTCTATAAGAGATAAACGAATATTGAACACTGAAAAACAATAATCTGATTCAATAGCCGCAGCGAACGGCTTAAGTAAAAACGTCTGACTACGATGGAGGACAACATGAAACCCTAACGCAGGTACCGTAGAGCTTTCTGACAGCTGAAGGCAGTTGTTTTGAATGAGATTTGTATTGTAAAATTAATTAATGAGGTGAGGGATATATCAAATGTTACTCTTATTATTCGCACAGTTTTTAAAAATATGACAATTGAATTGAGTTGCCATTTAACATTGCCGTCTTTATGTGATAGTCCGTGACATCAAATTCTCTGAATGTGTTAGAGTAGTACGATTTCGTACTTTTGAAAGTAAAAAAACAATATCGCTTTGCGTCATGGCCTGGAACATAGAGACGTCAATGCATTTAACGTAGTCACGGCAATTTTATTCTGGTCTGGAATGTCTAATTTATATATTTACACAGGGTGTTCCGTAAATGTCTTTAATCCTTTAAGGGGATGAAAGTAGAGGTCATTTGGGTCAAAAAAGTATAGATACTTTTATATCGAACTTCGCTTGGTTTTCGAGTAAATCGATAATATCGATTTTCGAGATTTTGCATACCTTTTCAGAGTAATTTCGTTAGAAGTTCTATTATAATTAATGGATTGTGACGTTCAAACCTTTATTTAAAAGAAGACATATTGGCCTTTCTTAGAATGCATAATTAGTTATAATTGTGCCTTCAATTATTTAAAAAAAAAACAGTTTTCTCTAGAATTTTTTATTTCCCCATTGCATGAACTTGGCAAAACTACGCATTATGTCCGCTTTCCAAATGACCTCCCTAAGTGCTATCAACAATAACAATCAAAAGTTATAAGCAAACATTTGGAAGACGTGCCCATCGAGGTAATCTTCAGTTTTTTCGTAGGATTCTATCTCCTCCTACAGTTTTTAACCTACGACAACCATTTATATGTCATTGTACGGGAATCCGAACTGGCTATTAGATAGGGTACTTTTCGATTTCGAATTTCGAAAATGGAGGGGTAATTTCGAAAAAACCACTTTTTTACCAAACTTGATATTTACGTAGATTTTGTTATTCCGCATCTTCATTTATGCGGGAGGGGCGGGAGTTCAAAGTTTCAACTTAAAGCGGCTATATTTTCTCAACCAAGCATTGTTCTAGCAAGTAAGTCCTAAATTCATAAATGGAAAATACATTTTTGGTGGTTTTTATTCAAATATACTAGAAATATTTTCAGATTAACTCTTCAAGAAAAGTCGTTCAGGAGTACCATGGAAAACACCATCAGTACGATTAAAATATAAACACAATTAAATAGCTATTAATAATACAATACAATGAAATATTTATAAATATATAACAAGTTCAATTCAAATATATTTCTATTTTATAAAAAAAAACTTCTTTAAAAGCTTCATTTAATCACATTCGTAAAATAATTCTGTTCGCAAAAGCTTGCCACAACAAGTTGATAAAATTTTAGACTTACGACAAATTACATGTATAACTCTATGTTTGTAGTACCTGTATAAAATAATTCTTTCTATCTATGGTACCTACGACACAATAGATATATTAATTGTATCTCAAAACAATACTCTTATTTTTTAGGCTTTTCAAAATAGAAAAATGGTTTTAATACATAACATTTGATTGTAGAAAAAAAGCCCGCTTTGGAACACTAAAAGACAAATAAAATATCACAAGATAACAGAAGAATTTTCTGTATAGGTAGATAGTGCTAGAGAATAAAACTACTTAACCAAAATGTTTGTCTTTTGAACACACACAGTATAAAATTGGAAACTTTGGTGGAATATTATGATGAATTTGCGTATGCCTTTGTTAATTTTTTTTTCGTTTCCTCTTTAATCTCGAATGGCTTTCTTTCTTTCCCATGCGACCTGCATTGACCAAATACTTAGAGGACGCATATATGCCAGAGCACGAAAACGTTTTTCAGCATATAAAGCCTCTGGAGTTTCATAGTTCATACCTAGACGTTCTGATATTGATTTATACATTCCACCTGCAGTTTGAAATGCCTCATCAAACATTCCCTGCGAATTAGATAAAATATTGAATTTTGTAAGAACATATTATATCATTGAGCTGGTTAATGCGGAGTTCCAAAAATCTTATAATTTTGGGGGCTAGACTCAGAACTAGACAACACAAAAAATTACTATTTGCAACTTAAATTTAATGTATGAGACTGGTATTTGGGTTGAGTGTAACTCTGAGTGGCTCTTCTTTCCTTATTCTATTTCTATACTTCACTTCCGCCAGAGCAGACCAATCTACATCATATGCAGTCCAAAATGGTTTTAAAAATTCGGTCATATATGTATATGTAATAAATTGTGCAGAGTAATACAAGAGCATAGCAAAGTAGCTTGTAATTGGTGGAGCGAATGAAGGCTACTTTCACCTAACTGAAGCCCTAGTATACTTTACATCCCCGCCACTGTGCAATATTCAATTACTGACAAGTGACAGCGTCTCATTCAACAGAATCCAATCATCTCGTTTGGAGCTGCCCGCATTTTCTATAAGCTTTAGATTAGTAGTTTTCCTTAAGGATTTTCATGCTGGAAATCCGCCCGCTCAAACTACTAATTTAAGTATGTCACATATTTGTTTATTTCCTGTTCCGTAATTTTCATGTTATTCTTCCTTTGCTGATGATCATCACGTCCATAAATGCACACAGAGCGTTAGTTTTTCTAGTAAAGCACGCCTTAAGCAGACCATCGGTATTCACTAGTATTTTGACTACTTAACTCGTTGGAAAGTACCAGACTAAGAACTTATCCTAATAGTAATTAACACCTATACAAAATTTCATATCCATAATATTTGATAGAAAGACGACGACTGCTTTCATTGATTTTGCGAGTTAGTGATAGGATTGCATCAGTAAAAAAATTAAAGCATTTTCTGGAATGGCCAAGACCATAAGCTAGTTAGCAAGACAAGAAAGGTGTAAGAGGAGCCTGGATTCATATAACCCAACTGGCTTACATAGCTTAGGATGATGGCTATTCACCATCAAATCTGATGCAACAAGGCCAGAAATTATTTCACCTAAGCTTATTAATCTTTTCACTATGAGTAATGTATGTAGTATCTTACACATCTGAAAATCATTTCTCACCATTACACAGACTCCAATGCTATGGAAAATGATTTTTTTTTTGAAAAGAAGAAAAAAAGTTGCTAAGATTCTCGCGGATACTGATTTAATCAAAAGACTTAAAATAGCAATGAAAGAGAAAATAAAATTACCTCCTGAATCATAGTTGCTGCTAAAGCATAGGTTACACCAGTCCATACTTCTTCACTTTGGATAGCACTTGTGTCTGCATGTCCCAGTTTTTCTGAATCAGGATTCGGAATATAACCATTAACAGCACCCAAATTTCCATTGCAAAAACCTAAGACGTTGTTATTGTAGATAGCCTTCAGAGCTGAGCGAACATTTTCTTTTGGATAAATCTAAATAAAAATTATGAAAAAAGTCATCACTAGGTAAAAAAAAACAATTTACCTCATAATCAAAGCCACATATTTTTAGATACCAATGACCACAAAGCTGATCTGACATAATAGTTTCTTTATTGTTATTAGACAAATCAAATTTGTAGTAAGTTCCATTCCAAAGTTTTTCCTCCAATGATCGTTTTCCTTTCTCCAAAATCTCTTGATAACGAATGCAGTCACTAGATTGATCCAAAATTGTTGCCATTGCTGAAATGCATTGCAAGGCTGCTAGCCACAGTCCAGAACAATAAGCACTGCAATATGATTAAACCAAATGAAACAGTCAGTCATGTATATAGTTAATAAAATATTCTTCATAATTCACCTTGGTCCTTCCATTACCCAAATGTCATACGTCTGATCAGCACATTTTGAATTTTCTATTAAGCCATCATTGTCCTTATCCCATTCTAAGGACTTATCAAGTATAGTTTTACATGCCGAGTACATATTTTTAAGGTATGTAATGGCATCCATCAAATATATTTTTCCATTTGATTCGTTTATATACATTGAAGCAGACTTTTTGTTTTCTGGAATAAAGTGACACCGGCGTTTTAAGGAGGCTATATAAAAAAAGGAGAAATAACTCACGTTTATCCTCAGTAGATGGTTTTCTTCGATTGTCCTGGATGTACATTTCAAAGAGGCTATCTTTATCAATGAATTCAATGGAACTAAATTTGCTAGCATTATCAGCTTGTGCTTGTGCTAATTCATTTAATACAAAATAATCCCTGTAAACCTGGAGAATAAATTTTATGTTGAGGTCTTTCCATTCGCTGACATCATGAATGGGGTATCCATTTATTAAAAGAAACGGTTCTTCACCTTAATATTTTGTGAGATGAAGACTAAAAGTTAATTGAATTTAAATACAACTGTAGAAAAATCTTACAAGGATCTCCTAAATCGTGTGGAACTGAGTTCTTTACTTTTCTTGGGGTAATTTTTCCATCATACAAGTTCTTTCTAGGCTCTTCTATTCCTGCAGAAATAGCATCTTTGAAGTCATACTGGAGGCTTACCTGTGCAAAATATTTTGATTTAATTTGATTTATAGTAAATTACAAATTAATGAAGTTAATGACTTGCAAATATGCTTTGTACGATTGTGTAGATTTATAATGTAATAAATGTAATAAAGTTTATAATTATATGACTCAGCTATTTAAGTCTGTGAGACAGAATTTGATGATTAATATGAATACTCCTTCATAAGATATAAAATGTTGCGTTTAGGACATTGTTATTATAAACCGTTGGTGGATCAATATGTTGTCATGGAATATAAAGTTGAATAATTAGGTACTTGAAATTGATTGTAGATAGTAAAAATATGTACTTTAGATAGGCTCTGAAACATCGAATGATATTTCATTATTATTAGAATATCTCAATGCCTTTTACAGTCAGTGTTAGTTTGTTATTAAAATTCTACGAAATTCTTTGGTTGACTATATTTATATTCACTTAAAATTCAATAACCAAAACAATAAAACCGTCCAGCACAGCCACATAGCTAGGACAATCTTTGCACAGTTAAAATACTGCGGCCTTTTAATATTAAATCAATGGGCAGGATAGACCTTAAATTAAATTCAAAAGGACATGGTTTTGTTAAACAGGCGAACAATAATTTGCCGAATTTAAAATTTAAAATAAATCATAAACCATATAAATAAATTATAATAATCTTAAAATTAATTGCTATTATTAGACATTGAGTAATGAGTGTCGAGTAGAACAGACGTGGTGATTTCGTGCTCCAGCTTTTTCCGTAATTTTTATAGTCTACTTGTATTCTCGGATAAAATTTTTTGCCGCATTTTTATTTATAAATATTGGAGTTTTCGCTTTCTGTTTGTGATCATTACAGGCTTAGCGTTTTCGTGTAGAATATTAATTTTCCTTGATTGAAAGGTGTAGCTAAAAATTGATCTCGTAGTTAACGGTAGTGCATAATGCCTAGTAGTGCAACAGAGTCAGCTGCAAAAGGTCGTAGAGATTAATTTAAGAGCAACTTCAGAAAGCTCTACCCCTGCAACAACTACAGCGCGTGTTACCAGAGGTAATCCAGCCCAGATCACTGTTGCCTCGGTGGATGCTAATACCGAGCTACTACTACTACTAAAGAGCTTGGAGCTGAAGATCTTGAGTAAAATTGATCATCTACTTAACGAACACGAAGAGAAATTCTCTTTAAAGCTTGATGATATACTGAGGACTTTTAAAACCCGCCTCACATCTCTGGAAACTTCGGTGAACAATCTGCAAAATAAACTCTTAGCTACCCAAGAGTCCAAGACATGCGTGCTTCTCAGCTTCTCAGCGACATTTTAATCAGGGTAATTCCTGTGTGCGAAGGTGAGGATGCATATGCATTACTCCCCGAAATCTGTAAAACAGTTAAACATGACCTCGCCACTTATTCGACTGCTTTTCGTCTAAGCGCTAAAAATCATTCTGATGGGCACTCGCAAGCTAATCACAGCACCAGAGTACGTAACATTCCGATTATCGTCAGATTTTCATGTCCTAATGAAAGACGAAACTACGTCTTTCTTGCATTTAGTAAACACGGAACTATCAGACTGAAAAACATTGGAGGTTTCTCATCAGACAGCCCGATCCAACTTCATGAAAGCCTTACAGCCGAAGCTAACCAGCTCCTGCGTGAGGCTCTTAAAGCTCGTAATCTAAATCAGGTGTACTCAGTGTTTACTAGAAATGGAAGAGTGTACTTGAAAAAGGTGAAAGAGGGGTCTGCAGTGCAAATAAGAAGCACACTCCAGCTTACTGCCATGATCGAATCTTAATGTTTATCTATTTTGGAGACGAATAGAATCACAGTGATCATTAATAAATATTGGAGGATGATTTCGTTACTAATGTTTGTCTTAGTTTTACTTATTACTCTAGTAATTTGCTTTCTATTCATAACTTTTTCTCTAGCTCTTTTTCTCTTTTTTATAAAATTTTTTCTTTTTTTTCTAGTTATTCGCTTATTATCTGTAAATTTTTTTATAATTTTTTGTTTCTTCTTTATAAAAATTTTAATTTTTTTTTCCCGTGATTGCTTCTACTAATGTTGGAACAAATCTTGCATGCATGGCTTGACTGTTGGGAAACCAGACCTGTTTGTTATATATCTTACATGCCTTATAGCTAAATTTACAGACTCATCGCTTGCATTCGCTTGTTACTCGTCTTCTGGCACCAATGGATAATATAATAAACTGAGTCACTTGATCAGAGTGGGAATAATGCTGAAGATCTTTTGTGGGCGGGCTAGGGGCCTAAACGTAATGCATTTAAATGCTATAAGCATACGTCCTAAAATCTATGAAATGCGTGAAACGTTTCTAGGATCAGGGGTTCATGTGGTTTTTGTGAGTGAGACATGGTTACATTCAGGGATACGGTCTTCTATGGTAGATCTAGTTGGTTTTAAATTATACCGCAATGATAGAGCTGATCGTGTGGAAGGTGGGGTCACCGTTTATGTGAGAGAAGATTTGAAGGTAAAAGTCATCTATCGGTTTTCTGCTAATGTGATGGAGTCTTTGGCCCTCGAGGTGAACAATGGATATTAAAAATGTCTTCTGTGCGCTAATTACTGCCCGCCTGGCCGTTTCAGCAATGATAATTTTTCTGAATTTGCCGAAAATATTGCTCGTTTTACACGTAACTATACTAAGGTGATATTAGGCGGTTACTTTAACGTGAATGTTCTTGGCTCAACCACTAGAACAGTGGAATTCACACATTGTACTTAAACATTGTGAATAGCCTCCCTACTTATCACAACACTTCTAATCCATCCTTACTCGACTTATTCCTCGTTCCCGAACTTGAAAAAGTGCTTTTCCACAATCAATTCGAGTCGACCTCGTTATTTTACCATGACATACTATGATTTTGCTATCAGTTCAGATACTCCTCAGAAGCTAATATCTTTTAGAGATTTTAAGAATTCCGACACCACAGCCTTACTCAGTGAATGTGCGTCGTTATCATGGGACAATCTATACCGACTTACTCTAGTGGATGATAAAGTCAAAGTTTTTCGTGAAACAACTATTTATTTGTTTGATAAATATATTCCCTTAAGAACTCGAACTATTAACCTCGGTGGCTGCCCGTTGTTCTCTCGTGAAATCAAAGTCTTAATAACTGAGCGTGAGTATCTGTATCGAATATACTTACGTCTTAGGACTACGGATGGTCACAATTGCTTTAGAGCGACAAGAAATAAGGTTAATTCCAGGATTCGTGCTGGAAAGCGTAGATATTACAGTTCGAAGTTTGACTGCAGTCTGTCTTCGAAGGAGCTATGGAGTAATTTAAAAAATGCAGGTGTTTTTGGTAAAGAAAAACTGAGTTGTGACCTTAATCCGGAGGCTTTAAATGCTCATTTCACCTCTTCGCATTATCTAGCCCCGGCGTCCGATGTGTTATCTGCAGAAATTGGAAGATCAGCAGATCAGAATGGAGGATTCAGTTTTCGCTGCGTGTATGCTGAAGAAGTCATCCATGCTATAAACTTCATAAAATCGGATGCGACCGGTCCGGACAAAATTTCCCTACATTTCTTAAGCTTATTCTTCCGTTGATTGTTTCTCCCATTCTTAACATTTTCAACACTTGTCTCACTACCTCCGAGTTTCCTGCATCATGGAAAATTGCGAATGTGTTACCTATAGCTAAATCATAGTCCCCGAAACCCCAAATGACTATAGACCAATAAGCATCTTATGTTTTCTGTCCAAGGCACTCGAGAAGTTACTGTACTCGCAGGTCCTGGAGCATTTACGACACCAACAATCTCCTAACCCGTTGGCAGTCAGGTTTTCGGCCTTCTCATAGCTGTGAGATTGCTCTTTTGAAAGTGACTACCGATATCCGTAAATGTCTGGATAAAAACTGGTTGACTGTCTTAACTCTACTGGATTTCTCCAAGGCTTTTGATAGCGTACACCACACTAGGCTTTTGTCGAAACTTTGCACTCATTTCAATTTTGCATCCTCGGCCGTACTTTTAATATCCAACTTTCTTACTGAGAGATATCAACAAGTGAGTATCGCTGACCATCTGTCAAGCTTACTGCCATTTTGTCTTCGGGGTACCGCAGGGTTCCATACTTGGTCCCCTTCTTTTCAGTCTTTATATTAATGACCTCCCTGAAAACATTAAGTATTGTAATATACATCTTTACGCCGATGATGTACAATTATACTTCAGTCGGCCTATAGGTCTGATCGAAGATTGGGTCGACCGCATAAACTCGGATCTGAATAGAGTTGTTAGTTGGGCAGAAGACAATCTCTTAGTATTAAACCCCACTAAATCACATGCAATGGCAATATATAGGCAGAGCTTGGACACAACCGATATTCCACCTATTGCTTTGAACTCTGTCAATTTGACGTAGGTCAATACGGTTAAGAGCCTTGGAGTTCTCCTTAATACTTCAATGAGTTGCTGTGACCAAGTCAATAGTCCCGTTGCTAAAATTTACATGGGACTTTGACGGCTGTGGTTGTCTGCTGATGTACTGCACAGATTTATGCGTATGAGGCCTGTAAAATATTACTCCAACCTTATTTTACAGCGGCTTGTTTAGTATTCCCGCATTTAGATACCACATGCGCCCGAAAGTTAAATGTAGCTTTTAATGGCTGCACGAGATTTATATTTGGGATGGGACGTATGACCACATCTCACCTGTTCGGTATGCTTTGTCCGGTTGCTCCTTAAATACGATGCTCATCCGCAAACAAATTATCTTTTTACACAAGCTAATTTACAACAAAAAGCCATTATATCTCACTGACGAACTGAATTTCATGCATTCTTCAAGGAATTTAAACATCTCTATTCCACGTCATAGATATTCCATATAAGAAAACTCCTACTTTGTTCAAGTTGTACGTATTTGGAACTCAATTCCAGCGGTTATTCAGAGGACGAGCGATGCGAGAGTTTTTAAGAGGCTTTTTTTTTCAGTATTTGCCACTTGATGGTTGATTTTGTGGTTTTTTGGGTCTGGTTTTTCCAGCAGTCTTGCTATGTATGTAAATGTAATTTCGTTTAATTTAATTTAATTTAATTTCCTTTTCTTCAATTCTCATTATGTTTGATTTTTTTCATTCATTATAATTACAATTATATGAAAATATTTTTTCTTTCTCTTTTTGATTTGTATTCTAATATTGAATTTGAATTTTATATTTTAAATTATTTATAGCTATTGTTTTGCTTACAATTATGTAGGATAGGTATAGATACCCCCTCTTTAGTTTAGTACGGAAAAAGATTTTGTTATCTTGTTGTACAATCCCCTAATAAAATTAATTGAATTGAATTGAATTAGACATATAATTCAAATACTATTAAATAAAATTTTTAAATATCTATTTTATAGCTTATCCCATAAAATATTACTTAAATAATAAAGTTAAAATAATAAATTATAATTAACTCATAAAGATAAATTAAATATATTTCTTAAGAAACTAGATACCTTTAAAAGCGGATAACATTTCAATTTCAGCTAAGAATTATTATTTCATCAACATGCTCGAGTTCAACTTTCACTCCAAATTCGCGTTGAGAGAAGAAATCCATGCTTGAATTTTTTATCGTTCACTACTTTACATTCCAAACAGACTTTCAATTCCGACCAAATTTTTCAATTTACTATAAAAAAAAAATTAATTTGCCCAATCATCAGTTATTGCTTTCTAATCTGGCAACCTACATACCTACATAGCTACCTGTATCGTCCTTCATAAGAGAACAGATTAAAGGCACCCCAACAAAAAGTTGATATTGATATATTGATGAGTACCTTGTGACGGAAATTCAACGCTTGATGGAATTATTCAAACTACCTCATTTTCAACCTGCGTGCACAGGCACACGCTCTTCTTGTATAATTCAAGCAAAGAGATATAGCATCCTTATCAACGTCTCTGGAAATCTCATCAAGCAACAGTACATCGAAGAAAAAACACACAAGGAAATCAACTTCAGGCTCCAGAGCTTCTAAAACTCCTTGCATCACACCTACCTAATTCGAAATATACTATACTAATGACCCCGAAGCATTTGAAATTAATAGTTATGAATAATCAAAAAAAGTAGTAAAAGTAGACAAAATGAGACTAAGCGAACTCGAACTGAACCTCTAACCTCTAAAAATTGGTAATTCTAGTCAGCGATGTTCTCACATTAGTAGAAGTATGTCCTATAAGAAATTCTCACTATTGAGCTTAATGGAAAAATTTCTTGCTCAGTATTTCCGCTATACGCTAGTTCGAGTATTGTGGTTAGCTTGGTAAAATATCGCGTCTTATCTATTTCCTCGTACGTCCAATATTTGTCACTGGGAAAATTCTAAAAGATTTATTTGATGCCATCCAGTGTAACTTAATCCCGAAAAATCGAGTGGTGCGAGTAGTTGCCGAATGAGGAATACATTTGAGTAGGTCTTATAATAAATAATTGAAGGAAGCTAGGGAGAAGATAATAGCATTCTTCTTGATGTAGTAGACCAGTGCCCCTGTGTTTGTTTTTAACATGAAAGCAGTAAAACGGTTGACAATTTTTGTAATAGGCAATTACATTTTTCCAAACGAAACAAAATTTATTTGTCATATATTTTTTATTGTCCACGTATTAATTTTTATTGTTGGAGATCACATTCCATTTGATCCACTTCAGTGATTTTGTTTATACCACTAAAGTGGATCAACTGAACTAACTGCGTTTTAATTTCATGGAGCGTTATTAGGATGGCTTCCCTAGAGAAGTGATAAAAAAATAGTTTTACAATTAGACTTGATCTTTCATCATATTAGAAAGACAGTATGGTGAAACATTTTTGATTCCCATGTATGGCTTTACCTGAGTCAGATCGGAAAGTCAGCTCAGACAAAATGTTTAGCTTCTCATTTTTGTGCTGTTTATAGTGATGCAGATGTTTAAAGGTAATCAGAAGTTCTAATAGAGCGCTAACCGATTTCGTTTAGAATGACAAGCCAGTTCTGCCAAAACACTCTTCAAGCTCTGCATCCTTATGATTCAACCTCTCAGAGTCTCATAAAGATCTGTGTTGGTTTTGTTCAGGAATTGATTGCTGAGTGTTGTCGGTGACTATTAAGTCAGTTGACTTTGCTTGTTACACGCAATAGGGTTCGGTACTGCAAACTCTCTATTTTACGTCAGTCAGCAACTAAAAAATCTGATGGCAGTTGACGACTGGCAACTGACTTAATCGAACCGACTGTTGTGCTCAGTCTGCATCAACAACCTTGATGTCAATCAGTTGATTATTGTTGATTGCTGCCGCCGTAAATAAAGGCTTTTCTTTTGTTAAATCGTAATAAAGTTTATCCTGACTAAAGTACATATTTCTATAAACATTTTAAAAAGGGATTTGCCTATAATATTTACGGGGTGAGATCTTATTGCGTTTCTGAAGAAAAGTCCTGAAAATTGAAAGTGGAAAAAAATCGTATTATTTATGTATTTCCTCGAAGCTGCCAGCAATTTAGGAATCTTACACTTTTGATGAAATTTTCAACTTTTAAGTAAAGTTCGGTTTATTTTATTTATGTTTATGCTCGGAAAGGATGAATGGATTTTTCCACATCCTTTTTCTTGAAATCCTTCTTCTTCTTTTCTTCCTCCTCAACCACTAGTAAATTACTACTGGGTTTGTTTCTAATTGCAATTTTTAAATCAGTTCCTTAGTATTTAACAACACTGTGAAATTTTAACAAAAATCGAAATACCACTCAAACTCATCGTCTTTGACTGGATTACTAAGCTGGCAGAAGACGATGCAATATGCGCACATGCTAAGATAGTCAATTAGCAACGATTAGAATCAATCAGTCGGTGACAAGTCAACAAGCCAGTCTGGACAATGAATTGGCTCGGCAGTGTGCGGTCTCCCGAAGAGTTGGTGGAGAGGATGATGACTGATGGGTATAAAAGTTGGTAGGCTAATCGCAGTATTGCATAACTGTGGACTGAGAAGTGGTAATGAGTGGTTGTTTGTATGTAATGTATATTTAAGAAAGAAAAAAATGTTATACGTTCAAATTAGAAATGGAAAATGCTGGAGCAATGTGAGCGTGGATTTAAAAGCTTTATTCTAAAATTTATTGTTTGAAGTATGTTCATACCTGCAAGTTCGGCCATAAATGAGCTAAAGCGTGAGAAGCGTAGAAATGCACATCATAGGTATTATACATGCGATATTCGTGTCCTTCCAAATACGCGAATCTTCCATATGCTAGCCTAAATTGAAGCGTAAATATAAATGAAGCAAAGCTAAAACAATCATTACCTAGGATCATTATATTCCAATTCCTTGTCCATACTTGAATCACATAAAAACCAAACAGTGCCGCCATCCGATATGTAGTAAAGTTCATTGAAAATTGCACTTTTATACCAATCTGGGAGGCCACTAAAATAAATGTTATCTGTGTAGTTTAAATAGAAAATATTATTTACGTTGGAATTAATTACCTATCCTCCAGGATTGGCTTCTGCCAAGAGTCAATTAATTTTTCCCAATTGAGAAAATTAAGAAGTGCATAGTTACAGATTTTGGCTCCAACATTTCCACTTTGATCAAAATACTTTGTGTAGTACCTAGTATAGGTCTTTAATTTCTTTGGAAATTGTATGTTTGGCATATCCCACGTAAGCGCAAATTCCAGATCATGGCTTGTTTGTGGTTTCACAGAAATTTGAGAGCAAAGAGCTACTGCAATGTCCTTACCTAAAATTAATGGTAAAATACTCGTAGAGAAGAGCAGTGTAATAATCCCATCTTATCGCTAGACTTACTCTTTAAACTTTCATCTAAACTCTTTTCGCTAAGTTTTCCGGTCTCTTTAAGTTCCGTCCATAAATTTTCACCATTACCAGCGGGATCGAACTTGCAGCACCTCGATATGTTTATTTCTGGCAAAACTTTACATCCTAAACAGTAGGTGCATTGCATTCCACCAATGCTTTGCTTGATGCTTACACCTTTTGATTGCCCCTCAGAAAATTCCTCAGTAGTGGGATTTCCTTCCGAGTCTAACTTCTTATTTCCGGTACCATTCTTAAACGTGAATGTAATCGATACTTTTCTCTCATTATCGCATACATTTTCAACATTCCAGACAAATACAGCACACGGTAGACAAGTATCTTTATATTCATGTGGAAATATGGGAGATATTTGACGTCCAATTAGTCGGATCCCATACTCGGATAAATCAATTTCTGTCCATGAGCGCGGATATAAACCTGTATATTGACACTGTGAAGTATCTAAGTTGTTTTCCCAACTACTGAGAGGATTTTTTGGATGACTGCAATATGATTGACGACACGTTATTGTTTTCATTCTGATTAATTGTTTTGTTTTGTTTTGTGTGTATCCGATCATTTTAAAGCATTTTCCAAAGAGAAATTATTGAATGTATGTAGCAGTAACACGTGCAGGTATCGTTTTCGTACAGAGCAATGCAAAGTTAAAGACGCAGTTCAGCATTTGAATTCAAGAAGCAAGTATTTTTTATACTATTTTTTGTAGAGTATTCACATAGACTTTGAGCAACTACTACTACTGTAACGGAAAAATTGGGGTAAAACTCATGCAACTAAAGAGACGATTCAAGTAAAACTATTTTTTTTAATTATCTAACTAAAACTATTGTAAAGAGGTGCAAACACTTCTTACATGGATAAAATGTATTTAATTTCTCAGAAATCCCCTATGTACGCCCACCTTGCCTTACATGGGGACTAAGGTCATTTCGTTGGAGCTATATAGAAATATATGCAATAAAGATGAACAGGTCATTTCATGATTGTGTACGTGGACGAACCTAACAGTAGAAATTACTGCAACTGTTCTCGAAACATAGCTGCATTAAGAATTTAGGCAGGTAAACAAGAACACCGGATAGACATACAGTCTAAAATCACCACCAAACCAAGCAAAACATTTCTGAAATCGCGCTACACATCTTCAATATTCCAGAGCGAATCGAAATTTAAAGGATATTGAACGTGAAGTGAATATTGCAGAATTTAAACACATATTTCGTGGAAATGAGATGCAATCGGGATTCAACGCTTTTAGGCTGAATGTTTTTTTTACTATCAGAACCAGCTTAACACAGCTCGCTGCAGTGACACGTTTAATATATAAATGGTCAACAATACATGCTTTTCATCACTTTGTCGGTGTTAGTATTAGGTTACACTAAACATAGACCAAACACCGGATGAAATGACATGGAATGCGACATGGAAACAGAAAATTAAGTATTATATAGACGTGTTTTTAAAACTTGCTTGGAAACGTTAACGACAAAATGCTCAGCCTTAATATTAACAGCAATGTACATGCAATTGATGGGTTCATACATGCTAAAGTTGGATCTAACATGCAACAGAGGTAACCTTCTCAAATTGTGCCCACTATCACGGAAAGAGATTTGGCTAAGTAGCAGCGGAGAATCAACATTCGCGATGTTTTTCAAGGGAGTGTATATTCAAAAGCTTCAAGCAATCCTCATAAGGTGGAAGAATCAATGAATTATTCCAGGGTGGGTGCCTAAGAGCGAAGCGCACCAAGTTCCGCTGAACAGACTAGATCGGTCGTTGTATGTACCGTAAAATGGAGACCAGACCTCTCACAAATGTAATGTTATAGTGCGAATCGAGAATTCGCGGGACCAACTTTTATAAAGCCCAGCATAGAACTACTCTTTGATACCATGTAGTTTATATGGAAGATAAATTCAATCTGTGGTCACATTTGACACTCAAGTCACAAACAGCATCCGCACGACGAATCGAGGAATCCAAGAACACATAATCATAGGTGATTGGTTTCTGATTACTGTGGAAAGTCATAACCTCAGATTTGTCGATATTGAGAGCCAAATTATTGTTTTTGCACCAAACGTAAAATTTGTGAAGGTCACCTTGTACCTGTTTACAATCGCTAAAAGATTTAATCTGAGCGAAAAGTTTAATGTTGTCAGCATAAATCAAGATTTTGCAGTGCCTCACAACGGAGACAATGTCGTCAATAGATAGAAGAAAGAACAGCGTGCCCAAATGACTCCCTTGAGGTACTCCGGATGAAGCCTTCAAGATTCGAGAGATGGAATGTCGAAATAAGATTTGATGTGTTCTCATGGCTATTTTTGGCCAAGTGGGGCCCTGGGCACTTTAGGATATGAGGGCCCCCTAACAGAAATTATTTTCTAAAATACTTTGGGTTATCAACAAGACAAATAACGTAAAGTATGTTAAGATCTATCGCGCACTGGAGACTTTTTGTCAGCACCATCAATTCCACTCTACTGTTAATGTGCGCATGAACTAACGTGACAGCGACTTGACTTTCTCGTTCCTCCAACTAGCAACATTTTGGTGACGAAACTAACACCGCGCCCTCACGTTTATATGAATGTACACGTACACGTAACATTTTCGTCCCCGCTCGACTGCAATTGTTTTGGGAGACGCAAGGATGAAACTTACGCCTCTGTTTTTGAAGAATGGATGCAGCAACGATAGTGTGAAAGGAAGATATAAATAATGAAGCATTAATACAAAAAGTACAAATGACACCACCCGTATACTACAAAAATTTGAAGGAATATTCAGATAGCAATTTGAAGATAACAATGTGGGGGAAATATCCATGAAAGTGTTTATAGACCTTAGAGTTTGATTAATTAAAATAATTAAACTAAACTGAAACTGTACTCGTACTAGGTAGAGCAAAACAGTGGAAATTACAGCAAGTCTCTCTTCCGGTTCAATTGATGATCGCATAATGGTAGTAGTAAATAATAAAAGCTTTCAACACTCATACGGAGATATCCAGAGAATTTTTCAGGAGAGGATCGCAGTTCATCAAACATTAAGTGAAATTTTCCTTTAAGCATCCTTTTGCTCCAAATTGAAATAGCCCTATAGCGTTGGTATTTTCTATATCCTTGTGACATATGTATATCACAACTGCCTCCTCCAAATTTATATTGATGAATGATATAAAACATGAGTTTATGGGTGACAGGTATTCACTGTGTGCGTACTAAACTATTCCACGGCGACCAAGAAGTTGTGTGACAAAAAAACTCCAGTCTCGCGTTAGGCTCAACATTAACCAACAGTATACAATTTTTCGCTGATTACGAAATAAAATGAGTTTGGCTACTGAAAGTATAACATGAAAAAATTTCGGAAATTTAAAAAAATACTGGGGCTGCAAACACAGTCACTATACTTTTATATACTATTACTTTGTTGCCATGTATAGAAGTTCGAATAAATCAAACGGTCTACTTTCAAACTCTGACAGCTAAACTAGCTTGTAATATGTTGTCTTACTGGTTGAAATACTGGTCATCGGTTGGACTATTATCGCAGGGTCTAGGGGGCCCATGGATCGCGGTGCCATGGGACCGGGCCCAGCGGGCCATGCGTAAAGATGGCACTGTATGTTCTGTTTTATCTAAATAATACTCCGTCCATTTAAGAAATGTTAGATCAAACGCATAATTTTCCATTTTAAAGAGTATCACGGAGTGAGATAACTTTTCGAACACTTATCTAAGGTCTGTATAAATACAATCCGTCTGGTAGCCTTTTGTAAACCCACCAATGATATCCGAGACAAATTCCAACAAGTTATTGGTTGTAGATCTGGCCAAAATAAACCCATGTGGGTTTGAAGAGAGCAAATTTGGTAGGAAATTGATAGCTCAGAGTAAATGTTAGCTATGACAATGTAGGATCTTAGAGTGATGACGGTGAAGATTCCGACTTCATGAAGGTGGTTCGTCATATGTCTAAGTAAATTGAAAACATCAAGTCAAAATAAATAGAATTCAACAATTCACTTCTTTGTGGATTTGATGAAATTAAGAGGCTAGTCACTGTAGTTGAGGATCATAAAGGCAGAATAATGAAACTGGAATAAGAAAAAAACTAGACTTAATAAGGTCATCTCATCTATGAAGATCGATCTCTAACTAATTTTCTGCAGATAAAGAATATCCCTCAACACCCTGATGATAATTCCCTTGCTATTATAAGTAAGACCCATATATTATTTAACTTACCAAGTGATGATAGTAATGTACTAAAAGCTTATCGTAGAAAAGTTATATCTAACAGTAATTCTAACCCTATTATTGTTAAATGCTCCTTCCAATTGGTAATGGATCGTACATTAGCTGCAAATAAGGAATACAACAAACTGATGCTCTTGGTTACTCGGAGAAAAAATTGTTTATATTAATGAATTTCTATCTAAAGAGAAGGTATTATTCTAGAGGGCAAAGCAATTTCAGGGTGAAAATGGATTTAAGTTTATTTGGATTCTCCAAAATCTACTTGAAAAAGGATGAAAATTGAGAACCCTTTGTTATAGCAAAGATAAATGTCTCTTTCTCGCCAAAAGCAGATTAGAAGCTTCTTAATAAATTCATTCTTTCTTTTTCCCTAGCTAATGTATATAAATATATACATACTGTTACAGAACGACTTACCTCTTTAATAATTATACATTTCAATAATTATGACATTTCATTCAGCTTTTGTGCGGTAGAGAAATATTTCTACAATTGTGCGCGACACTTAGTTCGTCCCAAATAAACTGCGCAAATAAAGAGCTAACCCACACGTAGCAGCACGAAGCACTTTGCTGGACTCGTGCCCTGATATCGAGACTTATTGAATTAAAATCGCAAATAAAACTTAGCAAAAAAAAGCAAATAAAATTCACTGAACCATCTGACATTTCTTGAATTAAAATTACGAATAAACGTCAGTTAAGAATCCGAGACTTATTGAATTAAAATCGCTAATAAAGGTTTGACAGATATCTTGGATAGATAGAAACCGAAAAAACTATAAACAATTAAAAACTATGAAAATGAACTTTGCAATTTTAAAACAAATGTCAAACATTGAATAAATAACTAATATCGTGCGAATACAGTGTACGTGTTTAAGCATTTCAATGACAGTATGACCTAAGGTCGTGTGGGGGGGGGGGGGGGGGGTGACAAGAGGGCGTCGTTGCTATTTTGTGTCAGTTCAACATTCTGTCATTTCATTATTTTGAAAAGAAGTTATCGGATTTGAATTCGCGATATTCTAATAAATAAATAATTTATCAGGATATTTTCTTAATAGTAGTGTAAAATTAGTGTAAAATATACTTTTGTTAACGATTATTTATGTAATAGAGACTCCGGAGTCTTAAAAAACCGTAATGAAGTGCGCTGTGCTGTGCTGCAGGAACGAACAGTAAGCTTAATAGCTTTACTTATTAATTATATTGTTTTAAACAAAATAAAAGTGAAATATCTGTAAAAATAAAGAGCCATGGCAAAAGATTTAACATTTTACCAATGCCGGTTTATTTGTTTACAATTGAATTGTCATTGGTGCCTAAATTATTCCAGTCATACAAAGGCAACGCCAAGAAATATTATCTGAAAATAAGGGGGAGCTAAAAATTTGATTATTTTACATAGGAATTTGGATTATAAAAAATGTTCCCCTTCAGAATGTCAGAATTTCATTACTTCCATGACGAAATGAATACAAACAGAGCACACTAATACATTTCGCCAAGATGCTTACGTTTTCACCCGATATGCCATTTCCTTATAAGTTATTTATTCAATGATGTCAAATGAAACTAGAGCAAACTTGTAAAAAACTAAAATGAATTTCAAAACAAATGTCAAACTTGTAAAAAATCACAATGAATTTTAAAACAAATGTCAAATGAAACTAGATCAAACTTGTAAAAAACTAAAATGAATTTTGAAACAAATCTTAAATAGAAACTTATAGAAAATTAAAATGACCTTTAAGTAATGTAGGCTTTTGAAGATAGAGGTCACTACACCTAATTCAAGAGTGAAATGTAACGAAATGAAAGATGAACAAGTGAAAAAGCTAGAATTGGTCTAAGACCAATTCTTATGATACCCTAGATGAATGCCCGTATGAAATATCGTATGGGTACCCATTTGAGCAATTTTGATTTTTGCAGTGGTTTTTCGCATATATTTCTAGAACGGTTCGTCGTACAGAAAAAATGATTATAACTAATTCTATAGGATTTCATATTCTGAAGAAGTTTTTAGTACAATAAAAATGTCTTGGACTGATCGTTTTCACAGTATACATAAAAAACCTAATTTTTTATATGGCAACACCAAGAATGGGTTGCCCGATTTAGTCCATTTTTGAAAATTTATTTGCTAGTACAATGAAAACACCATGTACCAAATTTCAGCTCTCTACGGCGGCTCGTTCTCAGGCAGTGTTCAAATATATAACGGAAAACGAAATTTTTGTATGGCAACCCCACGAAGTAGTTGCCCGATTTGTCTCATTTTCGAACTTAATTTTACTTTTTTTTTTAAAGTCCGTGTACAAAAATTCAGCTCTCTAAGTGTACGCGTTCTCGAGTTATCGTGCGCACGGACGGACGGACATGCAAAAATCAAAATAACTTTTAATATTATGCGTGGGTGTCCAATCGATTTTGCTCTACCATCATTATTTCGAGGTGTTACAAACGGAATGACAAACTTAGTATACCCCTTAAGATTTCATCTAGGGTATAATAAATGAAGCGGCCATATTGTAAGTAGGGTGGTGTGTTGCACTTTTTGAAGCGGTGACTTGAAAGAGACGTCAAAAAATTGTAAATGAAAGAAAAAAAATCAATAAAAATCAAATTTATTGGCCATCGGGTCCAAGTCAAACGGCGTTTATTTTCTTTACCTCACCAAGAAGTCTTTAATAGCAAAAGGAAAAGTGGGCGAATTGCGCTGCCGCGGCGACTTGACAGTCAGAAAAATATCATCACCGTGGTGAGCGCTCGGCCAGGTGAAATTTTTGCAACAATACTATTAAAATGTCAAGAGGCCTACGTACTAAGTTAGAACATGTTCGTTTAACTACGATTTCTAATAATTATGACATAATAGGTCTGTGTGTTTACTTTTGTGTAAAAATGCCTGAGTATAATTCAGGTAAAAACTTTCTTTCGGTATAGGGGATAATACTAGATGGTAATGAAAAAAGTTAACAGACAACTTGGAAATCCATTCAACTGTCAAATTTTTCTAGTCCGAGAAGTTAACAAACACATTAAGGGTAAACAACTTTCGAGTAAACATACATACCTAATAAGTTTTACAGAAGCATTTTTGCAAACTGGTATATACAGCGGTGAATTACTTGATATAGGCACGTAATTTATAGAAAAGATAGAAACTTGGAGCTCTCTGGGCAAAAAGATGGTGCAGGGTGCCTCATAGCAGTTAGACGGGATTTTAATTCTCTTAGAATTGAATCTTTTGAGACTGACCATGAAGTACTATGGTGTGGTTTTAAAAGAGAACAATTGTAGTCTCCATATATCTCTATATCTTTTCCAGTATGAGTGAAAATTATGCAATTGCCTATTAACTTTAAGGTTATTTTGTTAGGAGACTTCAATTTACCATACTTAAACTGGATCCCGGATACGATAAACGATTGTATGAGCACTTTGACTTATTTAGTAATACTTCTCAGTCTCTACTAAACAATATGGAGTTGTGTAATATGAAACCATTTAACAATCAATTTAACTCTAATGGCAGACTTCTTGATCTAGTTTGGACAAATACTTTTTCGTCTAATGTGGATATCTATTCAACCCTATACCCACTCGCTATGATTGAAACTCATAAGTCTAAATCTCATGAATCTTAAATGCGCTCCATTTTCCAAAAAGGTAACTATGATAGTTTTAATAAAATCCTCTGTAGTTTTGACTGTTCACAAATCATTTTAGGGACTTTAACAAATCTTTTGAGAAGTTTCATGAAATTATTAAACAAGGAATACGCTTGCATATACTCGCATTTCACAAACGAAATCATTTCCCAAAATGGTACAGTTAAGTTTAAAGGCTTATATACATAAATCTAATCCACATCCTGAATTAAGAAAAACTTTTTCTTACATTAGAAGAGTATCTGAATCTCTCACATCGGAATGCTACAGTAGATACGTCGAAACTGAGGCTTCCATTCAATGAAAATCTTAAGACTTTCTGGTATTTCGGGAAGATTTTGAAAAGATCAAATATATACCCTAAAGAATTAGCATTCAATGATGAAACTTCGTTATCTTCTCGACGTACAGTGCCGTGTAAAACATTAGTAACGCATGGTTTGAGACAATAAAAATGCAAAAAAAATAGAAGAAACTATTTATTTTCAGTTTTTTTTTTCTTTATTCTTGTCAAGCACAGTAAGGTTAAATAAATAAAATCCAAAGGCATTTTTTTTGTATTACCAAAACTATAAATTTTTCCAAAATTCAATATTCCCTTCATTTTACGCACGCGCAAAACAATAGCAACATTCAGTATTTTTTTAAAAATATTTTAATATTTTGTGTAATATCCGTTATATCTAATGACCTCAGCGCAGCGGTCCGACATAGATTTAATTAATCTGTCAATTATGTAAAGGAAATACTTTCCCATTCACTTTTAAGGACCTTCCATTAATGACGCCTTGTTACCAAATTTCCTACCACTAATTTTTCTCTTCAAAATACCCCAGAGATTTTCAATAGGGCTCAAATCAGGCGATTCGGCCGGCCAAACCATCCATGATTTGAGTCCCACTTAACTGGAACCATTTTTTTAGGTGCTCTCGGTCGACTACCTGTATGTATCGTCTCTGTGTGTCCTGTTTCCAGCAGTTTCGCAAGTATTCGACTTAAGATTGATCTGTTAATGCCATATTTCTTTGAAACACTACTGTATTACGTATTTCCAACCTGTACTTCCTGAATTAGTTTTAATTTAAACTCACTGCTATATTTCGTAGTTGCCATATTTTAAAAGATTAGCAAAACCTGACCAATTACTTACGGATGGTAACAAACTAAGTTATTTCGGTTAATTATCACTGCAGACTATCATGTAAAGTTAACAAATTTGAACCAACATATATAGTTACAGTTATTTTTGCAAGCGTTTGTTGTTTTGCCCGCGCGCAAAATGAATGGAATATAACATTTTGAAAAAAAGTTATGTTTTTGGTAGTGGAAAAAATTTCTTTGATTTTTATTTATTTAACCTCAATGTACTTGACAAGAATGAATAAAAAAAATTTGAAAACAAACAGTTTCTTCCATTTCTTTGCATTTCCATTGTCTGACACCATGTGTTTTGCATTACATATGTTTTCCAATCATTTCACTTCCGTTTTTTCTGCCACACAACCAGATACTTCAACTCTTCGTCGGAATTCTTACCATTCTAATATTAGATTAACAGCTATCTCTTTTGAATCTGTCTTTAATATCCTCGATTGTAATAAAAATTCTGGACCCGATGGTATTCCTAATATTGTGTACAAGAAATGCGCATTCAGCCTTGCCGAACCTCTTAGCAAATTGTTTAACCTTGCTATTAATAGGAATACTTATCCTTAAATTTTAAAAAAATGTTACGTTTTGCCTATATTTAAATCTGGTGACCTAAACTACGTATTAACTACCGTCCTATATCAATTTCCAATGCAATTGCACTTATATTTGAAAAAGTGCTATACAATCAGCTGCTACCACAGATTAGACCTTTCATATCAGAGCAGCAACATGGCTTCTTACTTGGAGACAAACCTGGCACTCTTTACTGACTTTATTACTTCTGACCTTGATGAAAACAAGCAAATTGATTCCATTCACACAACTATGTCTTCTAAAAATGGCTCAGATAAGTTTCCACTCGGACGCTATATCCCTGTTTCCATTGTATTTGCGAAATAGTAATAATGTCGTTGTCTTTAATGGTCAACAATCTTCTCCTTTCAAACAAATTTCAGGCGTCCTCCAAGGTACAATACTTGTGCCCCTGATATTTGTAATCTACATAAATGACCTGTTATCCCTAATTTCGTCCAATTGCTTAATATTTGCAGACGATACGAAGATATTTAGAATTATCAACAACGTTACTGACTCTGTCTCTCTAAAAAAAGACTGATTACAGATGGAAAAATAGTGTCGCGATAATTGCATTAAAATAAATGTTCGCAAATGCAAATGTATCGCTTTTTATCGTAAACACGACATTATTAGCTTTGACTACCAAATTCATAATATATCTATCCTAAAAGTGAATGAAATCAAAGATTTGGATTAACACTCAGTTGTAAGCTTCTTTTTGCTGTTCACACAAATTACGCATTTCCCAAACGGAGCCCCTTCCCACGTATCTCTAACTTCACTCCATTCCTGGCAAACCCTCGCCCAACCCGTATTGGTGTCGTGACAATTTTTGTCAGAAATGACGTCCCTGCTACCACAATACCTCTCAAATCATAGCTAACAGCCGTAGCAGTTAAACTTCTCACACATTATCCTATCTACGTCATATCAATCTATTTGGGCACCGGAGACATAGTCACGGAGAGCGCTCTGCGATCTCTTACGGACCAGACCACTGCTTCTCCTGGGAGATTTCAATGCGTACCATGCACTGTGGGGCTCGTCATCAAGCGACGCAAGAGGCAGGGTGATCGCGGAGTGGCTGGTGACTTTGCCTACGTCATCCCCAATGATGGCAGTCCAACAATCTTCAACTCCCGTAACTCTCTCACCCATATTGATCTTTCCATCTCCTCCTCAACCCTCGCACCGGCCATCAGATGGCAAACGGTAGAGAGTCCTAGAGGTAGTGACCACTTCCAATTCTTATATCTATGGAGAAGTCCCTCCCGACTGTCCATCATATTCCGAGATATTTCGAGCATAGGGCGGATTGGCCGAGTTTTGAGAAGATAGTTGAGAGATACTTGCAAGATAAACAACAGTCTGGATCCAGACAGAGAAGCAGCAGTGCTCACCAGAGCAATTCGCCTAGCAACAGACACTATCTCGTCCCAGGAATAAAGCTCAGCCCCCTTGGTTCGAGATTAGACATCTGGTGGAGTGCAAGGACAGGGCATGGAGGTATTTCAAAACACATCCTACCACTGAGAACGCTGTCTTTTATCGGAAGGCAAATGCACTCATGAGAAGGTAAATTAAGTTCTCAAAAAAGCAAGCTTGGCAGGACTTTGCTTCCAGCATAGATTCCTCCACCCCTATGAATGATAACTGGCGCAGGGTCAGGACTATTTGCGGGCACCCCTCGAAGGCAAGCATCACAGGTTTTAAAGTGGAGGATCATATAGTCACGGACCCGGCGCTAATGGAACTCCTTGCCAAGCATTTCACCAATTATGCAACATACGATGACCGTCCTCTTCTAATCTATCACTCTGTAAAACCACGCTTGAAAATGTACAGACGCAGCGAACTCGAAAACATTCCCCCCTCTTCCATCGCTTAGCTCCTTCCAAGGGTCCACTCCAGGTCTGGACAATATCGCTTTTGGAATGATCAAGCAGGCTCCGGAAAGCTGTCAGGCCAGACTAAAGAGACTGTGCGACCGTATATTGGTTCCGTCTCACTCAAACTAGAATCTTAAAGTTACGGTCTTACGGCAAGCTTTGGGTACACTAGAATCATTTTTAGTAGGTGAAAAGAAATTTTTCGAAACTGGGTTTCTTGAAGAAAACATTTTTTTTCCCGTAATCTAAGAAATAATGTAGCAAGTGTTATACCACTTTAGAATCCTTATTAAATCCGTCAACTTTTAAAGTTACTTGCCAAATTGGCGTAGTACATTTTTTTACATTACAGTCAGTTGAAGTTGGGTGACATACTAATTTTCTATTCTTGGGTCGGCAAAAAATTACATTTTCTTCCAAGCTGGAGCAGTTGGCTTAGAATTTAAAGCAACAGGTTACATAAGCACAATTCAGGATCACATAAGAAAAATAAAATTGAAAAAAGTAACGATTTGTATACAACAGGAGTTAAAAAACCATCATAGGGTGTAAATTTTCTCGAAAACAAAAGAAATGTCTATAATTTGAAAAAGACATGACTTAGATTTTTTTTATATTTTTCTGGTAACTATGTATTATGATTTGGTCTATCACCCGATTCTGGCTTGACGTCGACTTACGGGACACCCTGTATATATTTTCTTGTTTGTGTATGTGGGGCTGAGTAATGCTAACACGTTTGGGTAATAATTTAAGCATATAAAGAATTTGCTAACCACGATTAGGCTAGAAAGTTATATCGGGACACAGATTTGAACTGCATCGCTATGAAATGACAATCTAATACTGATTATTTCCGAAACTTGGATTGGATGCTATGTCGTCGATGTATACCTAATGGTTAGGTAAAATGTTTTTACCCAATACAAACTTTTTAAATTTCATACTCTGGAAAAACAAGAAGAAAAAAACCCGCCAAGTGCGAGTCGGGCTCGCGGACGAAGGGCTCCGTACCATCGTACAAAATTTAGCACTGTACTTTTATTTATTTTTTCAAATGAGAGTAGGCGTCATGTAAAAAAATAATGCTATCATTTGAAAAAATAATAATAATGCTGTCATTTGCAAAAAACAATGCCTACTTATGAAAATACGAATGAATGAGAATAAAACGAGGAAAAAAACCGCCGAAAAAATCACGTTTCTTGTATGGGGGCCCCTTTAATTTTATTTTTATTGTTTGTTGTTATATCGCCAATAGAAATACACGGTCTGTGAAAATTTCAACTGTCTACCTATTACGGTTCATAAGATAGAACCTGGTGACGGACGGACGGACAGCGAAGTCTTAGTAATAGGGTTGTTACCCTTATATTTCTAGAACGGTTTGTCGGACAAAATAAATGATTATAACCAATTTTATAGGATATCGTATTCTGAAGAAGTTTTTAGTACAATAAAAATGTCTTGGACTGATCGCTTTCACAGTATACGTAGAAAACCTAAATTTTTATATGTAAACACCAAGAAGGAGTTGCCCGATTTAGTCCATTTTGAAATTTTATTTGCTAGTACTATGAAAACACCATGTACCAAATTTCAGCTCCCTACGTGGACACGTACTCATGCAGTGTCCAAATATATAGTGGAAAACGAGATTTATGTATGGCAACCCCACGAAGGAGTTGCCCGATTTGTCTAATTTTCGAACTTAATTTTACTTTTTTTTTAGAGTCCGTGTACAAAATTTCAGCTCTCTAAGTGAACGCGTTTTCGAGCTATCGTGTGCACAGTTGGACAGACGGACATCAAAATAACTTTTAATATTATGCGTAGGTGTCTAATCCATTTTGCTCTACCATCATTATTTCGAGGTGTTACAAACGGAATGACAAACTTAGTATACCCTATAGATTTCATCTAGGGTATAAAAAGCCGTTCAAAAGGAAGAACACCAAACACTCCAGTATTCGCCTGAAGAAGAGATATCTTTCATTACTGTTCTCAAATTGAGCTGCCGCAAATACCATATTATAAGAAAATCAGCTCTATTGATATATTCGAATATATATAAATAAAAGAAACCAAGATTGTGCTATCCACCCGAAAATAGTTGCGTATTCAGTGAATCATTAGAGAAAGTCCGATTAGAATACATACATACATAGTAGATTCAACAATAAAACTCCTTTGCATTGTGTAAAAACAAGTATTGAACGGCATTATTGATAATAAAGGAAATTTGAGAATGATTTTTAAATGGTGAACCTGATGGCAGTGGTGGACAAAGTAAAATCAGATGAAGATGGATTTGATGACTATAATGTGTGAATTTGGAAACTTCAATGGTACCATTACAACTTCATGGATTTCGTGAAGAACCAACAAACTATATTATGGAAAAACCTGCGCCCCTCATCTAATAAGATTTAGGTTCACGAAGGAGACTGACATTTCAATAATAATAGAAGAATTCGAAAATGTTAGATATCAAATTACGTCTCTTGTGCCAACCTTGATGCTGTTTGATGGTCAGACACTTGAAATAAGTTATAGATTTGAAGAAACAATGTTGGATGGCAAAGTATGAAATATTTTAGCCTCGAATAAAACATCTCATAAGTACTATATCCGCAAAGCAACTCCAAAAGATATGAATTTCTCCTTTTCTTGGGGTTTATCTTCACTACACGCACAAATCGGATTATTGGAGTGTATTTTACATATTGGCTACAGATTAGAAGTAAAGAAATGGCGATGTCGAAAAGCAAAGTGTTGCGAACCGAAAGAAATTAATAATTGACCCGATCTGAAACAGGATTATTATTAGATACTCCAAAAGAAGGGGGAGGCAACATCAATGACGGCAATATTGTAAGGAGATTTTTTAGAATGTTACCGCATCAAGCATAACGGGTGTTAGTCAATCTTTAATTGAAGGATTTAATATAATACTACGCACTATTGCGACAGATACGATTGGTATCAAATATCCGTAACATTACAATTCTTATTGTTATAAATAAATATATATTATATTTATGACGTTAACACTAGAATATAATTTTGTTCCGCTAAATTCGCAAAATCTTACACTGGTGCAATGGTGCGGTAGCATAAGTGAAAGTTATAGCCAAACAAAATTGGTTAGGGTTCTCATTTCTTTTTACTATTGATTGTCAAAAATTGTTGTTAGTATGACATTAACTAATCGGAAAGGATGCACCTATAAGTTGGGTTCTTCTTCTAATATACACCATAGCTACAAGAAAGTGTGGGAAGAGGAGATTTTATCCAGTTTCTACATAAATAACACACTCACTATAGTTCGAGACATCGTATCCTAACTTTGATGAATTTAAACAAATCTCAGAAAAATTCAAAGGAACTACATAAGACATTTCTTAAACTCCTCATGTTGGATTTAAGATGGTTATGACTTAATTTCACATCTTATATTAATGATACGGATTGTCTAGATCCATGGCTCTCCGATAACCATCAAAGTGAAGCTGGATCTCTAGTAAGGAACTCTGAGCTCATCACTTAAACCAACTAGTCTATTTCTTATGTACACTTCCAAGATCTAATTTTAGCTAAAACGTAGAAACTAAATTTTTTAACTAAAAGTCTTGTGTTTTGGAGGGAGTTACTACACTAAATTAATTAAATAAAATTTAAAATCATGTACGAAATAAAATTTTACTTTCAATTGTGTTAAATGTAATTTAGATGATACATATCACATTCTATTCATGAGCACTACACACTTCCTATACCAAGGTTTTGGTTTTGATAATATAGGTTTCTATGAAGATGACATGAATCGACAAAGCATAAGTGAGGGTTTTGCACTATACATAACTATTTGATGAGTATGGTATTACACCAATAAATTTAAGATTTAACTTCAAAATTAATCGCTTACGTGGATTTGAACTAAGAACATTAATTTTACAATCACAAATAGATTGCAATCAATGATAAAATTTTCAACTCACCTATATCCTGATAATAAGCTTTGAAAAATGGTCTTATCTTTTTCGTCTTTTATCGTGATAATAAATTGATTGGCGTGAATTGTTTGATACTCATATATACCGGGTCTCATTTGGAAACGACAAAATTCACCAGCATAGCCCCGACCAATCGTTCCAGCACCGATTCCTCCAATAGGAACTCCATAAATTTGACGCGATGGCTCTGCATAGTAGTAATCCATAATGGCACGGCGACCTTCTCGTACGCTTCTCCAATAGTATGCAATGTATCTGTGAAAGAAATTTTTCCGTTACTAAAGATATGAAATTTTAACATACATATACATCTGTGGAGATAACAGTTTTGTTTATCTAACATAGATCAATGTCTGTGAACTCGAAAAGAATAATTTAATCTGAATAACTTGCGGGACGACAGTTTACTAAAGGATTAGCATTTATGTAAAAGGCATGTGAGTTATAAGCTTCCGAACATGCTGACATAAACCAATCAAGAAATGTGATATGAAGAGCCATAATACAGGGTGTTTCCCACTAGGAGGTCAATAGAGCGGGAGGTGATAGTACTCACCTAGACGAACCAAAAATTGTATGTCAGGGGGGGGAGGGGCATATCAACCGTTTAGGAGTAACAGAGTGATTAAGAAAAAAAGCTAGTTTTCACAAAACACCCTGTATCTTAAAAACTACAGGGCGTACGGTCACAGCGAAGAGCTCAACGAGTGGTCAATCAGCACCACACCCTCTCCCATAAAGAATTATGGTTGTCTAAACTAAAAATTTCGGTTTTTCTTACCTATTTTTTAAATTTAACCTCTATTATTTTTGAAAAAAGGTCGTTAACATAACTTTTTTTTATAAAAACTGTGAACTGTAGAATCTGCTCTTTAAGTTGACCTATTACACCCAATGTGCTATCTGAAGCCCTTTAGGAGTTATTAGCTCTAAACTTATTCTCAACCCTATTTTCAAACCTATTCTCAACAATAATTTGTTCCTTAGTACGTCATTTTAAAAAATATCGTCTAATTTCGGTGTGACCGGAATAGGTTATGAGTTAATAACTGTTTAACGGCTACTTTAACACACAGGGGGTACTAAGTTAAATTAAAGAGGAGAGTCTACAATTTAGAGTTTTTATAAAAAAAAGTTATGTTAACGACCTTTTTTCAAAAATAATAGAGGTTAAATTTAAAAAAAAGGTAAGAAAATCCGAAATTTTTAGTTTAGACAACCATAATTCTTGATAGGAGCTGATTGAGCAGTCGTTGGAAAGGCCATGAAGTTCTGCATTCAATGAGCTCTTAGCTGTGACCGTACGCCCTGTAGTTTTTAAGATACAGTGTGTTTTGTGAAAAACTCGCTTTTTTTCTTAATCACCCTGTAACTCATAAACGGTTGATATGACCCCCTGCCATACAATTTTTGGTTCGTATAGGTGAGTACTATCACCTCCCGCTCTATTGACCTCCTAGTGGGAAACACCCTGTATAAGAAAATTCTTACTACCAAACCTTGAAGAAGCTTGTAACACTTGTATTTTTCCGGATGTTAGAAAGTTTGGTAACGAACAATCACAAAAATAATTTAAAAAGAAATATTAATTAACATAAACTATCTCACCCAACAAAGTTTTGGAGTTTGGAAGTGCAGAGCTCCTGTTGCATCGGAAGTATAATTACTGAATGTGGCGGTACAGAAGAGAAATTGGTTCACATATCAACAGGTCGAGGAATGCTTCTTAAGGCTATTTCAGTTAGATCACATTTACAAAAAGCTCTAACGTTACAACTCCAATGTTAAAAGGGAACTGCTTTTTAGTTGTTAGACGTGGAGGATCAACCAATATATAACTGATCTGAAATCGAAGAACTTATGAGGTCAAGTCAAAGTACGATTCACATGCAATAGCATAGGCATGATTGAAACCTGCAAGGAGAACACTAAAAGTTCTCGGACGAAACAGATTCTAATAGGGAGAGACCGATTCGGCCCTATGTCCATCAAAGGGTAAAGTAAGCAATATAAATTAATAAAGTAAAAATAATAGTATTTATTTCAGACGTTGTGAATTTTTGCAAAAACAACACCCGGTTAAACATTCTTCCGCTTAATAAGTGTAAATGAATCAATTCGGGAAAACTGAATAGTGTTGGTGGGATAATTTCCAATTAAAAAATCTTTTTGCACTTCGATGACAACAATTGAAATTGTAAAGTAATACGAAATATCCACCATATGATTCAATTAACAGTTTGGAAGGCCTTGTTAATCTTTGTACCATACTGGATAGAAAATTATCCTTTTTTTTCAGAGTAAGCCGAGATCTTTAGAAGTGATTTTTGGCTTGTTTTTAATTGGAACAATTTAATTATTTTTATGCATAATTTTCAAATTTTGCAAAAATGATTGATATGCCGGTTTTCATTGTGCTGACCTGACACAACGGTGAAAAATTGTGTTGTGTATTACGTTCAATGAAAAATTTCCCATTTCAAATTTTATGAAGAAAGGTTTTCTCTTGTGTTTTCATAAGGTCTGTTCACGTTCTTGGATGAATTTGTTCTTTGGATGAAAATGTTAAACCGGAAAAATTGTCAAAAATACAGCGAATCAAAGTAAAAACGCAGATAGATATGTATGTACATACATATATCCCAGAAAATATTTCAAAAGCCTCGCGTGATCTCCTGCTCTTAGAGAAAAATGTTGTAAGAACTGACATCCTATTTGGACCGTTCTGTGACAGTCCAAAACATTTTCTGTCCTACTTTTAGAGTAGTTCTCATTATCAGTTTCAATAATAGTGTCTCCTGCCCAGTACAAAATTTTGTCATGTAGGGTTTGGCTCGCAAGTAGAGGTAGTACGCTGTGGTGATGAGCAAGTGCCTATAAAACCTCTTCGTGGTGCCCCTGGTGAACCAGCCTTGGCTGGGCTAAACGTATAGATGTGTGGGATGGGGGTAGAAAGGATGAGAAGAGGGCAAGGGTCTCATACTAAATTGGATGCTTGTCCTATACTGCAGCAACTGCCAGAGCTATGTCCACTCCTTCCGCGAGGACTGCACGGCCCAGGAGAAACTCACTCGTTAGTGTGACGGAAATCGGATATCTGGGCACTCCGGATTAGAGTCCCTTGCCATAGTAAGGAGACTTTGCTATGGTCGACCGTTAATTCCTGCATCCATTACACCCGTGTATGGATTTATTAATTAAAAACATCTATGAGAGTGATATCCAAACGCATTGTTCGTCGAGACTGTATCAGACCCACAGGAGAATAAACCTATTAGAGGGCAGAGGGTGTTAGAACCACCCAATTTTGGTATCATGAGAAGATATAAAGAAAAATGTTACAAGATTTTTCCTTTATACTTTATGAATCACCCCGTAATTTCTGAACGATACACCCAATAAAATTGTTCGATAGATAATTGTTTCAAATGGTATAGTTTATTTTGTCATCTCCGTTTCGAGTTTATGGCACAACAAAGTAAAAATGTCGGAAGTTTTAGTAATTAATTTTTTTTTCATTTCTCTACTTTTTTTTTCAAAAAATTTAATAACCTATTCTGTATTCAACCCTTTCTGTATGAATGAGCTTTTTAAGCCATTTTTGCTGGACATGCTTAAGAAAAAGTGATAAAAATAAGGGCTGCATTTTGGGTAGAGAGCAGAAGGCTTTGTTCGATATGAAATTCTGATGTTGAAAAGACAATGTCTTTAATAGTAGTAAAAAAAAATTATTAATATTACGGAAATGTACTTTGTACAAGAAGGAATGGATGAGGACACCAACATATTATTAATCATTATCAAAGTGTGTATTGTTCAAAACGTTATTCATAACATATGAACATGTGGCATCTGAGATGTTTCTTGTAGAATATAATTAAGGGGAAACATGGCTATCTGTCCAAATGTATAATTAGAAGTAGTATATGTAAAAGTACTAGATTCATTTCAAAGTCACAGGATTTCACCAGAATGGTAACAAAATTATGACTTAAAATAAAATGAAAAAAGTCTCAATCCAAAATTGGCAATAGTTGCTGCATTGGGATACATACACGAGGGAATGTATCCGATCTATACTTATTTTGTTGTTTCCATTATAGCCTTCTTCGATATTGACCTTACTTGAGTCTCCTGTGGGGTTTATCTTTACATATCGTACACCCGGGACTTTCAAAGTCGACAACTCAATATATGGCTAGATTTAAAAGAACTTTCCCTAACTTTGGTATAATATAAAAACTAAACAAAGTTTTTTCTATTATTGAGATTGAGACTATAGCATCGTGCACAGTGGCTGTATAATTCTGCTTTAAAACATTTCTTTTTAGCTGACTGACAGATGTCTTCCTATACTAAATAATAATGATTAATGAGTCGAATTCAATATAAAATTGAAATTATAAAATAAGTGATATTTTATATTGCATATATATTTGCATTTATATTTGGTGTACACTTGCTCCAAGAGAACTATCTATCTTTGCCTGCTATGGCGAAACCAATATCTAATTCTTAAATAACAAACCAATTTTGTGTCTTTTTCACTGACACAGTTATACATTGGACAGTGCAAGCCTACACTGTAGAGTACGAGTAAAGAGAAAAATATAATTATGTGAAATTTAATCTTTTGATCAATTATTTAGAGTTATATTATAACTCTACTGGGCATTATTTCCAGTGAACAATATAGGTATATGCCACCTTCTAAATATTGATCTCCTTATAAAAGTCTCACTCACGCCTTTCCTGCTCGAAATTATTGTAGCTCGTAGAGGACTTATCATTGTATGTAATATATGTTGAAAAAAATGCATTTGCAGTAAACAAACCTTTATTGAGCTCTCACTGAAATTGCTCTTACCCTTTTAATCATTATCATAAGGGCATACCTACTAATTGTGAATGCGGTACTTTACTCCCTACCCATAGGGAAATATCCACAGTGAGTCTCTATTGTAAAAGTAAAACTCCTAAAAGCAACATAAAAATCCACAACACAAAAGAAGAATCAAATATAAACAGAGCCACAGACACTTCCCCAAAAAAATTCAAATGAAAAATCCAAATATAATTGAAGTGATTTAGGTATCTCAAAAATTCTAAAAGCCATTTATCGTTAGAAAGCTCTTTAATCCTAATGAGCTGACATTGTTCATTCAAAAATTCAAGGCTATTTGGATACTACAATTAAATGTCGTAACTGTTGCACGTGCTGAAAAAATAAGAAAGGTACCCAGGCCCAGAGGGAAATATCGCATTCTAGCAAGAGATTCATTTAATGTTTTCAAAGTCAGGGTCACCGAAATCAATAAAACTGGACCAAGAATCTCTGCGAAAACTTGTCATGGGAAATATAATTTATGTTTTATGTATACATACTATGACGAGGAGATGAGCTTTTTTATGATAAATTTATTTATTTATATGTTTGCTTCATCCTACATTACTTTCACTGGAATTGCGAAAAAGGTCATAGGTCATATATGGCGATAGCTCTTGATACTATATATTTTCAGTTGGAGCTTAATTGTTTGCTACAGAGGTTGCGGAAAATTGATAAGATTACAATTTGCAAAGTCACTAACGTTGATTGTGCTTTTATTGACTTCAATTACCCTCAAGACAACGTTTTTTTATGTTGTTATCACAGGAGATTGCACTTTTACTGAAGAAAAAATAACAAAATTTCATAGAACAGATAAAAGAAAGAAATGTAAACACAATTTCTTTGTGAAATGAAAGATGCACCATATTTTTATTACACAGGCCTTTAGTATTTGATTTAAGGTGGAGTACAAATGAAGATAAACTATAACATTGCCATGATATACTACGACACATATCCGGAAATACCAAAAATCAACTCTAAATTACAAGTTAAGTTATGAAAACTTAATTATAGAAACTGGAAATTGTAGCTCTGAAGCATCGTAATTAGAAACACAGTTTCTTGATTAACTAGTTATTTTAATTGGTTTGCAAGGTTATATTGAAATAATAATAATACGCTATTGCAAAATGTATAAACGAGATTCTCCAATTTTTACAGTAGAAAACTAACTTTTACATTAGATAATCTACAGTGTGTCCCGTGAGTGGTCTGGCACTCGAAGGCTATGAATAGGTCATGCTTTGATAAGCGAAAAATTCTATGAGCGATGGAGGTAAATCCTAATATCTTAAAGTCCCGTTATCTCCGAACCCATATCGGGACTTTAAGATATTTGATTATGTTTTTATATACCACCCTGTAACTTCTGAACATTACACTCCATGATGATGATTTAAAGTTTGTTAGACTGACAATCGTTGGATCTTTCCAATGAGCTATAAACTTTTCTCCTCTTTTCATCCGTTTTGAAGAAATGGCTCACAACAAAGCTTATATTTCGGAATTTTAACTCGTTTTTTTTATTTAACTACTATTTTTATCAAAAAACATGTCATCAACACTAATTTTTCATATTGGTTTGAAGAAGCCCAACAGCTTGGCTTTAAATAATCTTTCACAGTTTATACCCAAAAGTAACCCAACAAGCGGAAAACGTACAATTCCACTGAACGATACCGAGTGTGACGAAGACGACGCTGAATGAGTTCATTTTTGGATAACGACTGACCAGTCCAGCTGATTTGAAACGTTCACTTAATACATGAGAAGACATGTCCAAAAGAATAGATGTTAATCAAGATAAACAGAACAGATATTAAGCGGCGACTGCGATGATGGTTGAAAAACTAGTAATGATATAGAAATAAAGTAAGAACCTTTTGCGGAAATACAAAGACTATTTCAGATATGTGGTAGCAGAATTATCACATAAACGATCTTATTTGCATACTCGTATTTTTAAAACTTAAAATAAGGCTGGCCATATTCACGGATATTCTTCGAACATATAGCTAAAAATGGTTTTAGACTAAACCAAATACAGGTTGTTTCCGTCTAGATGGTCCATAGAGGAGGAGGTGATAGTACTCACCTCGACTAGACGAACAAAAGATTGAGGCAGAGGGATGCCCCCCCCCATCAACCGTTTGGGAGTTGCAGGGTGATTAAGAAAAAAAGCTAATTTTTCATAAAATACCCTGTATCTTAAAAAGTACATTGTATACAAAACTTTATAGGCATTCCAACGACTGCTCAACCAGTCCTCTATCCTTCTCCTCACAGGAGTTATTGGGGTCTAAAATAAAAGAATTGGCTTTTCTTACCTTTTTTTACTTTGACGTTTGTTTTTTGTTTTGCGAAGAGGTAGTTAACGTAATTTTTTTTTATAAAAACTGTAAACTCTTCTCTTTAATTTGACCTATTACACTCTATGTCCTAACTATAGCCGTTAAAGAGTTATTAGCTCTTAACCTATTCTATTCTCAAACCTATTTTTAAAAATAATTTGTTCCCTTAGTGACTAAAAACGTAATTTAAATAAAAATCGTCTAATTTCGGTATGACTAGTTTTATGAAAACGCTGTGTACAAAATTTTAGCTCTCTACATCGACGTGCTATCAAACAGTGTCCAAATATATACTGACAACCCAAAGTTTTGTATGGCACCACCAAAAAGGATTGCCCGATTTGGTCCATTTTTAAACGTGTATTTTCAATTTTTATGAAAACGCCGCGGCGTGTACCAAATTTTACCACTCTACGTGGATGTGTTCTAACTCTGGCCCAGATATATAGTGAAAAACGAAAGCTTTGTACGGCAACCCTACAAAGGAGTTTGTATGATTGCTCCCATTTTCGAACTTAAATTTACCGTGTCCAAAATTTCAGCAGTCTAAATGAATACGTTCTGAGTTATTGTGAGGACGGACAGACGGACATGCAAAAATCAAAATAATATTATGCGTGGGTGTCTAACCCATTTTGGTCTACCAGCATTATTTCTGTGCGTTACAAACGGAATGACAAACGTAGTATTACTATGATTTCATTTAGGGTGTACAAATAAGTTTAAGTTTTGTTTGATCTGCTCTCAGCACATGCTATGATACAGTTTACTCAAGGACATACATTAGTTTGCAGAGGCAAACTAAACACGTGCTTTCTCAGCAATTTCTTAATAGTAGTAGAAAATGCTCGCACTGCCTTAAATTTGCTCTTTTATAATTTATAATGTAATTTTTCCTACTTATTTGGGTTGAAGTGTGCTTATGACTGTGATTAGACGTGAGGGAGCTAATCGCCTTTAACACACACTGAACGAGTTGTATTATAAATCTATGAGGCAGAGTTGAGTTAAGTTAACGATAGGTTTTGCTGGCTGAGTAAATTCGATGCTGTTTCCATGGACGGCTTCTGAGTTGAGTTGACAGATGATAATCTTTCGCGATAAACTTTATCTATGCTGGAATATAATGCGCGAATCATCTTGTCTGCTGGGAGTTAACATGTATTCAACGAAAATTCAACTCAACTACATTTCCGTTCACTAACTCAGGTTCAACTTGGGTTGAAATTATCATGGTAACGTTGAATAACTACATATGTTGTTTGCCTCATATTTCTTTACTGACATGGTCATTGTTGAATAATGCTTTTCTGATAAATTACTTAGCGCGATCAAGGAAAACACCACAAACAAGAAATATTCAAATATCGATGGTTGTACTACCAAAGTGATGTATGAGAAGAGCTCTTAGCAAGCCTCAATAACTCACTGATAACTATATTATGCGTACAAACCAAAATTGTTTGTAAGAAAATTAATTGTAATGTATTTAATATTGGTTTTTTTTTCATGTAACATTGTAATGTGAAACGAACCCTAGGTTTAGTACAATATTCCATTGAACTGTAACACGAACCACTGTAAACTAACTATAGGTACTGAAGTCAGCCATCTTATAGAGAGACTTACTTCAAGCTGTTCCTTTGCGCATACTCTCCTATAGCTTGATCACCTTGTATTTTTTTAATCTTAAGAGGTGTTTCAATTCATCCCATTAATAAAATCAGGGGAAATAATTCGTGTAGTTTTGTAAATTGGTACAGTTATACCTTGCGGTATCCAGATGAACATACTAAAAGTCCTCAAGAGTGGGGATGTGCTGAGGGTGTAGGGGGGTTAAAGGTAAGTTTTTCAGGTTTTTGTTCATATCTTGAATATCTGTACGAATAGCATTATGTTTACTTCTGACAAAAGTTTCTACATAAAATTTCCTACAAATTTGGTCATATTTATTTTTACTCTACGATCAATATTTTAGGGTGTGTAAATTTTAACAGAGAGATAAAAAATAGACGATTTAAGAAAACGGCGTCGTTTTTTCGTCATTGTTCATCATCACTTCCATTTTTAGTTTAGAATAAGCAAGCTTAGTCATCTGCCGACCCAACATAAAAAAAACCATGTCGATTTATTGAGAATTCTAAAAAAAAAAAGCCGATAATGTAAACAAGGGCCGAGCGTGCGAGATACCGTAAGTCCTTAACTACGACGGGCGTCAGCGCGACGCAGACCGGCGCATACCACTACAACTGAGGTTGAACTAAAACCTTCGTTTCTCGTCCTCACCGCCACCCCGCTTTCCCGTCCCGCCTACGCCTCATTCAGTATGCTTACAACGCTTACCTCGTATCCACGCTGTTATTGTTTGGCATCGTATCGTGCAGTTTTTGTAATTTGATTGTTGCATTTGTTCTAAAATGCAAGCATTATGACGTCCAATTGTGATGTCCAATTTGTGATAAATACGTGATTAGTGACAGGGTAGAAGTATCAAGTTATCAACATCGGAAGCCATAGCAAAATCAGGAGAACCGATGTTTTTGACGATATATCGTGCGCCCACTACTCCGCTTGATTTTAACAGCCATTGATACTCGCTTTTTGTTAAATCCTGCACCAAGTCCAAAGCTGATTAAAGGGTCAGTAAAATATCACGCATTACGAGTATTCCACCAAGTACAAGAGTGGCTGGGTAACGAAATGCCTCCTGAAAGGGTTGGAAGTGAGGAGCTGATGGAACCCTCGAGCCAATTACCACTACTGATCCTCCAGGTCCTGACACCGTGCTGACTTCAATTTTCGCCTTTCTCATTTTGAATTTCGAGTTTTGAATTTCGACTTTTGTTCCTGCAAAAGTGTTTGCACTGGAAAATGCGAATGTCGAAAAGACGGTATTTCATGCAGTCTAGTATGCTTCGACTTGTTGGGTTCATGTACAAACGGTGTACCTGTAGATGTCATAGAAGAAGACGAAGATGTCATTGTAGAAGACGACGGGTAACATAATAAAGACTTTGCTTTGCATTTTTAAATAAAATTTTGAAACCTACTTCGTTTTTATTTCCTAAATCGTATATTTTTATCTCTCTGTTAAAACTTACACACCCTGTAGCTCCTAAAGTATTGATCGTAGAGCAAAAATAAATATCACCAAATTTGTAGGAAATTTTATGTAGTAACTTTTGTCAGAAGTAAACATAATGCTATTGGTACAGATATTCGAGATATGAGCAAAAACCTGAAAAAAAGTACCTTAATCCCTCCTACACCCTCAGCACACCACTCACCCTTATGGACTTTCAGTATGTTCATCTGGATACCGCAAGGTATAACTGTACCAATTTTAAAAACTGCACCAATTATTTCCTCAGATTGCCCATATTCGGCTTTATTTGACCGTACCAAAAATTCATGTTTTTCATAGAATTTGAATTGACCTTCTTCAGACTTCGTGTGTATTATTGATGACTATAGACGGTCCGAACAAGTTGCGTTTGGCAGATAAACATTTTTGTGAATGCAGATAGCCTTTAATTTTTTCTTAGGAGCTTACTGAACATTTTTCATCAGCATACATGCAGATAACAATAGTCCAAATTTAGAATATCGAGATTCAAACTAATCATCCAGATCGGAACAGAAAAACTGTTTTCGGATTATGACTATAATATAGATCCATATTTCACGTTCCGGTGTACGAGTTTTCTGTGTTATCAGCATGGTGTGAGAATATTATACAATATATATAAAATCGACGCTGCTTCGACTTAACGCAACCAAAGGGTAAGCCAGCAATGCGTCGCTTCAATACAAAGTCGACGATGCCTCGACTTGATGTAGGGAAGGCAGCAACTTTTTTTTTAATTTAAAATTTTTTCCTTACAATTTTTATGAATTATTGGAAGCCGACTACGTCTGGTTGGGCTGCCAGCAATATTTGGTAGCAGACTGGAGTTGTTTTCAGATATAATACTTTCATATGTGCCGTTGTCGGCCTACAATCTGGGACCGTAAATAACTGTTATTATTTTTCAAACTCTATCATAAAGTTTTCTAGGAAGTAGCGTAGTACAAAAGGGGTCTATGTACAGCACTTAAGACTAGCTGCCTACGTTGAAATCAAGACAGTTTCGATTCTAATATATAAATCCAATCCTAACTGTTATTGTAACACATATTTTTTATATTTCAATCGTAACTGTTACAAAAAATACTTATATTATTTTACAGCGTTATAAAACTCTTTGCCAGAGTTTTACATATTTCGTCTACTATAAGAATTAAAAATGAGTTTTATTTTATTCCTCAGTAAATAAAACTCATAATTCGAGTTTTTTATTTTCCTCAAGGAAATAAATCTTATCAATGGACGTTTTCTATTTTTGTTGTCATATATGTATTTGTTATCATAAGATAAAATTTGTAAATTTTTTAAAAAGAAATGTGTATAGCAACCGTACGAATAAGTTGCCCGATTGGTTCTATTTTTGAACTTTTTTTTAAAAAACGCCGTTTACAGTGAAAAACCATGTATGGCGAAACCAAGAAGGGGTTGCCGATTCCAATTTTCTTTTCCCTTAGAACCTTATTCGGACAGGTTTATTTCTTGAGGAAAAAATAAAACTCATTTTTAAATGTTCAACCGAGAGAGAAATAAAACTTAAGATAAGACTGTTATTTACTCAGAAGAAAATAAAATTCTTTTTTTAACTATTTCTTTAGAAGATAAAATATCAATAACAAAGTTTTAAAACCAGACTTTTAAATTTTTTTTTATAACTCTTTCGGTCCCTGCCTACAATAATGGATAAAGATTCTAAAGAGCAAATTTCCAGTAATCTTCTAAGAAAAAATTGATGCTTTCCCTATATTAGGTCCAGGCATCGTTGATAATGATTTTATAATTGAGCGAGGCATTGCTGTGTTACCCTTTGGTTACGTCAGTAAGTCGAGCCGTCGAATTTTATATTCGAGCGAGACGTTACAGATATTTGTTCTACTTGCTCAGTCTTTGTATGTTATTAGTTTGTCTATGGTAACACAGAAAAGATTCTGGAGATCTATTACAGTTTAAAATCAATGTTGGGTATCTCTAGTGCATGAAATTCTGAAGTAAAAATGTTCCGCAATTTTCTAAGAAAAATCGATGGTAGATTCGATTGAAAAAGAGCGGGAGGAGAAAAGCGTGGTAGAAAAGGAAAAAACGAAGCGACACACATTTTAGAGATTTTATTTCTCATAATAAGAACAATAAGAAAAACAAACAATTATTTCAAAAAGAGAAAGGAAAACCAGAAACCAAAAATATATTCTAACATAATCAAAAACAAAATTAACAAAAATTCCAATTATACATACAAATGAAAAACGGATCTTAGTAACTAAACGTGTATATTTACCGTCTAAAAATTTAAAGCTTTTGTAATTCTAAGAGCGGCTTAAAAATCGTTGTTCCTTCGTGCATTTCTCTCAAAATATAATCTTTCTACGGTTTTTATTTCCATACGATTTCCCCATTTGCTTTTATTTCGTTTAAGGAGGTAAATACCCTTTCAGCAGTAGCACTACTATGAAGTAAGGATGCTAAAATGCACATATATGAATTTGCTGAGTTCTTTGAATATGCATTCTTCGAACATGTTAATTTCTTTAGTCAATTTTTTCAAGCCTTTTACTAAATATCCTTCAAAATATTTATTTTGATTTATCCTTTGAAGAAATTGTTAAAGACCCCATTGATCGTTCAGTATTTCTGAAGAGGATTCATTAAATGTGCATGGTTTCAAAAGGGGAAGTGATAGTAGGAAGTTCTCCCGTTTTAATTTTTTTATGATCTAGGTATGTACTCGAGCAGACGCAGCTGGCTAACCGCAAAAGCACAATATCTCTTTAACTCGGCACACATTTTAATGCAGTACTGAAGGAGATCCTGTTTAATTTAACTGACATCTAGATCATCTGCATATTTTTTAATGTGGTCCTCAAACACTAATCCAAAGAAAATGTTTGGAAATATTTTGCAAAATTTTCAAAAATATGTCAAATCGAAGAATATAGAAAATGAATCCCTCACCTCACATTGAGATGTTTCGTTATTGCCGATGACAATACAAAAAATCGGAAAAGAATTAAACATTAAGTTCATTAATTGTGGTAGATTTTGACCTTTAAAGAATCGAAATATTTAAAAACTAGTAGAAGATCTTCCACAATTGTTGAAGAGTGGCAACACTAGACAGAACTTGTTCGAATTGAGCCAACAATAGTGCACCCGAATTCTGAAGAAATATGGTTTAAAGTTCTAAGAAAAAAATTAATTCTTGCCAACATTAAAAACAATTTTTACTGGCCTGAGCCACTGACTGCTTAATTTTCTATTTCACGTCGGTGCCAACATTGAAAAAATCATCGGCGGGAAGTTGAGAAGTGAGCACGCAACTCGAAAAATTATTTTAATAAAACCTTTAGAATTTCTTCAGCGTATCTAATGAATATATTGTCTTTGGTAAAACACTTTATCACTAATTAACTCAAATATTTAATTTAAAAACATTTATTTTGACGAACCCACTTATTTATTTGTTGTTTACAGTTCTCTCTCAGTTGGTACTTAGACCGAAAGAGTCAGCAATATATAAATGAGCCCACCTTTTGCGGTGTATTTCTATGAACGTAGTCAGCCCATTTTATATATGTCAGTGGCCTGCGTATACGAATCAATCGAATAATATATATTTTGATATATATTTTCTAAATATTTTTAGTTGTAGAATGAAATTTTGAAATATATGGTACGGTTACGTTATTCTGTCTTTATTCTATTTCCTTCTCGCCTTACAATACTATATTCTAAGCTTGGCTTAGTGATATAAAAAATGGTCAGACCTGAGAGTAACCTAATACTGTGTTCATGCCCCCACCCCTTACCAAGCTTTTGGAACTCAGAGTGTTATGCCTCATTCATAAAGTTAGATGGTGCTCTCTACCTAAATACATAAGTCAATCCCTCTCATGGAGCACCTTAATGACATCAGACTTGTCTTGCATAGAACCCGTACCGGATTTGGGTCTAATGACGTATTTGGTCAAGGAGCTGTTCTCCGGAACTCACTTCCTGAATCAATGAGAAGAACTGGCTCTCACAAAAAATTCAAGGAGCTTGTTTTGCGTCACCTTATGGTCTCTTAAAGTAGCACAACTCATTCCCCTCTACACTCCGGCGGTGGTGCACTTGATGCTTTGGCGTTAGTTTTCTGCTGCTTTCTAAATTCTGTTGTTTCATAGGCATGCTTGCTTGCGAGCTCTTCGATCAGGTAATTGGGTGTTTATTCCGAATACTTGTAGTTATTAAGAAAATTTAGTTCTTTAGTTCTTAAGTACTTCCTATTAATAAGTTAAGTCATCTGGAGTGCGTTCCAAAACACAACTGCAGCTATAGTTGTAGCTATGTCAGAGCTATGTCAAGCTGTCTGCAGTTAACTATGTAAATATGTTTGAGGTTTTGGAACGATCTGAGTAAGCTAAAGTAAGGTATTAGAACCGTCATTTATACTGATTGTATAATTTTATTGATACTTAAAACTAATATTTTATTACTGTGTGTTAATCCGAAATGAGCCAGAGAAAATTAAATAAATAAATAAATTTCGCAAAACGTTTGTAAAAGCGCGACAAAAAAATATTTCAATTGACAGCTCACGTCACTATTAGATAACTACATAGTAGTTTAGAGCACAGTCAGGGATAGTTGACTATTTTAGTCAACTTCAGATGTTTCGGAAGGCTCAAAAGTTAACTCAGCTGACATAATTTAGTTGGCTACTGAGTTCTGGAACGATTGAAGCTTAGAATATAGAGAGTACAGGAAGTGTGATAAGCCAAATTTAGCGTAGTCAAATTCTGGTTGTGTTAGTATCTGTTGCCGCTGTAGTGAACGCTCAGTACAGCCGTGTAGTAGAATCAATATAGAGAGCGGGGCAACAAGATATATGGTTGAAAATATTACGTTTGCTCCCATCGAAAATGTTCTTATTCGCTGTCACTACGCCACATACCTAAGGAATTTCGCAGCTGTCACAAACGTAAACAAATCTCGGTGGAGGAAGGATTTTTTCGACAGCTAAACATAGATTTGTCTCTTTCTTCAATATAATGCTGAGCTACTTCACGGCATGCTGAAAAATCCACGCTCATGCACACGAATTTTACAGGTATCAACACTTCCTGCTGTCTCTATATTCCAAGGATTGAAGTCAGCTATAGTCAACTGTAGTTATGTATTGGAATGCACTCCAGATAGGTCAGTTACCGACTGTATGAACTACATTGTTTAAAGATGCATATAATTTTGTGATTTTGTTTTTGGAACTTTTTGTACTTTGTATCTCTGAATTCTTGTATTTTTGCTTTGAGCTAAGCTCTCTATTGTTTATTGTTTTATGCTTTATCCCATTAGTTAAATAGTAGCAAGATAGCTCAGTCGTAGTGAATCTGTTCACTGCTGCAAAATTAGCTCGCTACAGCCCCTTGAATTTTTTTTTGAATATTTTATAATCTATTGACAGCTGTTTTTGTTACTGTCACTTACTTCGTCTGTTAATATGCATTTCCAACTTTATTTTGAGCACTTTTAGCTCTCTATTGTTTGACTTCATAATTTAACTATATTACTAGTATCATATTCTACCGCAATGAGTTTGTTCGTTGCTCCTTTGTTAGTTTGCGGAATAACTTTGTACTATACCGATTATTTCAACTACCTAATACTTACTCGATGTACCTAACGTTGTAACGTAGCATAAGCTGAGGTTCTTCAATAAATGATTTTTCTATTCTATTCTATTCTACTCGAAGAATTTTTGCGAAATTTAAAAAATGTCATAAGTCGCGAAATACGTATTATACCTATAAGGAAAAATTTTAATTTGTATTATTGTTTTATAAACCCTCCAAATATTTAAAATTTCAAACAAAATTGGTGATGATCGTCACATTTTTTTGTGATTTTTGGTCTATTTTTGATAGAATGACCCTACAGCAATAAGTTCTACAGTGAATTGCTTTTAATGCAAACTGGAAGTACTCCATTAAATGGACAATCTTATATTAATATTTAGTATATTGCACGCAAGGATGTTAATGATTTCAGTTTCGTCCAAACTCTACCATGACTAAAATAACAAAATATCTGAACAAATGTCTGGTATATCCCCTTTCCTTGAATGAATCCTTTCAGAATTTGGATTCAAAAGCTCCAACTGGCGCCGAAATGTCGAGAAAAGCTGAAGGAAAGGAGGAGGCAAAATCAAACGTCGAAAATAAACTCCCAACCACTTTTATAAACCAACTTAGCGCAAACGTGTAAGGTACCTAACAACAACATCAGGAAAAACTTCCCTTTTTCCTTCTTCTAATTGATTAATCCACTGGATGACCACATCAAGTATTAATTAGCGAATAAAAATAAAGAGTACTTCCCCTCAGTAATTTAGCGTACACCATATGTTGAGGAGTCATTGGACTTGAATCGACCAATTAACCTAAATAAGTAGGACTCATCCATCCATTTATCTATACATAACCTATGACAAAGTAGAATCCCCTTGTGGTTTTATATCTATCTAGAAATACAGAATTTGCCACTTACCTGCATGCTAGTGGAATAAAAGGAATCGACTGCTTCAAGGATGGCCTGAGATTTTGGTTCCGTTTCTCTGGAAAAACATGGTTGAATTTCATCTTAACTCCATACTTGGGTACATCAGTAATTTCCTTCTTTAGGTCATAGTTTAGGCTTTCAGAATCCATCGTTGCAATTTGCAATGCGCTTTTGAGTGGTTGTTTTTTTTACACGAACACAAATTATCACCACACAACTAGAAGAGGCACAGTGTGGGAGCTCTAGATGAGCACCAGAATAGGGGACGAAAACGATGGATATTGACAACGGCACAATACAAAGCTAATTAAATCGGGGCTCCACAAAATTAACACACATTTAAAACCAGCTATTAGTAATCAGGCTGAATTTATCATTTCTATCAATCAATTCACTGAAGAGTTTCTTTCGACTTTATTCCAACAACCGCAGACTTGTTTCACACAATTTTTCGTAAACGCACGGAGTAAATAATTTATTGCAACTACCAACAAGACCACTATCAATCTTCTCTACTTTTGCCATAGAGATTTTCTGGCAACTCAGCAAGTCAAACATGCAGCTGAAAGCAAGAGGTTTCACTTCACTAATCCTTTGCCGACAGAAAAATTTTGATGGAGTGAGAATTTTTGTAAAGTAAAACAAAAACAATTGTACGTGAAATGTCAAGTTTTCGAAATAGCCAAAAGCTTGTGATATGAAGTTTTCCGGTTTATGACTTGGCTATAAACAAAAGTGACAAAAGTTGGGTTCATTGATAAAAGCTGAAGTACAGTAAGAACCAGAATTAATGGAAGGTTCAAATTTCAGGGAAAGAAAAAAGCCGTGATAAACGAGCAGCATACCAACACTACTGCAAGCAAATCGCTTCGACCATTTTGATATTGCGAAATTTCTGATCGGACGGCTGTGCGATTTGAGGTGATAATATAATAATTAAATTCTCATTACGTGCTGTGAATTTGTGATTACAATTATTATTTATATCAATAACTGTAACTTGATTGAACACGCACTCAATTATAGGATTAAGGCTGAATAAATTTGTAAGCATTTTGTTCCCCCTTTTTATTTTCCACAGTTTTTATGGTATTGATTTGAAACCTTCGGCAAAATATTAGAAACTCTTCAGTTCAAATGCTACCGGGCTTAGATTTTTGAAAAGGATGTTGTTATGGTCGTAGCGTATTGCATATAGCAATATGCTACATGACATACTGAAGTGTGTATGCCGGCTGGCTGCTGTCCATAGCAGAAAACTTGAACGCACCCCGACCGAGAGAGATGCGTTTCCTCAAGCTCAGTATGGCATGCTGAGGTGATAAAGAAGGAGAAGCATTCGAGGGTTGGCAATATGTAAAAGATAGGAACAGCCATTTTGGTGACAAGTTGGTAAGGTCTCGAGAAGTCAAAAAATAACTGAAGGAAAGGGAATCAAAGGAATCCGTGATTTAGTAGAGTCATCGGAAAATATTGAACAAAGAAAAAGAACTCAGGAAATCTGTAAAGTTTAATAGAAACTAGAAAAGGGATTGGGAAGACGGCCTTGCAGGAAGGCACTAGTTGCATCGAAGAAGTTTAGGAAGGAAAAATAGCAAGAAAATATTCAACGGAACTGAAGTTGCGGAAAAGGAAAAATTTAGCTAGAAGTGGAACATAAAATGCCAGAAAGTCCGAGGGATTCTTTGGAAAAAAAGAAAAACCACGGATGGGCAACCACTTGGCTATGAGATGGCGGAAAGTGAGCCGAAGAGAAGAAATACAAAACAAAAAGGCCAAATAAGGCCAGTTCAATAGGATTTAGGAAGTGAGTTCGTTATTTCCCCACCAATTGATTTTCCGGAGCTACTCTAGTCTTTTCAGCACCGCCTAAATGTTGAAAATTGTACATGCTAGCGAACAAATGAAAAATCCACCAACTAACATATCCTCAAAAGAAAACGATTCGCCTTATTTCTTATGTATAGTACAAAGTAAATATTTCATACTAATAACAAAAAAATATTAAACAAAGCAATTCAATGGAAATTTACAAAAAAAAATCAAGTTACGCATAGAAAAAAAAAATATTTCTTTCCTTAATTTCCTTGATATCATACAAATTTAATTGGAATAAAAAACCCACCAAAACTGTACAAATTTTCGTTTAGAATATTCAATGAAAGTCTATATATTTGAATTATTAGAGAAAATCATATTAATTATATTCATTACACATTATATAAGTGAAACAAAAAAAAATAAAGAAAGAAAAAGAAATACTTAAAACATAAGAAAGATTCAAAGCAAGAAATGTAAGGAAAGGTAATATTATAAAAAAAGGGGGACAAAAAGGAAATTTTTTTTATATGGTAATAGCTTGCGCGAAAGATATATGAAAGAGAGTTAGGTAGTTAACAGTCAGTAGGCCGGCCAAGTAGGTACCCTGGCGGGGTATTATAGTCTAAAAGTACCACCCTTTTGCTTATTATTAGGAAGTGAGTGTCCTAGCAATCAACTTGAGCGAGGAAGATTTTTTTTTGGTATATATATATGTCATAACTTCTTACATTTGCAGAGCTGTCGTCGTCTAAGCATCTCCAGGGAGCTCCTTCAGGGGACTAAGACACGTAAGTCAAATTCTACAGAAAGTTTCTTATTGCGTCGAGGTGTAAGTAACCAAAGCAACATTTTTTTATAATACGTTAAATTTTCGAATGGAGCGTGAATCCACGCGGTATATAAATTGGTTGACAAAGGTAAAAGCGTGATAGCTTACATATTAGAGGGCCTTGGAAATCGGCTCCGTATCGTTTGGTTATAGGAAGCATTATTTTCCTAATCCACATTGTTTATTACAATTAGAATTGTTTAGTAGAATAAGTCGTTAGCTAAACTCATTGTAACGCCATTTCTAAGGGCATCTAAGTTTTTCATAACAATAACCATGATGGTGTTTACATACAACTACATAATTGCCATAAGCCCTTATTATCAATTGATGTCAAGCAGAATCGCATGATGTTTTCGTATTGAATTTTAAGTAACTTTATTTAGTCGATCGGGTTGTAAAACGCTGACATGGATATTGTATTGGTAAGAGCGGACATTGGTAGAAATGCGAACTAGAAATGTTCGTTAAGATGATAACTAAGAGATCATAAGGTTAATTAAGATTGTGTGAGCTACGGTACGAAATATTCCCAATTGGAAAGTAAGAATTAGTAAATGTAATAAAGTGTTGCTTTATAACGTCATGAAGCTCTAGTGTCTTTTGGATTCTCCTTAACTCTCCCGGAGCCCTCCCACATAGGATGAAGGTCGTCTAGGCCGCCTAGTCTCTCTCTCTCTCTTTACAGGTCAAATAGGGACTCTGAATAATTATGCCCCTCAGAGTCAGATGGGAGGATGGGGCCGGCAAAGAAGGCAAAACATCTGCGCCTTCCACAAGGTATGCAGGTAAGTGACGTAGGGGTCCCTTCAGGACCGAATGTGTGCCGGCTTTTGCTGGATAGGCACGATTTTTTTTTGATTATGGCTGACGGCAGCTGCAGGTTTTTCGCGGAACCTCCCCACACTCTCCGCCAATGAGCCGAGGCGAGCTAGCGTGCCGCACTGCAGTTCACGCTGTCCGTCGACTGATCTGTCAGCTCATGCTGACATAGTTCCATAACAATGTTGAGTTTTTTTTTAAAAAATCAAAAACCTTAAAAAACCGTGTTATTTTCCTCTCCCCCCGAATATCTTTTTCATGTACACACCAATTTTTATTATTTTTCGTACATAGGTTTTCCAAACAAATTTGTAAATGCTACCGGAGCTGTTTTTTCAAATTTGTTAATAGTTTTCATGTTATGATTACTTTCATAACAATAAGATTGAGACTCTTGTAACTTGAATAAAATTTATTGCTACACGATTATTTTAACACGAGAGTGAATATTGAGGTGATTCTATTCAGTGGTCCAAAAACTGGATTAATCCCGAAAGTAGTTTATTTGATAAAAATCAATTTAGCCTCTATCGTGATAAAAAGTGAATGATAAAATTGGTTTTTATTCATTTTAATTCTCAAAAGCTTTCCGAGATGGCGATAGGCTCCAGTACAAAATTTCAAACATATTTTTCTGCCTCTAAAAATTAGTATCTACGTATGTACAATGTGTATTTACGAGCGTAATTTGTCAAGAGCAGGAGACTATAGATAGGAGTAAGTGAGATGCTGGATGGAGAAATTGTCAAAGCTGTAGATTAATTGTCAATTGTGCTTTTGTTTTGTGAGCAGATTTGGTCAACTTAAAATTCTTTTGTGAAATTTAACAAAAATACCGAATCAATTCTTTTCAAAACTATTTATCTTTGAACTCTATTTAGTGCAAAGTTTTATAGTGCCACTAGTGCCTGTTAAATTCTTCATATCAATTAAAAAAACAGAAATGAAGTGTTCGGTCAGTGCTTGCAAATATAAATTGGATTATAAACTAGAGAATCCTGTTTGAGGCAACTGCACTACCTTAATTATCTTTTTTGTTAATAGAAGCAAAGATTTATATAAATTAATTATGTGAATTGTTTCTGAATAAACTAGAAAAAGAACATTTTTTACCACAGATGCTCCGCACAAAACCTTTGTTTACTTTTTGCAAACTGACATGTTGTTTAGAATAGGGATGGCGTGTAAATGGACTACCAACACAACCAGGAATTCATTACGAAAAATCTGGCTTATCACCATTCCTGTTTGATCTATATTCTAAGCCTTAAACACAATTGCGACGACAGAAGAAATTCGCTGTCGAAACAGGCAGTCGAAAAATTAGGAACACAATTGCAACGACATCCGTTGAGCGGCGATTGTGAAAGAAGAAGATATTGAAATAGAAATTTCATTTGTTACTAGTTTTGAGCGTTTTGAAACAGATTTTTATCGAGAATATTTTATATCTATTTATTTGAAAGATTTGCAATCGACCGAAAATAAAATACATAAATTAACTAAATTAAAATCAAACTAAATGCTAAAAATATCACATCTTTACCATTTATATTTAAGCGCCTCACAATATCAATCCGAACCACGTTTTTTTTTGTCTTGCAAATCATAAATTATTCTATGATTTCGTACTTCCTCAATCAAAGCTCATTATTTGAACATTACCGCGGCGTGCTACCACCTAAAAAAGATAAAACTGAATGCCAAAATGATTTCATTCGATTAACTTTGTTGGTAGTACTGCAGCGACGACGACACTGATCAATCCCGCCGAAAACTTCGCCGTTTGTGCATTGCATAAGACTCTGTGCTTTTAGAAGTGTGACAACGGAATTTCGTCGCTCGTCGCTATTGTGTTTAAGCCTTATGGTGAATTTTATTCAACAAACCCGACCCGATCACGGAGAAGTTGAAAATAATGCGAGAAAGTAGAATATCCGAAAATGTTCGTCCTTAAAGCCTAGTATCGAGTTCGAGTAAAACGTGACATTTCTCTATTTTGAGATAGATGGCGGTTTGTAAGTCAAAATTTTACCAGCGATTTTATTGTGAAATATTTGGAGACCGCGTTAAATTTTGGGCTCCACGCATTAAAATGTTCAGTAAAATAAGTGGAGACAGACAATGTGCCCTCTATCTTAAAATAGAAAAACATTCACTTTTTACCAGTGAACTCAGTAAAATTTTTGCTTGCGATTTTACCGGTTTCAACTTCTTTTTGGCGGCTGAGGGAACAGAATTCGTTTTTAAGGTCTTTTGATAATTTTACACTACCAACTTTTTACACTGCTACAACGCAGAATAGTCTTAAATTTGAAACGTTTGAAAATGTTCAATGAATCCGCCCTTAGACGTAAAAAATGAGTGAATTTTAAATAAAAAAGAGAGTTAATTATTAAAATTAAAAATAAATTATTTTGTGGAACGGAAACAAGTGTTTCATTTTTTTAACATGTTTAATATAAAAAAGAGATTACACGTTATTAATAGATGTTTAGATAAGTAAGCCAATAAATAAGTCAATGAATAATGGATTGAATGAATGAATAAAAAAATTTAATCTTTTAATCAATTAAACAACAATCGGAAATATGTCATAGCAAATAAATCCTTCAATTAATAACAAAAAAAAAAACAATCTGAAAATCGTTATAGAAACAGACAATGTCAAAATTTTACCAGCATTTTAATGCTCGGCGTATTAAAATGTTCAGTAAAATAAGTGGAGACATACAAAGCGCCATCTATTTTAAAATAGAGAAATATTCACTTTTTACCAGTGAACTCCGTACTGCACTAGTAAAATTATCAGTAAAATTTTTGCTTGCGATTTTACCAGCGCTAAAATTTGTATGGAAATGTCACATTTTACTCGAACTCGATACTAGGCTTGGAACATTAAAATACTGGTAAAATTACGGCATTTTCTGTTTCTATGACAGTTTTAAGATTGTTTTTTAAATTTATTGAAGGATTTAATTTTAATTGAAAATTTTTAGATTGTTTTATTTATTTATTGGAGGATTTAATTTGTCTTAATAATTTTCAGATTAATTAAGTCCATCCTTAATTCTAAATTTTAAAAACGTTTATCTAAACTATCATCAGCATACAACGCCATTTTACTGAACTGCATTGCACTTTTAATATCAATAATGTATAATAGAAAGAGAATGACTCCTAACACTAATCCTTGTGGTACGCCAATGTCCACATCCAAAGAGTCTGATAATATGTTGTTAACTTTTATTCTCTGCTATCTTTCATCTACGTTCCACTCCTTTCATACCGTATATTTTTAGCTTTTCTAACAAAATTGTTCTGTCCACAGTTTCAAAAGCGCGTTTAAAACCTAAAAACATAGCCAACACAGCATTGCCCATTCCTTTTTCCATCCAAATTTTAGCCAATTTAATTCTGTTTCGCATAAAGGTTCCGACTGCTCTTCTATCAGAAGTTTGTTAGCTCTGCTCTACGAGTTGATTTTCCACATGACGTTCCATAATCTTTTCATCTTCAGGAAGTATATTAACTAGTCGAAACTCTTCGCAGTTTGTATTGTTCACTTTCTCAATTGGAATAACTGTCGACTCTGTCCAACATATGTACATATAGGAAAAATCCCTGTTTGTATAAATAGGTGTTAGGTTTATGATTCTCTCTTTGAACATTTGTACTGAGGAAAAAATTTGTGAGAATAATAAATAATCGCATCAACAAGGAATACTATTAATAAAGTGATTAAGAAGAGGGCAAGAACCCAGATAAGTGTTTAGAAGTCAAATTTAAAATATCCGGAAAATTAAAACCTATTAATTCAGTGGATAGAAGACAGTAATAAGATCCTAACATTGATAAACAAGGTGTTTCGAAATTGGTGTGAAATCCGAAGGCTATGGATAGGTCATACTTACTGTAGATGAGCAAAAAATTCCATGGGTGCTGGAGGGGCGAAATCGTAATAGTTTCCGAGATAACGTGACTTAAAGATATTTGGGAATGTTTTCATAAATTACCTTAACCTACCATGTAACTTCTGAACGTTACACAAAATGGTGATGATTTAAACTTTGCTAGATGGATAACTTTGGACCTTTTCAATGGTCTCCTCTCCGTTTTGAAGTTATGACTCAACAAAGCTAAAATTTCGGAATTTTAACCTGTTTTTTTTTTATTTATACACGTCCTCAACACAAATTTTTCATATTGGATTTAAGAAGCCCGAAAGCTTAGCTTTAAAATAACCTATCACATTCTGTACACAAAATGTAACCCTTTCTGCATTTTTTCCACTTTTTCTTAAGCATATCCAGCAAAAATGACTGAAAGAGGTTATTTCCAAGATATAATTGCCTACTTTCTAGCACTTATTGAAGTTCGAAAATGGGACAAATCGGGTAACTCATTCGTAGGGTTGCCATACAAATATTTCGTATTTCACTATATATTTGGACAATGCTTGAGAAAGCGTCGACGTAGAAAACTACAATTTTGTACACGATGTCTTCATAGCAATAATAAATAAAATTTTAAAAATTGACTAAATCGAGTGAGCTCTTGGTTTTGCCATATAAAAATTTACGTTTTTTACGTATAAATAAAACGATCAGTCCTATACGTTAGTACTGTACTGAAATGCTCTTTAGAATATGAAATCCTATAAAATTGGTTATAATCATAATCACTGTCCAACGAACTGTTCTATAAATAGAAAAACCATTTTAACAATCAATCTTATACTATACGGACATTCATCTAGGATATCTTAAGAATTGATCCTTGACCAATTCTAGCTTTTGTCTTTGCTTTTAATTTAATTTATATTAAACTATTTTAATTCTATTACTCCCAAATATACAATAGAATGTAAATAAGAGAATATAAATTAAATAAAAATAATGCAAAGAGATAGACGCTGTTGTCAGTTGAAAACATGAATTTTGGTAAAAGTTGCAGCCAGCTTGAAATCGGCTGAAAATCGCAAGCTGCAATTTCGTTATGCTACATTTGAATTTTATTGGTGCAAAGTGCAATTTGCTTGAAACTGTTCCATTGTGTTTCTATCTATAAGAACATTGCAAAACTTAAAAGTTGACAAAACTAGAACATATAAAGTCTTTAAGAAAATCTTTTGGGTGAAACTTTTTTGAATTTATTTATCGAAAAATGATATGTACGAGTAGGCTTATGTACATGTGTGATACAAAACCCAAGAAAACTAAAGAATTTCTTCTTTCACAAATTATTGACAAAAATTTCAGATAAAGAGTAAATAAAATATGAAAAGCTTCTTGCCACCTGTAAGAATTTTCACTGCATTGTTCTCATTGCGGGTATTTACTTTCTAGTTCAAAGTTCAGTTCATTGCTTAAATTTTCTTTAAAGCATTTAATAAAAAAATACATGATCAGATCAACAGAATAAATCGCGTAATATTGTCTTACGGGTCCATATTTCAGTGGCTTGGGTTTTAATATTTATCGTTATCATAAATATGTATATATAATATGCACTAAATATAGTCGTTAATTAATTTAATTATACATCCTATTACCTGCCATAAGAACCTAATTGAGAATTTATTGGCCATTGATTGAATGGATTAAAAAGGGATGGAGATCCCTGGGTCTCTTAACTTTAGGTCATTATACAAGGTCCATTGATCACCCTCGATCAAGACTTACCAGACATTACTCTAAATTTCCCCCAGATGCTCTAACGAAACTTGTGATTGGAACTCCAGGTTATAGGTAAGTTTAGGTTAGAGAGGCGGGCATCGTAAAAAGCATGTAAGATGAGCCACACTTAAATCAACTATGGTCTATTGTGATTCCACTTTATTGGGACCCTGCCTGGAGAAGATATTTAAGAGCTATGGGGTGCGATGAAACCAGCCAGAGTTAATGAAGTTTACCAGGTCCCCCAAATTCGTTGTCTGCTAATTCCCCCAATTCGCAGAAAAAGTAGCTACCAAGCGTATTCCTCCTACGCTTAGCAAGGTTAGGGCAGTCACACAGCAGGCGATAAACGCTCTCAACCTTTTCCTCATCCATACAGCTTCTGCAGAAGTTTTTGTATGGAGCTTGCATGCGCTCTGCATGTTTGCCAAAGAGGAAGTGTTCCGTAATGTAATAACTGCAGTAAGATTACGCACATGCACATGCGTCCCTCCGCTAGACATACATATATTTGGAGGAGAAACCTTTCTGGCCAGAGCATCCGCTGCCTCGTTTCCACGTATATCACTGTGACCAGACACCCAGTAGAGAATAACTCTGTGGCTAGCACCCAGTTAGTGCACTCTTTGCAGCTATTCGAATACCAGGCTCCCTTCCCACTTTAGGTAGTTCATTTAGAGGGTATGAGCCAAGGGAATTTGTTGCACTTACTGGAGAGAGCCGGCCAGTGAGAAAGCAATAAGTCATCGTTTCAGTCTACTCCGCATATAGGGTTGTCAGTGGGGATGTCCAGTGGGAATGTAAATTAGGGTTCTCAGGATTGGCTTGTTTAGCCCTAATAGCTTTTGCGTTGGGCTTGGGTTGGGTTTCCTCACAGCTATTTTTTGTTCCACCCGTAGGGTCACCTAACCAAAGACGACTATGTTAACATTCGGCAAAGCCAAAATATTAATTGAGGTAAGGTATTTTGGAGCAATTACGGTGAGGGGGAGGGGGGGGGGTTATGCGAATTCGTCCAACTTCTCGGTTACGTTTATATTGCTGTGACCTGGCACTCATAGAACGAGTATATAGGTCTGTTTGATGAAAACCACGGGTAAACCTAGGGCTACACCGGGCTAGACTATCATGTTTTTTGAAAAATCTGGGCTACCCCGAGCTTACACTAAAATTTTCTTGGGGTAATGGCTTGATATTTGTCACTTGCAATTTGTTGCTGATTGAGCAAAAATAAGCATAAATTAGAAGAAAAGAAATAAATATATAGCTAGACCACATTTTATTTGTCTTCACCAATTTTATAAATACGTTTTTATAATTAATTATACTCAGGAGAATTGTCAGAGAAATGCCATTACACTAGATTTACCCGGTGTTTTAAAAACTTGTTCGATGAGTAGGTACACAAAACCCCGGGTTAATTTGGGGAAAATTGTAGGGGAAAATTTACACGGTGTTTTATACGGTGTTTTCATCGGAAAAACTTTATGTATACTTTAGTACACTAAGAAGAGAACTCAGGGTGATTTTACGCTTCAGTGCCACTTTGGAGGTTGCAAATTGCTTGGAAAACCGTGATATGGTGTTCAAGGTGTATGTATTTTTTTCACACGAGGATCTTCGTAGAAAATAATTTTCCCAGTGATTTCCTCTAATTTTCGACCATCCGTGTAAAAAATAAGGTCTTGTTAATGGTTGAAACACAGTTCTTGATTCCCATTCTACCCTTGATGAAGTCGGTTTTAGGTCGAAGCGACCAAGTACCTACTCGTCGACCTAAGTGTACCTCTTAAGCTAAGGCTACACATTCTGTGAATCTTGTCCAATATATTTCGATGTTTGGCAAAAACTATTGCTTTCCACCACATCACAAATCCATAGGTTTAGATGGGTTGGATAACACTAGTGTATATCCATACGACCATCTGCTGTTTTAGTCTAAACTTTTTCTCCTTTTGCTCTACGACACATTGCCAAGGATTTAAGAGCTTATTCATTCTGTCTTCTAGGTGTGATTTCCAGTTCAGTTTTTTAGTATAGTTCCTAGGAATTTTACTTTGCCCTTCAATTCTGTTCCAACTGCTTCGAGCCAATAGAGGGTAGGTTCATTATAGGAATATGTTCTTTCTTAATGAAAAGGTTGACATCAGTGGATTGATGTACACCCTGAAATCCGCAGCCCAGTCTATAACTACTCGCATCCCGTTTTAATACCAGCTTATAGAATTCCGTGTCGAAGCTATCTGTTACTGAAATCAGAGGTCATCAAGAGGTTATCCATAATGAGTGCCCATAATGTTTACATACTTCAATTGCAATAAAACGACTGCACCAATATAGATTTTTCCTAGATTTATTCTTTCCTCTTGTGGTTAAGTAGAGCAGTAGTGTGTAGAAAATATCCATTGATTATAGCTGCATTAAAATACATTACAATATGTTTTGCCATCGAAATGCAGTGCTTGAACTTGAACTTACATCTATAGGTCCTAAAGATAAACATAGGTAGATATAACAAAACATAGCCTATATCGACCTAAAACCACACTAACAATTTTCGTTCCCCTTTCTATCATTCAGTTAGCCCATCCGTGACCTATTGTGTACATCGAAACGCGGATGGCTGAGTGGACAGGATATTATGAAGACATTTCCCATAAAAAGCTACCGTGTGAGACCATTTATGGGTTTTCATTATCTCCTCGATGTGATGATGAATTATTATATAGTCGCTTGCTAACTAACCAATACCACGATTTGAGGTTATACAGCAACACATAGAATGTATTATATGTATATACAGCACCACGTTCGTTGAAAGTGTAAATTCTGTAATTCGCTTGTCGGCTTAAGTTGGCTGGCGCCTTTATGGACGCAAAATCAATTCTTGTCCGTAGTAATAAATCGTAGCCATAAAATAGGACCCCAAGGGTGCAATTTGTTACGTTTAACACTTATCAGACGGTTATTGGACTTCACCGTATATTTTACCTGGCATTAAAATAGAAGTCGAAAGGTATCTTCTAAGAAAAGGAGGCGCTACAGCCCTCATAGTGATTTGCGGCGGACGCTCTCACGTAAATTACAAAAGATTTCGAACATAGGAAAAAAAAGGATCATAACGACAAAAGAAAAGAAGAAAAAAAATTTATAAGATCTCTTTCCTTGTTCTCTTTGGCGGCACGGGCAGCTTCTACTTTCTCTTTCATTTTTCTAGGCCTATTGTTGTGTGTAGAGTCTTAGAAAAAGTCTGCTTTTAACTAGATAATAATAATTGTCTAGTGAAGAGTACATAGTATAACGTATAGTAATCTATAGTAGGAAGAAAAAAACCAGAAATGTGTTCTTTTCCTATATGTTTAACGTAACACCAAACTGGACTTGCGATATAAGGAAGAAAGCAGTTTTCATTTTATTACCTTCTCACGAATGCCGCAATATGGGATATAAGCTTCGCAAAGCAGGTGGATCCACTTTTTCTTAACAGTCGACGCAACGACAACGTGAGGTGAGGCCCAATGACGAGAAAGTTTGCCTCTCAATTTAAGGAATGTTCGCCGAGCCGACCATAAGTAGGTATTTACAATAATTTGCGGCATACTTGCAATCGAATTTGATGCGCCTCACCCTTTAAGGTAATATTGAAAAAGTTCGGCGAATGGCATTTAGTTTTGGCGCGTATTCAATAATTAAAGGTAGTTTCAGATTGGCATTGAACGTTCGAAATCGCCGTGTAATCGTCTTTCTGCAATTTATTAAAATAAACCACGACGTAACTCGTGTGAAGGTGAAACATGATTTCGCGGAGTATCTGAACGAGCTTTGCATGAGAGTAATTATCCTTTCATATGTTATTATCGCTGCCGTAATGATTGCTCTGTGCGTTCTCAAGATGAGCCTGTGATTGTAATGCTGCACGTTGGCTTATCTTAGATTGAACCTCTGCAAGAAATCACTATCACAAACTGATATGATGGTGATGAGCTCGGATTTGAAAACAAACCTGTTTCCTGGATATGTATTTGATACCATAATCTGGAGGAGATGGAATTTAAAAAAATAAATAAACTCTAACCAGAGGAATTTCTTCTTATTTAACGTGAAAATTATGAGCAATCTCCTCCTCAATTTTGTTGTTGTCGTACAAAAACGATTTTCATTCTTGGCACCTTGTTAACAAAGAAATCCATATTTTCTGAATGGAAAGTGAAAATTCATTGACCCATTCATGTTTCTAGGCAAGTCCCTAAAATTCATGTCCGCATTTATAAAGAGTTGTTCCAGACTCCTCAGTATAATAAAGAGAGATAGGCCATTTATAGTTAAGATTAAAATTTTATAGGCAAAAGAAATGGTCGTGACTGTCTTGTTTAAACGTAAAATAATTATATATACGTCAAGTTTCAATCCCAGTTACAGTTTCGATAAATCAGGCCTAGACATGATGACCACTTCACGATTGCAGCAGCGGAAGAAACATATCGATGTCTCAAAGAATCTTTCATCTCTGTATTGGATCGATGCGACGGACGATGCGATGCAGGCGGTTGCATGATGATAGAGCTTAGAGGGCCAAGTTTTCTATACTGATGGGAGAATGAAGTGACCACTTGAAGTATTCTTGATGAGATTGAATTCCAAAGCCGGAAATCTTGTTATCAACGTGTATGACAAGCATCTATCCACCTGTGTTTTTCCCTTTTGTAGACAGATATACATAATAGGTATATATGTAAGTACAAAACTTTAGAGAGGCGTGTTAGCCTCTGTGAGGTCAATAAGCAGATCGGTCGGTGTATTTGAATTGGTTCGATGACTATGTCGATGTTCGACTAGAAAAAGAAGAAAAGATCGATCTCGTTCTAGTAGTCGACGAGTCTCATAAAGTTAAAATTATTCTCATGTTTATGCTTCATTAGAATATACAGCACTTTTGAGGGATCAACACTTGAAAGGTCTTCTTGTTGTTGTGTTTTTTTTTGTTATTGTTCGATATGAAGCACATTCTCCCTTGCTTTCCTAGAAAGAATTTTTTATTAACATGATTATTCTTTCCGTAAGTCTAAATGGACTCTTCTATTTATATGTATCAACGATTACAGACGTCCATCACAAGAATTTCTATTACGTTTCATAATATAATTAATAAGCTCTACAGAGAGAAATTTTCATAACAAGTAGATTTGATTTTGAATCTATTCACGATTTAGAAAAAAAAAAGATGAATGTTTTTGAAGAGTCATACTTATTTGCTGTGTTGTCATGCAAACTATGCCATGTTAAATTATTTTTGGAAGGTGATAATTCTATTAGAGGAGTTGCCAAAGATGACATACATAAATGTCATATAATTATTATAAAAGAATTTCCAGTTTCTTGATTAAATTATATTTATATCATTTCATTTTGATTACAACGATTGAAACGATAGTCATCGTACGATGTAATCTTCTTAAGTTACATATAAATAATAATACGGTTATAGGTTCTCCGAGAGTAACTAAGTCGATGAAAGAAAGCAATTTTTAGGTGCGTTAATTGACGTTATCCCTGCTTCAAATATATGGTCTACCTATCTATAATTCCAACAAAATGAGAACATTTTATTTGGTTAAAATTTGTTGCAACTACAATCTATTTAAAACAGGTAACTTCTTGGGACGTGTTTGGCAAATGGTAAATTTTGTTAATAACCAAGACCAAAATTTAGATTAATAATTTCCTTACTATATTTAATATTTATATTTACTTTTTTAATCAGTGAGTTATATCGAAATAATACTTATCTAATAATGTGTAACGTTTTTTTTAAAATAACAAAAATTAAAATACCAAAATCATATCGTTACTCGAAATAACGTTATAAATGTAATAGAAATTATTTCGTTACTAAAAATAATGAAAATTTTTATATGAATTGATATAACGTTATGGAACCCTGGAAAGAACATAAAGGTAGTACCACTTCTGGATAACTATTTCTACCACATTAATTTTCCGGGATTATTGATAAGGAGAACCAAAGTGGGATAATTATACTTTCGTTTGTTCTTGTCTTGTTACACAAGATAATTGGTTGCGTACTACTAATCTAGGAAAACCGATTATAATCTACCACGTTCGTGCAATAGTAAAACACATTTGGCCTTTGGCATCTTCACCCAATAACATCATGAAGGGTTTCGTGGAGATTGAAACATCCACATACAATCCACATATATTCAAAAATACATTTCGAGCCGCCATTCCTAATAGATCTTCAGATTTTGGAAATTGATCAAACCGATAGTTCTACTGAATTGCTTGTATCTTTTCTCAGTTGCCTCAATCCTTCTTCTCAGTTTACTGAACCCACTGTAGAATCAAATGGAGCACCTAAAATTTTGACTCTATTAATTGCTCCGTAGAGCCAAATAAACTAGAAGATATTCGGACTTTTCTTTTGGAGGTTTTAAGACCATTTCCGAAGCTCCAATTAGAAAAGGGGAAGCTAAGATCAATTCTTATGGTACCCTAGATGAATGTCCGTATGTAATTTCGAACTGTCACCCATCTGTGCAAGTGTGATTTTTTAAGTGGTTCTACGCATATATTTCTAGAATGGTCAACTAGTGTTGCCAAGTCCTTTTAATGATTGATCACCGTCTCGAAGAATTCTAAGCGTTAATTTTTCTTCTTAAGCACTAAGAAGTACTTTTCGACTTTTCAATGTGTAGTGTTCTAAGAAACTGTTAATTATTATTATTAAACCTGTGTCATTTTAATGTATAATGTCAATATATGTATGTATTTTTATGAATAGGACTTTAAATGAATGTATTTTAAAAGGTACAATATAAATTTTAAAAAGAATGCAAAAATAAAAGCATTTTTCTTCTGAACATAAGTAAAGCAATAACAAAAATTCAGATAGCAAACATAAATATTCAAAGATAAATTTTTCTTTAATAATATAAATGAAGTATTTTACATACATTATTGTTTGGCGTTTTCAGAAAAATAGATATAAAGTAAATCTAAAGCTTACAGTATCGTCAAGTCATTGTTAGTTTTTCATACTTTGTGCTGTATTTTTGCTGTGGACTTGCATAGACCCAATCTTTTAATACATTTGGAGAAAGAATATAATGAATACCAATTTTTTTGCTTCTTTCCTAGCCAAATCGTATCTTTAGAATCGCTTGTAATATTTCCGTTTCCTGTTTTTGGTCTTGTTTTTAATTAAGTTGACTTGGCTAAATGCTCTTTGAACATCTTCGTTTGAATGTGGTTAACACAACAATTTCAAGCCAAGGAACAAATGTTTTCAGAGAATTCGATCCCATCGAGTCTTTATAATTTTTGATTTCAATCAACAAATCTTTTGTTGCCTTAGATTACCACTTTATATTTGTTAAGTTAAGAAGCGTTAAAACGGCGATAAAATATTATATTATAGCACTAATTCAACGCGCGAGCGTTTTGCCGGCGATTTGTCTGATAAAAATCATTCAAAAGCATTAGAATTAACGCTGAAAGCACTGATTTGGCAACACTGCGAGAGTAGCGTCTCTAATACTATTATAATATTTATGATGCCGATAGAGCCCGAACAATAACTCAGTTACGGCCCTCAGGTGCCGCACGTTTCTGACCGACGAGCAGCTGCTCTTTAGGAGGCTGTAGTTCAAAAACTATTTGAAATACACACAAAAAAAAAACGATTTTTTTAATGGTTACACTAGTTGTACCCCTTAAATCTACAATTTTATTAAAAAGGCCATGCGCAAGGTTTTAGCTCTCTAAGTAAACGCGTTCTTTGAGTTATTGTGAGGACGGATGGATGGACGGACAGACGGCATGCAAAAAACCAAAGGACCTTTTAATATTATGTTCTGAGTGTCCAATCCATTTTGATCTACCAGCATTGTTATACAGCGATTCTGGGAGTACGTTTCTTCAAGTTCATGCGCCAATTGCATTTTATACGCCATAAGATAAATGCAGATCTTTTGTTGAAATTCATTGAGTATAGTGCCGATGAAAGAGTTAACGGCGGACTGAACTACAATAAATTGACGAGTTTGTTTCTTCATGCATACTCCATACTATTTTCATCAGAGCCTGAACTACCTCCGCGTTGATACCGGATCTTTGGTTTGTCCATAAGTGTACCAACACACGAACTGTCAAATTCGAATTTCGCAGCATTTGCTATGCCCTAATGTAACATATTCGAAAATTATCTTTGCGTCGACAAATGCGTATCGCATCCATTGTATTCAACCTTTATGCACAGAATCATGAATTCAACGCATACTTGACACTTTAGTGCATTCAAAAAGTGGTCGAAGTTTTTTAGCACAATCATGGCTCAACTCAGGATTTGAGTCCGCTCAATACTTTAGCGGTGGTACATCGCTCGAAATGTGAGCGGACTCACTGGTTGAGCGGACTGGACTCACTGCTTGAATGGACTTGAGCGGACTCATCATTTCGGACTCAAATCATATTTTAAATAACATAAAGGAACCTGATTTAATTAAAATTGAAACTGAAATTTCAATCAAATATTATATTATATTAATTAAGCTTTTGCTAATTTTCTTAGCTAACATTTCTTCTTCCTCTCAATATAATATACAACTTACTTATTCAATAATGTGTAAAGACCGTATGGTATATTCCCATACTTGAAAATGAAATGACTCAATTTATGGCGATTCTACTTACAATTATCCATAGAAATACTTGTGAAATATAAAGGGAAAGTAATATGCACATGAGGAAACTCAGTTTTGTGAATTGTATTTAAATTTTACAGCCGAAAATAAGTGTTAATTTCAGACTTTAAAAGTTCTTTTGTTATGATTATTATTATTGTCATTGTATAATTTTTATATTCTAGATAAAATCTATAGGGTCTGTCTACTAAGCTTGTCATTTCGTTTGTGACGCGTAGAAAAAAATTCTTGTAGAGCAAAATGAATACCCACGCATAATTGGTTGAGAAATTTATTAATTCCAGAATCAATGAAAGTCTGGAATGTTTCGGCATGAATACGCAATCCCAAATAACAATCAAGCTACGCCATTTTAGGATTCAGATTGTGAAGATGACCAAAATTCAATGGTGGGTCAAAAATTGTTCTTGGAGTATAATTTTTCCACAGACAAAACCTCCAGCATATTTGAAAACAAACGTTTTTTGGTGATATAAAACCTTTTTACCGAATACAACACAGCACTGCCTAGTAGCGCTTCGGTAGAAAGATTGTTTAGCATAGGATAACCAACGTTAACTGCTAATAGATATCAATTGAAAAAATATAAAGTAAGACGCTGATTTTATGGAAAAATGTAAGTACAATTTCCTTGAATTGAATTATAACATTTTCAAGTATGGTATTTTCCCTACAGGTTTTACAAGTTGTTTAATTTGCCCATTATATTGAGAGGAAGCGAAGTGTTGTGTCAGAAAATTAGCAAAAGCTAAATTAATATAATATAATATAATGAATGGCTTTTTTATAAGCTTTTCTTATTTGATTTAAATTTCAGTTTCAATTTTAATTAAATCAGATTCTCTTTATGTTATTTAAAATATGATTTGAGTCCGCTCGACTCAAATGATAAGTCCGCTCAAGCCTCGAGCGCGCTCAAGTCCATTCAAGCAGTGAGTCCGCTCAAATTTCGAGCGATGAACCACCGTTCAACTGTTGAGCGGACTCACTGCTTGAGTTGAGTTAAAATTTGAGTCCTTTACATCCCTGGTATTTATGCATATCCTGCACAGTATACGGCCGCCATGTTTGATTTTTCATGTGCACCAATATTCACACAGCGCAAAGGCCACGTAATTCAAATTTGAACTTTGAGGCTTGATTTAGACCACCCTGTAAGTATACATACATATAAATCCATAGGTATTATCAACTTTATTTTTCAACTCCCTTAAATCGCCAATGGGGAATAGGTCAATGGAAAAAATCGTCTCGTTGGACAAATGCTGGAATTGGACCTGTAATTTTAATTTAAGTGAGATCTGAATCACCAGGTAAAATATCACTGGTAGGTTATAGCGTATTTTCAGAAGAATACGACCATTGGCGAGTGCCGAACAATTGGGCCGATGCCATTTCATCTTTACCTGCTTCATTAGAGAGCCTAAAAAGTATAATTACTTTTATGAGTACCTCACATGATAAACTAAAATTAAAAAAAAAAATTAATTAAAGCAAAAAGAAAGAAGAAGAAAAAACCGAAAAGTCATTAACTCCCATTGCAACAGAGAATAAATTGCTCATCTTCCGGTGATTGCCCTTTTAGCCTGCTGACGCCTTCCAGTTGGAAAATTGCAGCAACAGCAGCAGCATCAGCACCACCACCAGACATTATTGTTCAAATATTACGTGTGAAATGATACTCAGGTGCAGGTAGTAATATTAACAGGTAGCATTAACAGCAGCCATGACTCATTCAGCAGTTCTTTACGAGATATGTGATTGATGACAGTTTTATTTTCTCCAATTCTGAGATATTCTGGCCACCTCCTGCTTCCCAGATGATCGTATGTTTTCAGTATAAATGCACCTGCGGCGAAACGGCTTGCTGGATGCACTCCATTACGTCTTGAGACTTTCTTCTTGTATCTGAGAATTAACCCGTTCAAGAGCAATTTAGCAAATAACGATTCACTTTCATAGAGTCGTAAAATTATAAATTACCTTGGATTATGTTTAAACTTACGACCTGTATGAGGAGCGATTTCACACTCAGATTAAGCATTGTGACTGTAGCTGTATCCAAAGGAGCGCGATTTCGTCCCAGAACGGTAATAAAATTTTTTAATTTTCGATCATCACCAGCGGCAACCATTGGCTCACAGTGTATTCAAGAAAAGATTTTACGAGACTGCAAAGTGGTTATACTCCATGTGGGGTCCCACTGCTGCGGTTCCAGATCATCAGCCTTGTAGATCAGAGATATGTATAATCGCGCCTTTTCGCGAAGATGAGGCAAACCAGACAGCACAGCAAAACTGTAACATCTTCGGTAGGGTAGCGCGCATAAATAAATCCAAGTTTATGTCGCCGATAAATTCAATTAAAACGAACTCAGTTGCGTCCCGGGATTCGTACAGCAGACCTAAATTGATTTGCATAAAATACATATTTCGAACATGATCGTCGGAAGTGTTCGAAATCATCACTAAATCACGGTTTACTTCCTTATGATGTTGTTGACAACAAACTCTTGAACTTGACCTGCCAACCTATGCAGAAATACATAGATATTTACATAGAATCATCCAGCCTAGTGTAAGCTCGTAATGTTCAGTTTTATCAGATCAAGGCGAAGATCGTCCATGAATACGCTCGGTGATCACTGCAAATTGCATACAAATGAGTTATCTTTTCTATATAATAATCGTGACCCTAAAAAAAGATACGACGACGATCGACGACTGCACTGTTTAGATCTTCAGTCATTTGCTAAGATCTCAGCCGACAAGAGTCAGAGGTCAATGTCCCTGTAGACAGTACAAAGATGCATTTATTTTTATAGTAGAAAGATCTCCCATCTCGCACTTATTATAGTCCTACTATAGGTTCAATAGATTCCCAGTCCGAATAAATGTAAATCATTATTTTAATTTTGGATGGACAAGAGAGAAGAGGTGCTAACTTATAGGTGCGACCACCTTACCTTGTGATTTACAATGCATCTAATGTCCGAACTCTGAAGTTTTCACAACAGAACAGAACTGTGAATCAAAGAAGTCAACATAGTGATCGCCTTTTCAGAGGGTTCTCTTAAATGATAAACAAATTCAAATTCCACTTTTAACAGCTCCTTAACTGGATTATAAAAACTTACTAATTCCCTTTAGCATTGTGGATCCAGCGAGCTGTCAATGCAGGTTTCGTTTGTTTGGTGGCCGATTACTATATTCAGAACGCACGAAACTATATAATCTCTCAAGACCGAAATTAATGGAAACGAACTTAATTTCATCTAATTTAACTGTCTAGATCCGATCCACTTACTTAATCCAATTAATTTCGGGCATTGAATTTAGGGAGATTTTCCGATTAAGCTATAACTATGAGACTCTTAGACTCAATTAACTCAGCCTCTGATCGCCCTCTTGGAAGTCACGAAGCTCTACTGATCGCCATTTTTTGTAACATTTTGAGTATTTTTAATTAGGTTTCTTCTACTTATTTGAATAATTTTCATTTTCAGGTTTAAGAGATATTTTACCTTCACTAACTTTATTTTCTTATTGTGGGCGGAAATTAAAAGATGCTGCCAAGTAGTAAGATTTCACTATAGGACACTAAAGCTGGGTGCGCTAGCTAAACTCGATAGTTTCTACACAGCATTGAAGCGTTTCGGATGTCTGCTTACTTCCAATGCAGGGAGCTTGAAGGCCTGAAGAAGGCTTAACAGTTGAGTGGGGATTTCTTCATCAGCAGTGATTGACAGTTGCGAATAAGTAAGTTGAAGTTGCTGTTTCAGACTTGTCAGCATTAAAAGCTCCAGATAGAAACCTTTTATCTTCGCTATCTTCGTGACGTATAATCGTATCGCGTTAGAATATGTATGGCGTAAGTAAAGTAGAAGGTTGACCCCATTCCGTATCTTGGTATGTCATCACTCATCATATTTTAAGCTGAAGACTTTCCTTGCCTCAGAGCTAATTTTAACTACTTCAAATATCTGGATAGCTTTGTCGATGATCATAAATGGAGTCATCTTGTAACCTATTCTCTTGAATTTATCGCAACTTGCTTTCACCGGTAGGGGAGGGAGAGGCGATGATTAACATAGACGGCATTCCAGTCATTGATTATTTTTGTCATTTGAGGACGTGTAGACTGCATAATAATAGTGGGTCGGTCACTCTAGGGTGTTTCTAGATATTGAGGACCCTTAAATGCTAAAAACTAGAATTAATCATAGAAAATAAAAAATTTCCTTCCAATGGAAATAAATCATGAGTTAGGAGGGAGAGTTAGGTTAGGTAAAAGGGGTTAAAGATATCTAGCTAGCTTCACTTAAACTTTCAGCGAATCCATTGTGCCCCTTGATCTCATGGGATAACGTCTTTGACACCACCCCAGATTCATCCTGCTTCCTTAAAAATCTCAGGATACATCTGAGCTCTTTATTTTGGGTTGAAGTAGAAATTGATCTGTCAGTCAGAGTGATGTCAAACGGGGGTTATTGCATTCTGTTATCACTTCAGAGTTCAGTGCTCTATTTAGAAGGAATAACCCTCTGATTATGATTAGATTCAGCTTGGCTGTTGTTTGTACATTTGTTGAATAAACTCATGATCGTGGATAATCAGTGTACCCGTAAAGGTATGTATATCTGCCGAAGAAAAATTTTGTACGTAAATACATAGCTCTTTTATCCTTCTTACTCTATACTCTTCCATGTTATAAATCTTGGTGTCTACCTAGACTTTAAGTTAACGTAAAAAATGTAGAAGAAACTTTCGCTGCACATGGGGTATACATTCGAATTTCCTCCTTGTTAAAGAGGATAGTGGAGTGATTCTGACCATGCACTCAAATGTTTAGGCTGGAAGAACACAATTTCTGGGTTGCAATAAGTATGATGCTGTTGTTGGTAGCGGAGGTGCAATGCTAGGTGTGAGCTTGAGAAAGTTGGACTGGTAATTTCGGAGGAGTTGGAAGGTGAAGAAGGAAAGGGGAAGCGTTGCGTTTTGAGGGGGCAGAGATATATAGTATTCTAAGATTCCACCCAAACACATCTGTATCTATTCAAGAATGTCTCTCTCAAAATAAGCAGCTATACCTACTCTTACACCAGAGCCTGGCATTGAGATATTTTACTCGGTTGGAGCGCACATTACTGTTCCACATCGAGGTATGTATCGGTGGATAACAATAACCCAGATGAAAAAATAATCGGAAGGTGACATTCGGTATGCTGCAGCACCATTTCTTGGCATCAACAAGATGTCGTGGCTACTACGTTCTCAGTACTTTTGGATATAGCTAAATTATTTTACCCCTTGGGAAGCCTATCACCTGTGATCGTTTCAGTTAAGATGATAATTTCGGATTTCTAAATCGGGAACATAGTATACGTGTAGTATCAACGGATCTAACGAGAAACAGAGATCAATTTGGAGAGGTTGTTCTTGCTGTTCAAGCCATCAGAATTCTTCGGGGGATAAAATACACAAACTCCTATCAACTCTTAGTGCGATAGTGTTAATGGGATATACTGGTGCATATTCTAGGTTCCAGCAAGCAAGATGGTACACGGATGATTCGCGCATCATATTCCGCCGAAGATAACTTTTAATGCGGAAGATTATCATATTCTATATTGCGGAAGTCACACCCTTCGGGAATAGATGTGTCACGAATGCAATACTCCTAGGGAATATGAAAGCAATACTTTTTGATGAATTACTTTCGTTCAACTAGGGAATACGAAAGCAATACTTCTTGATTAATTGCTTTCGTATCATATAGGGAACACTAAAGCAATATCTGCAGAAGATAAGAGGAAGATATTGTTGAGGAATCAGGTTGAAGTATCAATGAACATTGCCTGGAAGAGAGGAAAGTGATATAGCCAAAATTTCTCGATAATATTGCCATGGTAATAGAAGGAATTAAATTATTTTGAAATACAAATTTATAAGTGAGAGGAGTAAAGTATTATACAGTGCGTTGCAAAGTTATAGACCCATCATGCAATAGTGCGGTAGCCCATCTCTGTAACAAGAAAAAGAAAATTGTGTGATGGCAAAACACATCTGCCTTCCTGTTATTACTGACACCAAGAAAAGATTTGCCGTTAGAACGGTACTTTGTGGAGTAATTCGACAAAAAGTTGCAAAATGAGTGTTGCATTGTTATAGATGCACTTAAATTTATTTATTTTAACAATAAAAAACTACACAAAAATTAATAAATAATTTTTATTAATAATCAGTAGCTCCACCTTTGTTTGCCACGAAGTTCAGAAGACTCTTTGGCATTGATTCCATGAAGGATCTAAACATTCTTGCGTCAAGGTTAGCCAAGTAGCTTCAACGGCATCTTAAAGCTCACTGATGGTGTTAAGTTTTTTGGCATCAGGCGAACGGGTTGGATAGCCGACAAGGTTGATATTGTACCCCAAGAACCATCTTTTGTGGAGTGCCTTATTTGGATCGTAGCGTTATCCTGTTGATAAATTAAATGATTGGCAAGATAGTGCGCAAGATAGGAAGAAGTTTTAGTTTTAGGACTCTCTGGTACTTCAGGCTATTCATACTATGAGAAGGAAAGACCAATTCTACGGTTCCATGATGCTTAAAGGCATCCCATGAGATCAGTACATGCCTCAAAAATTTCATATATGAAAATTCCGCAGATCTCTCCGCAAATTCCTCCAATCTCCGCACAGACCATGAAAGCTAAGTTTTTTGTCATCTGAATAAATTATCTAAAGGTGTAATGATGGTCGAGATGGTCTGTGCGGATATTGGAGGGATTATTGCTTAAGCAACTTAAAAGCAATTTTTATACATTTGTATTGCTCAAATATTCCGAAGATGATAACTGGAAAATATCCTCCAATTATCGCGCTGATGATTTTTCATCTAAATGTTTGCTGGGGTCTAACACATCTGCTTCTACTACCACAACGTGTAGCAAAATTTTCTAAATTTAATCACAAAGGAATTGCTCGTATCATCACTCAATTTGAACTTCGTATGAAAAATCCGAAAATCTACTCTGTTATTCTTAACTTCATTGTGTACAAAATGCTTAAAAAACTTTGGAATGTAATTTCTACTGAGTAGTGAATAGTTAAATATATTCAATAATATTCGTTTGGTCATTTCCAATTCGGACACCTTAGGGCTCTATTTAAGTGCCTTCATTGTTTACAATTTTTATTACAAGCTGGCAGAGATTATAAAACCTGTTTAGATTCGTATGCATGCTGATTGGCAGTCAAAAACCCGAAAAGAAAATGCCGAAGATTTAATGAAAAAAAAGTAAATCAAAAGCCTTCTAGATAAAACCTAATGTGCGCACAAGAATCAGAAATAAAAAATTTCTTTTGCTCATAATAAAATTTATAATTTTGTGGCGCCATAATCAATATTGCACGTTTTCTCAGCGATTAGCCAATACCTTTCTTGGATATCTGCCAGATAAATTCTAGCTGTCGAGCTAAATAGAAAACGGCAATCAACTGTACAAGATGACTCCGGAGATTGTGTGTGACAGCGGAGGGCACTGCGCGCAGCATATTCAATTGGCCATTAAAGTTCTCGTTCGGTTCTGGTCATTTATGGTATTTTCCACAAGATCAGGAATTTCTCATTTCCAATTTCTTCAGTACGCGGTTGATGGCAAAGGCCCTGCAACAACCACTCTACTATGTAAAAGCGATCCATGAGAACAGTGAGCTCCTTACGTTGTTGCATTGGTTGTCAGGAATACTGCACAAACGCAACGATCTATGTATTTTGCGCTATTGTTTTGCTAGCCATTTTTGATCTGGTCTACTTTTACTTTAGCGAAGAAGCCAATTTAATGTGTATAGAATGTGTGGGTACTTCATAGCAGCTCTTCCACTAAACCACCAACAGCCCTTATATGGAAGACTAATGGCAAAAAACGTGATACTGCATGGGAAAAGTTGGCGGAAGAATACTTATCTATCTGTATGGACCTAAATTAAATCAGCTGCATCTATATCTGAAGTATGGAATCAAGAGGAGCATCATATTTTAATAAAGATATCTTAGGGCACTTTTAACGAATGGATTCAAGGAGTTCAAACCGTTCAAAAACCTGTCAATTTTACAAGTTCACTTTGTTGTCTTATTTCCCTCCTCACAATTCTCGCGAGTAAAAGGGCATCATCAGGCATCATTCTAAATTTGGGCGTGATTTGAGATTTTTCACGGTTCGATTATTCCTGCGGATGCTATGGTCGGTAACTATATGTATGGTTGGTATGACTAAGTTGATATGCGCGCGAGAGCTCGTTACCGTTTCCCTAAATAGGCTCGAGACTTCTCGAGAGGCCGATGCCCATGACCATATTCACCGTGTTTGAAATTTCCGTGCAGGTTAATGAAGGAATGCCAGTCGCCCCGGCTCGAGATATTTATTATGAGCAAAGTAATCTCAGATCTCTGGCAATTGCAGCTAAAGTAGCCCCCGTCCCAAAAACGGCACCGACACAATACTAGTTATATGCGTATTGGCCAGTTACATATGCAATGGCGCGGCATGCGATTATTTACACATTTTTATCGCAAAAGTTTGCGAACGTTTTGGGAATTTACTTTTGTTAACGAGAGGCCAAAATTACTGGTTGCCGGGTCTTTAATTTAAAATTTATAGCACTTTTTGCGCTGGGTATATGCTCTCCTCATCCGGTGTTAATTAAAATTAGAAGAATTGTTTTTGCAGATTGTAGATTTTTTTAGCCTCTGCCGGTTGCTTGAAATGGTGCTTATTTTAGCACTGAAGTAAAAGTTTAAAGAGATTTGGAGAGTTTTGGATCTCTGGGAAGGAAAATGTTGATGTGTTCAGTTTTCCATGTTGTGGAATATTTGAAGTTACTTCAAAGGGGTCTATTATGTTAAGATATTAAAAGGTCTCGAATCAGAATTATGTTTCAGATAATCTTCAGGACAAACAGAAGTTAAAATGTTCATAAAACTCTTATTTAACAAGCAGGATTTGAGATAATTAATTTGCCTTCAAATTATCGAAATTCAGATAACATCCGACCATCATCAGAAAGGATATATTTTCTGCGATGCATCTTGTTTGAGATAAGGGATTTTGAAATACTTGAATTTACCTACTGTCAAGTGAATTTATTACTGACTGGAGGTGTATGTTAAAGAAATCATCCTTGGTCTCAATTATCGTAGACGCATGGTTTATAGTTTAGTTAAAAGGGCTTGCCCTTTCAAGATTTTAATAAAAAATATAACAAAGTTTTTGAAAGATTATATAAATAAACTTTATCCTTGGCTATCTCAAAATGTATACCTAAACCCCTTTAATTTGTCCAATTTTTCATACATCCGGGTGCTATAACTGCAGCTGTCTCATTTTACTTACTGCTTGATTAATACCTCGAGAGATAGAATGGACTGGGATCCCTTCAACCAACCATGTTTCGTGCGACAACTTTTATCTCAATCCATTGTCTTCCATTTGATGAGAGTTTTGATGAAATGGTTTTGAGCCTCAATGTACCACATAGGTACTCAAAACAGCGGTTGTCTTAAGATGTTAATTAATTTCTACGAGGATTCTGCCAAAGCCTGTCTGTTCCAAAGTACCTCTTTTGGACTACATTATGCTTGAGCAAATGTTGATGGACCGGCGTAAAGATCTATTAACAATGGTTTACAATGGGCCTGTTATGAATTCATAGACATTCCAGTTCTTGTTCTCACATTAAAATTGAAAAACCGCAGTTTTGTTTTAATAAAGATTACACATCAAAAACACAGGAAATATTCATTGGACTCGAATCCCACCTTGACACGGTCCCGCGCTATCCTTTCACCAAGTTTCCTGTCAATAGCTGTAGCTTTATAGCTTCTCCTACTTAGCAGGTTAGCACAATGGGACCCCTTAGCTTCCGTGCTTGGGATCTGTCTACCCCATGCCTAAAAAAAAAGAAAAACAATATATATATTTATATAGGTACTTAAGTTTTTGATATGCTTTCTTAGAAGGTGAATTGTTCCTTTTATCGACGCATTTACTATGAAACGCTTGTCGTGATCTTACCGATGCTCCTCCAACATGCATTGCATACATACATAATACCTCTCAGATCATTTACATCATTTTTACATTGTCATGTCCGCAGAGGCAAGTGCTTCACTGCTGTTCTTAAGGGCGCCATACACCATCAGTTTTGCCGTAGTTTTAAAAACCACTTTTTAGTCGAGATAAGAACCTAAAACGTGGTCAAGAAAAAGCCCCACACACCATCCAACTTGACCACGTCTTGCCATCATCTTGTAGTGACAATAATAATAATAGTTCTTACAATATTTCAGCAAAAACCAGTTTTCACAGAAGCGCCGGAACATTTTATGAGAGTAAAATGTGAAAACTCCACCCCTTCTCATTTATTTACGAAAACAAAACATTTTCCATTCTGTTTCGTTGCATGCAATTAGCGCTTTCAAATTTTTTATCTTTATTCATAAAAATTTTCAAGAGAGTTGATTTTTGTTTTTTATTTTCTTACGTGTACATTATTTTACATTTAGTAAAACACTCAGAAATCTCGCCTACTTCTTAGCTTTGATTATGAACGAGCAAAACAGTAAAACCACGGCAAAACGGATGGTGTATGGCGAACACCACGTTTTGAGGTTCGGATATCTACTAAAACCAGAATTCTGGTCATGCCAGAAATATCTTTCTCAAAACGTGGGTAATACGTGGGCCTGGCCATACACCAACCGTTTCGCCGTGGTTTTACTATTTTGCTCGTTCATAATCAAAGTTGACTTATTAGGTTTGTTCGATGGAAACACCGGGTAAGCCCCGGGCTACACCGGGCTGTACTATCTTGTTTTTTGAAAACCCTGGGCTTACACGGGGTTACGGAAACTTGTTCGTTGAAAGCCCGGTGTTTCTGATTTCGTGCCCCGAACTTGCACTAAAAATTTCTAGGGGTAAACGCTTGACATTTGTCATTTGTGAACTGTCACATGGAATTTGTTTGGTGATTGCGGTTGAGTGCTGTATATAAAAGTGAAAAAATCGTGGAGCTCATACCAAATTCAGATTATATAAGGAAGTTGGATAAGAAATTAGATGACAAAATACCCATCGATAATATGCACATAGGAAATTCGAATGAAAATTATAAGGAAATATTTGAGGAGGCGATTAAGGTCGAAGGACATGGATGAAATCTTATGATATGTCTTTCTAGTAAGAAATTTGATCGTAAAAATGTTTCTTTGCCATTATTAACAAGTAATTTTTATAGACTTAACGTTATCCCTGCAGCTACCAAGCAAGTAGGTTTGAAGCAAACAACATATAAGAAATTCTCTAAATTCTTAAATGAGATGTCAGGAAAGGGTTTAATAGTGGCTCGAAAAGAAGCCAGTGAGATAGAGAAAATCATGTCTGTTGATTTTGATCATCCAAACAATAATTTTATATCTAGTACAGCACAACTGTTTCTTGCAGAAATGATGGAGCTATATCTGGTCACAGATGAACCAATTGTCATTTTTTCAAAGTAAAGTTACAGAAAAGGCGATAATATCGATGTGAAAAAGCTAATAAAAGAATATGTAATTAAGAAAAAACTGGGAAATATTTTTTGTGCATTTTAATATTTATTTATTCTTAAATTTTTAATTATTTCACCTATTTATACCCTAGATGAAATCTATAGGGGTATACTGTTTGTCATTCCGTTTGTAACACCTCGAAATAATGATGGTAGAGCAAAATGAATTGGACACCCACGCATAACATTAAAAGTTATTTTGATTTTTGCATGTCCGTCCGTCCGTCTGTTTGTCTGTGCGCACGTTAGCTCGAGAATGCGTATACTTATAGAGCTGAAATTTTGTATACGGACTTCAAAAAAAAAAGTTAAATTAAGTTAGAAAATGAGACAAATCGGGCAACTCCTTCGTGGGATTGCCATACAAAACTTTCGTTTTTCACTATATATTTGGACACTGTCTGAGAACGCGTCGACATAGAGAGCTGAAATTTGGTACGTGGTGTTTTCATTATACTAGCAAATAAAATTTTAAAAATGGACTAAATCGGGCAACCCATTCTTGGTGTTGCCATAGAAAAATTTATGTTTTTTATGTATACTGTGAAAACGATCAGTCCAAGACATTTTTATTGTACTAAAAACTTTTTTAGAATACGAAATCCTATAAAATTGGCTATAATAATTTTTTCTGTCCGACGAACCGTTCTAGAAATATATGCGAAAAACCACTGCAAAAATCAAAATTGCTCAAATGGGTACCCATAAGAAATTTCATACGGACATTCATCTAGGGCAGGGGTGTTCAACCTTTTAGCTTCACTGGGCCACATTGAAATCAGCCGAGTTATATTGGGCCACACATAAAATATACTAACCCTAAGGATAGCTGATGAGCAAAAAAAGTAGAATATAATACTTAATTGACAATTTTAAGTAATTTAAACTTCATTAATTCATGAATTTTTTATTATAAAATTAAAAAGAAAACAACAACATAAAATTAATGAGATATTTGACATTGTTTTTTAGATATTAATGTTTCGATATTTGGTTCGATCGAAGTAGTTGCAATCCTCAGTGAGTTCTCAAGATGCTCATCAGATATTTTGGTTCTATTTTTATTCTTCGTGTGCTTCATCCTTGAAAATAGCTGCTCACAAATGTATGTGCTTCCAAATAGCGATATCATGAATAATGCATGATTGTGAAGCGAGGGATAGTTTTCTCTGTGCAGATATATCTTATAGAATTCCAGTAAAGGAAAATTATCAAATTTTTCTTTAAGTTGAATGTCAGATTGCAGCTCTATGCATTCCATTTGAAAGGTTGCAGGTAATTTGTTTATGTCGACTGAAAATGGAGTCGCAAATATGTCAAAATATTGTTGATTTTTCCGGAAATCCTGAAACCTTTTCTCAAATTCCTGTACCAAATTGGAAAGCAAATTTGCATATTTTTCGTAATTCACAGGACTGTGTTTAGCCAACGTTTCAAAGTGCATAAAATTGTTAGCCTGAATTTGAGACTTCCATAGTTTCAGTTTCATTTCGAATGCTGTTATAGTTTGAAACATTGTATTTATAAGTTGTTTTTCACCTTGAAGACGCATATTTAGCTCATTTAAATGAGTTGTCAAGTCTACTAAAAATGCCAAATCTGTGAGCCAGCTTTCATCACCTAGCTCTTGTACAGATTTTGTTTTTGATTCCATAAACGACTTGATTTCATTTCGTAAATCATAAAATCTTTTCAACATTTTACCTCGACTTAACCATCTTACTTCCGAAAAATAAATAATGTCCCCATAATCAGCATCAATATGTCTCAGAAATTCTTGGAATTGGCGATGATTCAATCCTTTGGCCCTTATGAAATTTACCACCTTAATTACAATATGCATAACGTTATCCATCTTTAAAGCCTTTGCGCATAAATTTTCTTGATGAACAACGCAGTGATATTTCAACATACGCAAATTTTGGGACGCAATTGCATCGTCTTCTATTAATTTTACCAGTCCATCTCTTTTACCTGTCATGGCCGGTGCACCATCTGTAGCTATACCAGATATGTTGACAGTGGACAAAGAAAATCGCTGCAACGTTTTTTTCACAGCTTCATATAAATCTCTTGATTTAGTTGTGTCTTTTAATGGCACTAAGGAAGCCATTTCTTCAGAGATATTATATTCGGCATCAATACCTCTAATAAAAATTGCCAATTGAGCAGTATTAGTAGCATCAGTACTTTCATCTATTGCCAAAGCATAAAATTTAAAATTAGCAGTTCTACTCTCCAAACCTTCTTCAATAGATTTTCCTATTTCGTCAATTCGCCTGGCTATAGTCTGGTGGGACAAACTGATTTTAGAAAAATCTGCTTTCTTGTCAGGACAAATTATATCTGCCACACTTTCCATACATTGTTTAATAAAATCACCATCGGAATAAGGTTTTGAATTTTTTGCTATCAGGTTTGCGACCACATAACTAGCTTTTACAATAGAATCAGTTTGAGTAGTTATTTTTCTAAAATAACTTTGTTGAGATGATAAACTTTTTTTCAGTTCAGCTAGTTTGTCTTTACGACACATTCCTTGGTACGCACTATATTTTGCAGCATGTTTTTGCGTGTAATGTCTTTTCAAATTATAGTCTTTGAAAACTGTCACAAATTCCCTACAAATTAAGCAGATTGCCTTACTATTTTCCTCGACAAAAAAGTAGTCATCAGTCCACTTATCGTTGAACAATCTTCCTTCTTCTATAATTTTTCTTTTTTTTGATTGCGTTTTCTTTTGAGTCGCTGTGGAAGCCATGCTGAGATTGAAAAAAATAGGTTAAAAATTAGAAAGCAACATTTAATAATCGAATAAAAATACTCACATTATACCAAATAATAATATAAGTAACCGTCTGTCGTTATAAATTTTACCAATAATCACTTTGTTTTACTCACATATAAAATATTACCGTTAATCACTTTGTTTTACTGACCAAATCGCCACAAACACATGTAACGTTTTCACTATTCCTCTGTGTCATTGCCGTCTTTGCCGTCATACCAGCTTTCATATCTCTGTGTGTTTTCTCACAGAGTAATGAAAGCTCACTTCAAAGTGGGAGCAAATAGTTCTTAAATCAGATCTACTTTTGTTTGAAACTGATTTTCTTTTGAAAATGTATAAAAACCTAAAGTATAAATTATACAACCATAAAGTCAACAAAATTTCCTATAAAATAGGCTAATATTTGAATTACCTTTGAATTATAATTTAAAAGTTATGAAGAGTTAAACACAGAAAACCGTTTTTTTCATATAACTCAATAGGCAAGCTCAAAGCTCTGATTGCTTTCCAGTGTGATTTGTGGTATGAAGGCAACAGAATTGAACCCATTTTCTCATTTTTATGTGTAGTGTTATGTTTGAGTAATAAAATGTAAAGAATTTTCTTAAAGAAAGTACTTAGATTTATATACTGGTAAATGCACAAGGAATTAAATAACAAAATTCCTGAATAAAACTTTTAGTACGGAGGCTTATTTACATTGTGCAGAAGGTTGAAGTTGAAAGTAATGCATTTTTCCATAAGAACAAATGCTAAGAGAAGTACGAAATCGTACCACTCTAATACTTTTGCAAGTAGCAAAATCGTTTTGTGTCATGGCCTGGAACATAAAGACGGCAATGTCTGTGTCAATTTGACTAATTACAATTACACATTAAAAACTTTCTTCGGTTACACTTCACAAGTATACATTTTTTATAGTAGAGAAGTTGCATATATAAAATTAATTAAGAGTGTTTTATGAATCCCAAATTGTTAAAGAGGGTGCACAATTAAGTAAGGTTTTTTGAGTCGCAATTTCATAAAGTTTGAAAGTACCCCAAGTCTTTTTTACACGATGCATTGGTACCGTGTAAAAAAAATCCATATTATGTTAATTTCTCTATAAAAATAAAACATCTAGTTACCTCTTTTCAAAAAATGTATGAACTTTTTTTTACAAAATCATTTTAAAAAAAATGTGTAAAGAAAGATTTAGATGTATATGTTTTTTGTTGGGCCGCATTCATAGCCGAAATGGGCCGCATGCGGCCCGCGGGCCGCGGGTTGGACAAGCCTGATCTAGGGTATCATAAGAATTGGTCTTAGACCAATATTAGCTTTTTTACTTGTTTATAAATAAATTTTCACAAATCACTGGAAATTAGAAGTTAAATTATGCTCAGGAGAACTGTCAGAGAAATGTCATTACATTAGATTTACCCGGACTGCGTTCCAAAACATAGCTACAGTTGACTACAGTTGACTTCAATCGTTTCAAAACTCATTAGTCAACTGAAATATGTTAGGTGAGTTGACTATTGTGCGCTATGAAGTCAGTATAGTTAACTGTGGCTATGTTTTGGAATGCACTCCCGGTGTTTTAAAAACTTGTTCGATGAGTGCACAAAACCCCGGGTAAATTTGGGGAAAATTGTAGGGGAAGATTTACACGGTGTTTTCATCGAACAAACCTAATAATAAGTTAAGAAGTAGGCGAGATTTCTGAGTGTTTTACATTTAAATGTACGCGGCAAGAAAAGGAAGAAAAAAAAATCAAACTCTCTTTAAAACTTTTATGAATAAAGACAAAAAAATGTGAAAGCGCAAATTGCATGCAACGAAACAGAATGGAAAATATTTCGTTTTCGTAAATAAATGAGAAATGGCGGAGTTTTCACGTTTTACTCTCATAAAATGTTCCCGCGCTTCTGTGAAAACCGGTTTTCTTGAAAAAATCACAATGTTTGATCACATGTTGTTGCTGTAAATGGACACTACCAGATGTTGGCAAGACGTGGTGAAGTTGGATGGTGTGTGGGGCTTTTTCTTGACCACGTTTTAGGTTCTTATCTCGACTAAAAAGTGGTTTTTAAAACTACGGCAAAACTGATGGTGTATGGCGCCCTTAAGAACAGCAGTGAAGCACTTGCCTCTGCGGACATGACAATGTAAAAAAGCAATGAACTGGATAGAGAAAAAAAAGCTGACAGCTTCCAGAGAAGGGTTTCAGGAAATTTCCCAATGGGAGGAGCCACCTCTAGTCAGCCGAAGGCCGATGATTCTGTGTGTACTGTACAGTCCTATACTAAAACGTATATGATCTGAGAGGTATTATGTATGTATGCAATGCATGTTGGAGGAGCATCGGTAAGATCACGACAAGCGTTTCATAGTAAATGCGTCGATAAAAGGAACATCCTTTCAAAAGTTTCAATGAGCTTTTTGAATTATCATAGTGCTTCTTTCTTAATCTCATAACAGACTGGTTCAAGACTGGTTCCTGAGAACAGTAGTCTGCATGGCTATAAGGGAGGGAGCTGGGATGAAGAAAAGCAACGGTCAATGCTTCTGAAGAGGCGTTTCAGTAGACTACTTAGAGCGCTATTATTTTTATATGTTGTATGAGTAGAGAACGATGAAATTTGATCCAAAAAATATAATACTATCATCAAAACTTCAGAATATGCTTCAAATTACTCTGAACTTCAAATTAGAAATGAGAAATGGGTTACTTCGCACAATAGTTGAAAATCTCAACAGTTTAGATACGTGGAAAATTATATGAAATCAGCCCTTGTTGCATTTCTGCTAGAGGTCATCAGATAATCTTCTATAGAGGTTACTTCCAAGTGATTCCCATTATAAAAATTTCTCAGAACCTCCTTTATTGTCCTGTGACCTTTGCCAAGGCTCTTCCCCTGAAGACCTATAATTTTCATTCTGTACTCAGCTCTGGCTACTGCACCTTCCATAGTTGCAGAGGTTTGATATTCAGTAGTGTGTTCAGTGCGGCTATTGGTGATGTGCGCATGACAACATTGATATTTAGGCAGACTATTCTTTATATGGCTTAATTTGGCTTTGACCACATTGTGTTTCCCCCATGCTGTCATATAAGCTACCCCTATGTTACTATGAGTCTAATGACAGCCATGCCTTAATAAAGCAAGCTTATGTGTGGTACTGGTTGGTAATTTTATAGAATAAGGTTAGAATATTGTCAACATGTTGGAATAGATTCCAATCAAATCAATCAATTTTACTAATGCTTTTCAAAAATTAACTGCTGATATAAAAAAAATGGTAAAGATTGGCTTACCATACTTTTGCTGGCCCATCTTCATCATCCAAAACATAAGAGAGCTAGTCAAGTACAAAAATTGAGGGAAGCAAAGGTCTATGCTTATTACCGACAGTAGTGCTTAATTGTGTGCCAGTATCAAGAAACAGATGACGGTCTTCTTTATCTGCTTTTAAGGCAGGTAATGGAGAGAAGTTGCTTTTATTTTCCAAGTAATTACTAAAAATTTTCAATAAGATTGATCGCATATAAAAAATATATATATATAAAAACATCGCACTTCATTTGACTGGTCCTGAATACACTTTGGAAATAATATGGATCCCGTGAATCTCTTTCCATGTAAAAGAAATCGAAATATAGCTACCAGTACCACATGTATGTAGGTATGTAAAGTGTATAATTGGAAGCGAAATAGTTTTCATTTTAAAGAAAACAACAGACTGCTTGAAATCTATCTCCTTTCATTTTTCTTTAAGTAATCATCCATAATCCAAGAAACATGTTCTCTGCCTTCAAGTTGATGGGATATGCGTTCATATTTTGCACACTTTCAAAACCAAAGGACAATAATTTGCGCGTGTGTAACTTTTCAAAAACTTTACGTCAAAGTAAATCTTGTCCTGTCAACGGCTTGTAATGGAACTTCATTGGCGTGAAGCAATAACTATTGCAAAATCACTCAAAAGTAATGGGATACGTTATCGAGCTGACTAACTACATACTATACAAGCTCTCTAGCGCTCTAGACTCTTGACTAGACGTGACGGCATGGTTTCGTGGAAAACGTAAATTTACGATTCCATTCAACTGACACTTTGCTGATCTCTGGAATTCCTTACTTGGTGAAGTACTCGAGCCGAATTGACTTTAATGAGAACAGTAAATCCGTGCAGACTTATATAACTGACATCTAGACTAATGTTAGTTATAAGATTCGAGGAAAAGTGAAGAAAAGCGACAAATTGTTTCTGAGAAATTGTGCAAAAGTAAACTTTTCATTTTCTTGATATACACATTTTTGTTTTTGTATAGGTGATGATAAGAAATGTTTTTGATAAACAAGATAATTTCTATTAAGGTAAGTGAGTGTACTCAAAGAGAAATATGAGTATCATTTGTAACAATAGTTGAGTTCGTTTATTCTTGTCAAAACTCTTACTATTCACTTTTCCAAATTTGTTTAAGGAAATAAAGATCGAAAATGGTATTATAAAAACTGCTCAAAAGAATCAAGATAAGTTTGAAATCGCGAATAGTGGATAAGCTCTAGAAGTAGTTTTCTGTGGTATATGTAGAACTCATTTAGAAGAAAAATTGACCTATTGATCAAGTTGTATATCTCCTTCTCAGCTTCAAAAATTATCTTTTATCAAATTGTTAAAGTTTGTGCAAAGATACATGTTTACAGTTTATTCATTTTAATGGATTTGCAGATTTCAAATAATAAACGATTATAAGAATGACTAGTGCGTTAAATACATAAAGGCGAATTAATAGTTTTTGTTCTATTGGATGTTACCAAAATCTTTATTCGTCACTTTCTTTTTAACAAATTTGTGTGATGAACTTTTTTTTCTATAGGTTAATTAGACTTTGATTATCAATTTCATTTGTAATAGATAACAATGGTTTTATTCTCTAATTGATCTCAATCTTCTCCTTCCTCAGTTATTTTTGGAGTACCACAAGCATCCATTCTTGTATCCCACTTTTTAGTTTTTTTTTATGATGATTGGCCACCTATCTATGATAATGACATTCTCTATGAGAATGAGCCACTGGAATTTAATGAATGTTGATTTATGTATAGTAAAATAATACGGAATTTCTGGAAATATAAACATTTGCTGACTTATTGGCTACAATTGGTGATATCTCCTAAGATATTCCATATTAATGGATTTCCGGCAATCGGTATCTTGTTACATTGTAGATGCTTTGATAAAATTCGTTAAATTCGCAATTTGATAAAAGACACAAAACTTATATTAAAATATTTAATTCCTGCGCGAAATCAACCCATTTATGATAAATTCATTCATAACTTACTAAGAAAGCTAGAATGACCTAAATGAAAGTGTCCCTGAAATCGTCGTATGCATTGCAGATATCCAAAACAATTCATGAATGCAAAACTGAGATATACGCTAAAAATTAACAACGATTCGGATAAGGCAATGAAAATGGATAAGTTGTAAATCTGAGATATCCACGAAAATAGAATCTACAAGGGAAGACGAATGTTGAAAGCCAAAGAAAAGCATGGAGTAGGCTGTGATAAACAAAAATGTACCTAAAGTTTAAAAAAAATAACGTAGATAGAAATCAAAATAATGGCTGAAAACTTAAGTATTAATTACTCCTATTATGGATTTTTTTTTATATATAAACACAATTTAAGAATGTCTGTTCACTAGAAACTACAAGCCTCCAAGAATCGCAAAAATATCACAAAGTGGAACATAACTTTCGCTTTTGAATTCAAATGAGATATGAAAGCGAAACCTCGAGCGGAAGCAAACGTTGACAGAAAATCTTATCACATTGGTGGTATCACCTTCGGATTCACTTTCTTTTTCGACAAATTTGATAAATTTAAATGTATCCAAAGTGAATATTAATCTACTGTGATAACGATTACTTTAGCGATTCGCAAATGAAATTATTAACCTACCTATCTAATCCAGTCTCCTATAAATGTAGCCTCTCATGTTAATAAAATGTAATTTTAATTGCTCACCTACAATTCACGAAGTCAATAAATTTCTCTTCTCGCTGAAATGCAAACTCAGAGTGGGAAAATAATAAAAGAGAGAGATAAATAAAAGAGAACAGAATTTATATTAGTGTTCGTTTCTCTTTTATATGGCTTCGATAGCGTAAATATAATTTTTAGCTCTGTCGCATTTATGCAGCTCTATTTTCGCTTCAGTTTCGCTGTTGAGGACGTTCGCCAAATTGTTTGCTGGGTAGTTTCGTTCTTGAATTCCATAAAATGGTCGTAGTTTCACGGTTCTAAATCTTGAACTCTTTATGAAAAATGGTCACTGACGTCTTCAGCTCAACGCCCTCTTAGGGTTTCTACGAAAACTGCCTGCAAACAACATGATTTGTAAACGATTTGCTTTGCTAGCAAATCGTAATCTCTGGCGTAAACTTCGAGAGCAAATTGGATATCGAGTAGAAAACAGAATACCAGGAACATGATTCTTGACTTATCAACAGGATATTCTCTCTCGATAGCGAATTGCTTTAGATCCTAGACGAACTGAGAATGATATTAAAACGAAGTTAAATGCGCACAATATGTTTGTGTTGTAGGTATTATATACTTATTTGATATTAAGAGAAGCGAGCTAAACTCGTGCCGTAAGCGATTCTCGAAAAGCGAGTTTTTATTGATATTTAATTAAAGCGATGAAAATCTACATTTATTCATTTTAAGTGGGAAATAATGTCCGTTGACATTATTTGTCTGGGTCACTTTATTGCACCTGTAATTATATCAATTTTCCCAGATAAACACTAGACATATCTGCATCAGCACTTGATGAGTCATTTATATCTTTTTCAGAGAACTAAGAAATCTCGCAGCAAATTCGAAGCACAGGCGAATAGCGAAATTAGAGAAATGGAGAAACCTCGGGTAAAAAACGGACTTGTCGTGCTGAGTTCTTTATTTTCCTCTCATTACCCTTCAAGCAAGGCGAAACAAAAACGTAACGAAAATGTAAACATGCTTGCATAGAATAGAAGTGTACCCAAAAGAAACGCTTTGGTGTTGTGAATGCGAAGTAGAAACGAAGACTTCGCAAACTGTACTCTAAAATGTTTCGTTTTCGGAACGAAAATTACGATTAGTTTACGTAACGTTTTGAATGCGGATTTAATGGCTTTTGAAGAGAACAACAGATTTTCCTATTTTAATTTATTTGATAGCATCACAAACCTAAATAAGAATAGAACAAAAAAGGGTTTATTAAGGAACCTCAGCTAACACTACGTTACAACATTATTAGGTATACATTGAGTATGACGTAGATAATTGGAATTATCGATAGAGTACAAAAGTGCAATAATAATAATATAAGTATATATAATCAAATTTTTTACACTTTAATATTTTTATTTTGCTATCAGAGTCACAAACAAATTAACATGCACAAACAGCTGTTTGCTGTCAGGCTCTATGGCACACAACTCTATAAATTCAGAAGTACGTTTTCAATACATTTTCGTTTCACTTTGAGTGTACACTCAAATGCTTAGAGAGAGGTACGTTTTCAATACGTTTTTGTTACGCTGCACTGTGATGTTCATGTACTATAGGGGCTTGGGTGTATTAGTGAAAAAGCAATTCGTAAAGTTTACGTTTTCGTTTCATTTCAGGTGTATACTCTCATATGCTTAGAGGGTAGTAAGAAAATCAGAGAAACGAAGGAATCTCGGGGGAAATTCAAAATTCTCATTTATTGCTCGGTAACGTGTCTCATCAACTCCAACACTCCAAACTAATTTGAAAAGATTTGGAGAGGCTAGTGAAAATACAAACAATTTGTCATTTTTACTACAAATTAGAATTTTACAACATCTAGATTAAACAAATACAAATTCCTTCGTTTACCTATTTGATTATGTATTATTTAATTATTATCCGGTAAATCTTGATATTCCGGGCACTTTTATTACCAGCTACATACATATTTCATTTAAAAGGAACAAGCGAAAAACTAAAAGAAAAACTTGTCTGCATATAGCTAAACTCATAGCAATCCTTCGCTCATATTTTAAAGTATAAAGTGCGCAATGCCAACCTATCGGAGAGTAAGAAATTTCTGATCATTTCTTTGAACAAAGTGCTTACACAACTCATAATCATCGCCTCAATCAATTTATCTTGTTTCTTAATAGATCCTAAAAGATACTGAATAATATAATGTTGATAAGTGTAGCGAACATTAATCCTCTGATAGGATATATTGCTCTCGCATTAATTGCATCTGCAGCGGAAACGTCTTGTAAGTTGAACATGGTTAATTGCATCGTGATCCGAACAAAAGATCAAGAGAGTCTGCTGTTGCAGCAGACTTATTGAAGTTAAAGTTGCCTTCATTTGAAGTGAATAAAGGCAGATTGAAAGATTGAGAAAATTTTAAATTTATTTAATTTTTTTTAGTAGTTATTTTATGCCACGTATAAGAAGGTCATCAAATCTACGACCCACAAGTATTTGGACTTTTTTGTTAGAGTAACACAGTACCATTTATCCTATGTGTACGATTATTTCTACATGGAATTTTGATTTTTTTTCGTGTTATCCTACCTGCTCGACAGTATTCAGTCACATAATCCTCAAAATTGAGAGTCGTAGTTGCATGTGCGAATATACCTCGAAGCTAGGGCTCAACAAAGTCAAAATTTTGTTCTTAAAAAGTTACTCTTTTTTATTCTTTTCTCTTTTCTTAAGCCTTCTCTCAATAAAAAGTCTTACTTACTCGAAGTTCAGAAGGTATTTTTTGATGAGAAATATTTGACGTACCTTTCCGAAATTCCATGGCTTCCTCAACCTATAATTTCTCCATGATTTTGAGAGATTACTTAACTTGTTGGTGCAAATATATATGAAAGTGAGAAAAATGGATATCTCAATTTCCATACCTATGGGTCATGAGTAACTTCTAGCTGGATCTCCTGTACATACATATGTACCATGGTATAAAGAGTAAGAAGTTATGTTCCATCTCAGTATGAGAGAAACACTTTTTCTCATTTCATTGCGTCATCAGTTGCCAAAAGTTTTGATAGCTGTGGAAGAAATCGTAAGCGAATAAATTGAGTTGAGTTTGTAAATGCATATTTAATAGAAGCAAAGGCAATCTTTTAAAATGGTTAATTGTGCAGGAAAAGGTTGCAAAAAATAAAAAATAATGTCTTCCCGTACATTTCCTTGGGAACTGTTATTGAAAAAACGAGAATTTTCGCCTTTGCGTTATAATATTTAATTTATTGTACTTCAAAGAATGGATTATATACAAAGCAATACTAATACAAAATACTAATAATAAAGCGTGATTAACTTGATGGGAATTGATGCCGATACATGTGCCTTTGCTGAACGATGATAGAAGAAGGAAAATACTTCGGTCGTCAAGTCATATCGTCCCCTCACGATATACAGAGTAACAAGGTATGATTGTCAAGTGCTTGTGACGTCACACGAATCGACTCTTAAAACGGGGAAAAATAAAGTGATAATATTTATGTAAATTTATTCCACTGGATGCTTCTGATGTTGAATCCGAAGGGATAATAGAAGGCCTAAGTAATGTTGAAGATAGTGATGATGAAGAAATCTTGAAAGATTTGTACACAGAAAATGAAATATCCCTTCAACTACAACAAAATCAAGTTTCTGATCAATATTTTCTAGTGATAATACCAGCGAGTCAAAGCCAACGAAATGTTATCTATCGCACTACCACTGCTAAGTGGGATTCCTCAAAGCTCTATATTAGCTCCTTAGCTTTTCAGTCTATTTATAAATGACTTGCTTGATATTCTCCAGGATGCATATATCCACTTATATTTCAATAGACCTATAGGGCTTTTAGCAGCCTACATTGAACGAATGAATTGTGATCTTAACAGAATTTATGTCTAGTCGAAGAATAATCAGTTGGTTTTAAATCCTGTCAAATCTCACTGTGTTTACTTCTACAATAAAAAACTGAATTTTTCTGATATATCACCAGTGGTCTCAAACAACGTTTCGCTGCCTATGTTAAATAAAGTCACTACTCTTGGTATTATTTTTAACAACGATATTAAGTGTTGCGACTTCGTTAACAATGTTATTAGAAAACTTTCTGCAGGGCTTTGGAGTCTCTGACTCTCAGCGATTATCCTATCTATTGAAAATCTCATCAGATTAATTAAAGTTTTAATTTTCCCCCACTTCACTTATGGCAGTATTTTATTTCCTAAATTGGATAGTTTTTGTATGCGTAAGATGGAAGTATCATTCAACGACTGCATTCTTTGTTTACGGACTTTGCAGGCTTGACCATGTTTCGTCTTTTCGATCTCGAGTGCTTGGATGTCCACTGTTTCCCTATTTCCACCGACGCACGTGCTCTAGTTATAGATTATACAATATAAATTTAATTAGTTGTGATAGACCTAGATACTTTCGAAAAATTTTTCAGTTCACAATATCACGGCATAATAGGAATATAATACTCCCACGTTTTTATAAATCTTACATGGAAGGTTCTTATCTTGTCCAAAATGCTCGTCTGTGGAATAACCTTCACTTGAGTGTCCAAACTGCAGGCACTGTCGGTGCATTTAAGCGCGACATATTGAAACACTTATAGTATTATATTACTCTATTGTTATTATGAATTATATTTATGATATCCAACGCAGAATTTATGTGTACATTTTTTAATATAAATTTAATTTTTTATAATTTAGAAAAACTTTATCTCCATTTCTCTTCTTTCTGTTTATTATAAACTATCTCTAGCTCCTTTATATCTAATGTACAAAAAAAGATTATTAACTCTTGTGTACAGTATCCTTAAATAAATACCAGGAGTAGCAAGGAGCAATAGAGCATACAACATAGAAAAGGAGAAAAAGTGTTAGAGAGTCCGAACACTGGTGAGTCAATTGATTGTCCAGTCAGCGACTGGTCTGTTGATTTGTCACCGACTGATAGATCTTTAATTGTTGCTAGTTGACTATCGTTGCATTTGCGCATATTGCATCGTCTCCTGTCAGATTAGTAATCGAGTCAAAGGCGTTGAATTTTATTTCGATTTTCATTAAAAACTCGCAGTGTTCTTAAAAACAGTTTCTGGTGGTTGAAGGGAAGAAGAAGAACGATTTCAAGAAAAGATATGAAAGACTCCATCTATGGCAAAAAGGGCAATATCAAACTGCTATAAATTTTTAAGGATGCGGAAGACCCAATCCTATTTCAAATGTTTTATAGGATGACTAAGGACAGTTCCGATGAATTGGTAAACATTGTTGGTGAAAAAATAAGAAAAAAGACACAAATTTGAGGAAAGTTTTGTCAGTAGAAGAACGTATTTTAATCACACTTCGGTAAGTAAATTTTCTTTTAACAAAATCATTTCCTTTATTTAAATTTTTAATATTATAAAAGAAAAAAATAAGCAATTTCATTTAGCAAAAAGCAAGAATAGGTTATGAAAAAATGACTTCTGCTGCATTCACAATGCTGAGTGGAGCAGATTGGGGCAGAGTGAGCTTTGAGTCCAGAGCAAAGCTGTTCACAATACAGCGCAGAGTGAAATTTGAACTTTGAAATTAAACGTAACAAATCGCCGTAACAACGCCAAATCAACAACGAACTTTGAAATTAATATAACAAAATGCCATAGCAACGCCAAATCAACATGCTTGTCGTTGTCAAAATAATAAATTCGAAAAAGGAGACATCTGTTGCACCCTTAGATCATATAATAAAAAGGATAGGCTATGAGGAAGAAAAACTTAAGCATTTTTCTGCATGTAGTAGAACCGCATCGATGTATTCGTTTTAGTCAAGGAAGTAGTAAACTACGATATTTTCACACCGGGCGAATAATTTAGTGGTTGAAACTTTATTAAGTATTGCAGAAATTCAATAGAAGAGATCCCATTATATCACAACATTTTTAAATTAATTTTTAAGCTTATAAATTTATAATATTTTTATAACTTTTTACATTTATACGAATTTTTCTAGTGCCCCGTTTATTTTCTGATAATATTTTTTGGCGTTGCCTTTGTTTAGCTACTGTAACTTAAGGCGACAATGACAATTCAATTATAAAGCCTAGTACGGAGTTCGAGTAAAACAGTACGGAGTTCAGGTAAAAAGTGACATTTCCATACAAATTTTACCGCTGCTAAAATCCCAAGCAAAAATTTTACTGAGGTCTTTACTAGTCCAGTACGGAGTTCACTGGTAAAAAGTGCCATTTTTTCTATTATAAGGTAGATGGCGTTTTGAAATTCTCCACTCATTTTACTGATCATTTTAATGTACGGAGCAATAAAATGCTGGTAAAACTTTCTTTGATTGTTCACAAAGCGAGTTTATTTAACTTTTCCCGTGCATTTCCTTGATGACGATACACATTTAGACCTGCCGCAGCAACAATCTCGTCGTTGCTATGAAGATATATATCGTTTATAAATAATAATCACTTAACATTTTTAAAAATATTTCCCATCAATTATGATTTCAACAGCTGAAACTTCGTTTTCTCCACATAAAACTTACGTCAACTTTTTACCAGCGTTAAAATGCTATTTTTTGGAGACCGCGTTAAATTTTACCCATACCCGAACTCCATACTAGGCTTAAACAAACAAACTGGCATTGGAAAATGTTATATTTTTTCACACGGCTGTATATTTTTATAAATATTTCACTCTTATTTTTTTTTAAACACTATAACTTATTATTAAAAGAATTAAGCTTGCCTGCAAAATGGTCTCCTAAGAGAATATCACCGGTTGTTTCTGCACCACAGCACAGCGAGTCTCGATTATAGAAAATCCCGTTCACAAATCTATATTTCACTATTGCAGCACACTACTATTAAGTAAAAATCACTTTTAATTAGTTATTTACTACAAAATCTCTAAATCAACTTCAACTTCTTGTCATAAAATCTGAAATGTAAGAAATAAATTAGAATTGTTGAACTGACGAATAACAAGACGATACCCTTCTTGTCATTTCTCATACGTGCCTTAAGTAAAAATGCTTATCACACGAACACGAATTTTACACAGCATATAACATATAGCCTATCCTTCTCGTTATATGATCTAAGGTTGGACCATGAGATTGCTTCGAAACTAGATAAAAATTAACGTATTTTTGTTTTGTTTTTTATATTACAAAGTTTGCAAAAAATACCTATCTCTTGTTTTTTATTAGCATTCATAAAAAATATTAAATCAGAAAATAACATTCAAACATGTTAGTTATGATATAAAGAAATATGCAGCTTTCCCACGCCATATACCTACATGCTAGTAGTTCGAAATTCCAGCTTGTAAGCTTTCGAAAATGCTAGCGTGAAATTAGAATAGAACCTATTTTCATGCAGTTCCAGTCAGCGCTACTCTGAGCAAAAAAAAAAGTATGTCAGTTGCCGCTCTACGCTACTCAGCCGACTCACAATGATTAGCATTGAATTATTTCGATAGAGATATATTATTATTATATTTTTAGCAAAACACAAATTTTCAATCACATTGTATTGGAATAATGAAAGAAGTAAATAAACAAGCGGCCAATCGCGAGACTGATTCGTACACGAGGGGTTCAGTACCATCGTACAAAATTTAGAAATATGTACCTACTTTTTATTTATTTTTTCAAATGAGAATTTGTGTCATTTGATAAAATAATGCCTACTTATGATAATAATGAATAAGAAGAAAACGAGCAAAAAACGTCGAAAAAATCCCGTTTATTGTATGGGGCTCCCTTTAATTTAATTTAATTTTTATTATTTGTTGTTATAGCGGCAATAGAAATACACACTTTGTGAAAATTTTAACGATCTACAGTTCATGAGATACAACCTGGTGACAGATAGACGGACGGACATTGGAGGCTTAGTAATATAGGGTTCCCGTTTTTACTTTTTGGGTACGGAACCCCAAAGCTCTTAAAATATGTATATAAAACACTCAAAAATGGCGACAAGCGGAAACAAGAGTAGTGAAATTCTAGTTCAATTATAAGATTTGGATCAATGTTTGACATAAGAATTATTATGTAAAAAAGTAAGTATTTCAATGCAATGTGTTTGAAAATTTCGATTGATAGCTGAAAATACATTTGTTTCTTTCATCAATATAATTCAGACCAACTTCATGATACTCTGAAAAAAACCCACTTTATGCACACCTATTTTTCAGGTATCAACACTTCCTGTTGTCTCTATATTCTAAGATCAGCACGTACTAATTGAGTGGAAAACAGGGCTGCAATTGCAATAAAGTGGAGTAAAATTGAACCGTTAAAGTAAGAAATATTGAATGTTTGTGGAATTAAAAATTAAAAGATTATAAAAATAAAGATATTAGATAGAAACACAACCTCACTATCAGCCATTTTTGACAATATTAATTTGTGATTTTGTGAACGTATAATGTAAACAACATCAGCGCGCTGTTCCAGGAGTTGGTGCATCAGCATTTGTGGTCCCAGCGCTGGTGTTCTACCAGACGCTGATGAATCAGCGCTGGTCAATCACGACCACACGTATTTAACATGAATTCCATTTGAACTGTACGGCTGCGATGGGAAGAGAGCTATTAGTTAAACATACTCAGAAATGTCCCACAACTTTTAAATACTGACAGGACGCGGAGCCAAAGTAGATTGCGAGGCTTGCCAAGATATCATTAAGTATATAATAACAAATCTGGCATTCCCACGGCTTTAACAGCATGTGTAGATACTTTCTAGATTTGTAATAATTTTTTTGTAATGCTATATATTTTTTATGGACATATAGACTATTCAGTAACGCTAAATTACCATGATATATTTTTTAATTTATTTAAAACAAATTTAGAATTTATAAATCTGTTTTTAAATTGTCTATTTATTTTCTAATTTGTAAAATATAAGGTATTTTATTTCATGTACCTATGTAGTTAATTAGTTAATTTTGAAGAAGAGTATAGATGTTCAGTGAGCTAAATTATTAGTCAGCCTTTACTTAAGTTTAAGTTGCTACTAGACAATAGGGTATTACTGCCAATACCGGCCACAAAAGCAAAATTCTGACTGGCAGAAATCAAAATATGCAGAGTAGACCGGGGTCGAAAGTAACAATTTAACTTTGGAGCTCGGTTGGGTATGAACTATTCCAGTTATGAGAAAACTATTAATACCCCAAGCATACAAATTTATTTCAAAAATCTTAGCATTTAAGCCTTCAGGATAGTAAAATCAGAATATTCAATAAAAAATGAAAAGTAGGGAAAATGTTACAACCGCCAACGACACCGGGGCGTTAGTAACACTGTATGGAGTCGATGATAATACAGTTTTAATTAATCAAATTCAATAAAAATATAATAAATGTCTCTCCAATTAACACAAACAAAATAAAATATTCATCTTTTCTTACATTTCAGCTAAAGTTATAGGAACACAGTATCTTTAAAAACTAATAGAAGGTATAAATACATATAAATCACTCTGAATAGCAATTATGAAAAATATATAAGTCATTTTGTTGGGTACATTCTTCATGTGACCAACTCTTACACTCTATGCATTGCACCCATTTCTTGCCTGGGCGACTTCCACTATATGACCAATAATGCACTTCATCTTCTTCATCACTTTCCTCTTTCCTGTCCATTTTGTTTGGTTTATTTTTTTTTATTTTTTTTATAAGATTTCTTTGGTTTTGATTCATAAATATTTTTTCTTCGCTTTACTCTTCTTCCTTTCTTCATTCTTTGCTCTAATCTTTTCCGAGAACGGTTCACACGGGACAGATGTTGATGGAATAGGTTCATTATTCTTGTCGCTCGATGCGGTTGCGCTTAATGCGTTCATATTAGAAATTTTCGATAAGGGTTTTGGCCTATCTGTGACATAAGATGGAGCATAATCAAGAGCTGTAAATATATTTCTGTTGTAGGGAAATATGCCCGTGCACCCGAAGCCTGCTTGAATGTTGGTTGAAGTTAGAACCATAGAAAGAGCCGTTTTTATTATAGAGGGGATGTTATAAATTTTCATTATTTTCCCTGGGCTATTGCGCATCCAAGCATCGCAACTGGTGTTTACGCCTTTTTTTAGTGGCCGATATACTGAACGGTCTAGTGGCTGTAGTTTATGACTGCAGTGGGAAGGAAAAGACAGCACTACTATACCATTTTCACAGTAATAATCAAGAGCTTGGATAGATATGTGAGATGAAGGGTTATCCAATAGCAGAAGAACTTTGTTTCGTGCTGTTGCAGACGTATATTTTTGGAAATGCTTTAAGAATATAAGGAACTCATTCTCTTGCATCCACCCGCTTGCATTTCTGGCGCCAATGCTTCCAGTTGGGCCGTCTCTAATAAAATGCTCTTGCTATCGGAGCCTGGGGAATATAAACATCGGAGGTATAAAATTGCCGATAGAATTGAGTGCGCAAGTAGCTGTGACCAAGTTTTCTCTTTCGGCAGATGTTAATACACCAACTTGTCTGGTTCCTCTTTTGGTAACCACTCTATCTGGGTTTTGCATATTTGTGATGCCTGTTTCGTCAACATTATACAAGTCCTTTGCTTCAAACTTGTATTTATCCATAACCTTTTGCAAATTGTCAAAGACGGCATCTACATTATTCTTATTAAAACTAGTGGCCCAAGACATACTGATGGGTTGTGCACATCTTATAGACAATTGTGGCCGCCTTTTCATGAAATTAGTAAACCAATCTGCACTAGCCATTTTGTTATCTTCCCACTGAAGTGGCATTGCTTTGGCATATACAATAGGCAGGAACAAGCCGTACTGACGATTATACGCTTCCTGCTTATATGAAATGCCCTCTTTTTGCAATGAAATTTCTTTTTTCAAAAATTTTTCGTTTGCATAAAGAGTTTTTTCCACTCAATTCTCGAGCTGCAGACTTAGCAGCAAACTGAGTCAATTTCTTTTGACTTCTTTCGCTATGAATTTTTATAGCAAAACTCTATGAAATGCTGGTCCCGCATAGGGCTAAGTCTTACTAGGCATTCAGGTAAATACGTAGTATTTCGCCTCATATAATTCACACTTAACATTTATTTTAAGTCTATATATGAGGTCCGCTTGGCTGTTTGCTTTGGCATATACGGCAGGCAGGAACCAAGCCGTACTAACGATTATACGATTTCTGCTTATATAAAATGCCCTCTTTTTGCAATGAAATATCATTTTCAAAAATTATTCGTTTGCATAAAGAGTTTTTCCACTCAATTCTCGAGCTGCGGACTTAGCAACAAACTGAGTCAATTTCTTTTGACTTCTTTCGCTATGAATTTTCATAGCAAAACTCTCTATACAATGCTAGCCCCGCATAGGGCAAAATCTTGCTAGGCATTCAAGTAATTACGTAGTATTTCGCCTCATATAATTCACACTTAAAATTTATTTTAAGTCTATATATGAGGTCAGCTTGGCTGTTTGCTTTGGCATATACGGCAGGCAGGAACCAAGCCGTAAAATTTTTCGTTTGCCTAAAGAGTTTTTTCCACTGGCATTGACAATTTATATTTCTGTGCCATTGCAAATGCAAGCCTTCTGACTTTTTTGGGACAAAAACCGTAATATATTTCTTCTGCTGTTATTATATAATCTGCCATTGTTTTCCCTTGATCCTCACTAAAAACTTTGTTCCAAGCTTTATAGCCCATCGTAACTGAAGAGTTACCACTCTTTGTCAAAGATATTTGCTACTCAAAACTAACTGCACTCAAATATAAAAAAAAAGAAAAAGTATACCTACTTACTTGCAACGGAAATATTTATATTGGAATTTTAACACGTTAAAAAAGATTACTTTGCCGCACTGAATATATACTTTTGTTTCTGCACACGTCTACTACGTTACTCGTCTAACGGTGAACTGAGATGTATTTGCCAAACGTCTAACGTCATTCTATACATAACACACGCGTATGTATATATTATATATTTGTAAATATTTAGGTTGTTACTTTCGTCCCCTGTTACTTTCGACCCCGGTCTGCCCTACTTTTGATTTGTTCATTAAATTTACCACCGTCGTCCACCAGTACTGTTAACAATAAATTGTTACTGCCAGGGTAAATACTTAGCATAACTTAACATCTTTTCTCATCTCCTATACGAACAAAATAGTTTGTCTCTCATTCGGATACTGTTTTTACAGCGAAATCCTATCTTATTCTTAATTTTAAAGATGAAAGGTACAACAGCTTTTATATGCACAATCTGTAATTATTTTTAAAAAATAATGTGTGGTCAGGTAGTTCAACCTCCAAAGTATATATGCACTAAAAGGATCACAGAAGTGATAACGCTTGCGAACAAGATATAAAAATTAATTATAAATACACTGTAAAAGATGACCATTGTTTCTCTGGAGGGTGGGAAACCACAGCCCCTCTCATTGATTATGTCACCGGTAAATAAATCTCAACTGACCAGAATGATTCAAACACAGGGGAAAAACTACTGCCTGTTAACTGTCAGAGACAGAGGGAAAACCACATCCTGCCTCTCCTATTTAGTTAAAATGACATGACGATAATCCTCACTTGACTTAATTAAAATTATATTTAATTTAATGCAAATTGGATAAATATGATTAGCGATATCACCTCTATAAGAATAACACGCACCGTGCTATATTTTTACATAAATAACTACGGATTTAAACAACTTAAAATTACCACATAATTAATTTGTAATTCTGTATTTCACGCTACGACTACAATACATACTTTTATTTTTATTTTACTCAAGTCTGCCCTTAGCTGGCTAGTTACTTCCTTGAGATACACCTTTTTACACACTCACATCTCAAAGCGGCAAATATCTCGAAGCCAGTTTCTTTTTCCTAAATGCCTTTTCGCTACACAACCCAAAAATAAAACATTTTACGACCTGTGCAAGGTTATGAAAGACTAAAAAGGAAAGAGTCTTCTTCATAGAATCCCTGATAGTAATTTTGTCGATACATTCATGCTAGTAATTTATCTCAGGGACTTATGATCTCGTTCCTTCTTTTTTTTATATAAGGGAAAGGAATGTCGAGAACTAAAACTACATTTACTTATATTAGCTGCGTTTTTTTATACTGATCCGGTTCATTGGAAATTTCAAGTTGATTTGGTTCTAAAAAATGTCTGTAGGTAGCTATGATTTTACATATGAGGGAAATTATCAAATTGCCATGATTTCAATCTTCACAATACGTCAAAATAGAACTTGAGTAAAATTTGGTTCAAATTTTGAAGTTTTTACCCAACAAAAGCATGGCAATGTGATGATTTGTTATGAATTTAGAAAACCATGTAAATTTATAACCGTTTTGACACCGACGTCAATCGATAATCTCCTTTGATCCGGATCAGATCACGGAGATAAAAAAAAACGCAGCTATTGTCATCTTACACTATTAAGCGTGAAATACAATTACGGCTAATCTGTCGACTGCGACTTGAGTTTAAGTCGAAGTCGACGCTGAGGTGAAATTTGTAATTAAATTAAAGCTTCAACTGCTTGAACAAACCAGAAGTCCCAACTTCTGCGATTGAACTGAAGTTGGCCGCAGCGAACACAAACTTTGCACTTTGAGCAAAGTTTAATTTCAGTCGGAATCGCAGTCGTAGTCGAAGTTGCAATTGTATCTTGCGACATGTACAAAGTCGAAGCCGAAGTCAAAGTCGTAATTATAATTCGCGCTTTAAGCCACATTTGCTTTCAGCTGGCATTAACCAGTAACGATGAAAGCGCACAAATAAATTGTCAATTTTTTGCAATTTTTAGTTTATTTTTATCTTGTCCCATACGAGATTCTAATTCACAATTTTTAGAATCGTAGATGGAATAGAATTTTTTTTAAGAACTGCTTATTTTTACGATTTTAAATTAAATTAATAAATGTATCTCTTGTATTTATCAATTTAGAATCGTAAAAATAAAAAGTTCTATAAAAATTCTTCTATTCCATCTACTGGGTGGCGCAAAAGTACTGGCACTATAGAAATTACTTTTATCTTTTTTATATGACATTTTCTGTTATTCTTATATTGAAAATTGTGTAGTAAACAAATGTAAAATTACTAAAAATAAACATGGATCGTTATACTCCCCAAGAACGTGGAATAATCGTGTCATTGATCTTACGGAATAATTCATCAGTGATAAAAACACAACATGAATTTCGTCGACGATTTCCCCGCCGTCCGGCACGGGTTGTTCGTACAATGCGACTCTTTGCCACACGCCTGGAAGCAACTGGCGCAGCATTGGATAAACCTAAGTCTGGTAAACCAAGAACAGGCCGTTCAGCCGGAAATATCGATGCTGTGCGCGAAGATCCGGAAGAGTGTCCAGAAAAATCAACGAGGCGACGTGGCACGAAATTAGGCATTTCCAGGTGGACTCTGCAGCGTATTTTGGTCAAAGACTTGAAGATGTTTCCGTATAAAACTCAGATGACTCATCAGCTGCTGCCTACTAAACACTCAGCTCGTCTAGAGTCCAGCCAGCGCGTCATAAACCTCAACCTTGAAGAGGATGATATTTTTTTCAAAATTGGTTATGAGTGACGAAGCGCATTTCCATCTCTCGCGGCATGTCAATAAGCAGAATACTCGCTTCTTGGGCGCTGAAAATCTGCGCATTATTCAAGAAACACCTTCACACCCACTAAAAGTTACTGTATGGTGTGGCGTCTGTGCTGAAAGAGTGATCGGACCCTATTTTTTCGAAGACGCTGCAGGCAATGCGATAACTGTCACTGGCGGGCGCTACAGAACCATGTTACGTGAGTTCTTCATACCCACTTTGGATGAATTAGGGCTATAGCACATCTGGTTCCAAAAAGACGGCGCAACGGCACACACAGCGTGCGACACTATGGACTTAGCGAGGTACGCTTTTCCAGGCCTTGTTATCTCTCGTTTTGGCGATTTGCCTTGGCCTGCAAAATCACCCGATCTAACCTGTCCAGACTTTTTTCTTTGGGGTTAATTTAAATCACTGGTGTATGTTAATAAGCCACAGACTCTCGCAGCCCTAAAAGAAAACATTCATCAAGAAATAAGGTACATATCGCAGGAAGTGTTACGGCAAGTTATGGAAAATGACGTCACTATTTAAGAGACATCATCTTCAAATCCTAATGCGACGAAATGTCATGGTACAAATATATATATATAAAAAACTAATTCTAGTTTTCTAATTTAGAACAGAAGTTGTAGCTGAACCAAATAGGGTCAATACTTTTGCGCCACTCAGTATATAATCGATTCTAAAAATTGTGAGTTCGAGTTCCGTATGGGACAAGATAAAAAAAAAATAAAAATTTAACTTACATTTTATTTAAAACACTGTAATTTATTATTGAAACAATTAAACTTGCCTGTAAAATGACTTCCTACGGCAATAACTCCGGTTGTTTCTGCAGCACAGCACAGCGCACTTCACCTCCATAATTCAAGAACCCGAAATTTCGATTGTCTAAAATCTCTTGCACAAAACAATATTTCATTATTATAAAGTTTAAATTACTTTTAATCACACCATTTTTTTTCGTAAATTTAGAAATGTCAGAAAGGAGCAGAAATGTCGAACTGACAGCGAATAAAGTACCAAATGCTCTTGTCATTCCCCCGTGGTCTCCAAACAAAAAATGTTTATCACACCTACACGAATTTTACACAGCATAAGCAATTGAATATTTCAAAATTTTAACATTAAGTGAAAGAATGTTTTCAATCCAGGAATAATATTCAATTTAATTAAATATAAATTAAACGTCTTAGGCAATTACCGTAATCACCGAAATAACAATTTCCCTTAGTGGCAAACTGTTTTTTGAGAAAAATCGCTATAAATTCGCAAAACGGGGAGTCGAAGCAGTTATTAAGTATACTTGCATTTTACGTAACTAAATTTCATTCACTCTTGCTTGGATTTTTAATATGATATCATTAACTCTATGTTCCCGATTTACATAAACATAGGATCGTTAATAGCTGTTATAATTGTTTGGAGGTTGATTGTATCATTCATTTTGTTAGCCACTTACACTATCCACAAGTCATCATTGCCAATTTTTAATGTTCATAAATTATCCGATTATGAAAAAGAAATCGCGAGATCTACACTTGGGAGGAAAGCATAATCATGATCATGCATAATATTTCTGTTAATATTTCTACTCCAACTTTTAAGACAATAGTCGCGAGAACAAATTGTTGTTAAATAGCCAAAGGCAGAATGTATTGTTCGAGTCATCAACAAAAGGAGGCGGAAATCTAATTCGCTTGAGATACGTCTCAATAAAAGAATGATCCATTGTTGGGCTTCCATTTGGGTTTATTCGCGACGCGTTACTATACTTTTGGATGAAAGGCGCATTCACAACCCGAAATATATGTTGGCATTAAGTACCTGTTTTACCTTTTCATTTTATTTTTATATCTCGGTAAAGAAATCTTTAAAAGGGTGCACATTAACATTTCGCGCAATATTTTCTTCTCTGCTTATTGTTAGGAGTCGTGGATATTATCCTTTTACCTGTGTTGTTGAATTTGTGTTAAAGGAAGCAGAAGAGGTTAGCTCAGTGGTTAACTGAAAGAAACTCCTCGGAAGTTGTTATTATAAGAATGAAAATGAGCATTCGAGAATTTGAAGTACATAATGTATATGTATGAATATGTATGATTAAAAATGCTTTCAAATGGAAAAAAAAACAATAGTCACAGTAGTCACTAACAGATAAATGGAGTAGGTATACGGGTATCGCAGGGGGGGGGGGGGGGCATGTCAACCGTTTCTGAGTTATAGGGTGATTGAGAAAATATTCTAGTTTTCCACAAAACACCCTGCCCTTTCGAGTATCAGTAATGCCAGTCCATGCTTGACAACAACTTATTGGTCGAAGCGAGACCTATCTAAAATCTCTGCCGATCAGTGGATCACGCCTCCCGGCTGTTTTAGGGTAACTCCACTCCGAGAGCCAAGTATCTGAGCATGCAATGCTTAAGCTACCATAACTTCAAATCCTAAGTTGCAGTATGCATTTTATGCAAGAGACATATTTCTCCCATTGTGTAGTCTAGAGTATGTGCACTCAAGCAAGCTAGACACTGACATTCTCTCTCTCTGCCCGCTTATGGGCTACCACTACCACCAGGATGCTCCCATCAAGGAGCCTACAACCGTGTTGAGATGAATAGCAAAACAATAGTAAAACTATCCAGGGATCCTCAACTCCGTGGTAAGTAAGCAATGTCAGCTACCCAATTGGTATGGCTGCGTAATCCACGACCTTATATTATAAGGCCATGCTTACTCCCAGCGGATTCTCCAAGTAGATTCCTTATAAAACGAGACTGGTCGCTCCGTTCGGGCTTAATCTTATTAGCACACAAAGTGTCGCAAGTGGACCACGAGAAGGTCGAGTTCCTTCCTTCAAGTAAGGAGAGACTAGAGATTACAGCCCGTAATCAGCCTTTCCCTTGACTCTGTTTTCGCTTGGTGGCATTGCGCTTAACTAAATCCTTCTGCAAGCTGCCGATGCAGCTCTACAGTAAAAGAAGGAACACCGTATAAAAAGGAAGTAGAAGACGAACCATCATTTGGAGATAGGTGGAATAAACGGGATTTAACCTTATGGCAGTCTTAGGCCTTTTAGAATCTTATTTTTTAAAAACCTTTCTTGGTGAACATTGAAATATAAGTAATATCGCCTCACTAAATCCTTACGCAAGCTGCCGATGCAGCTCTACAGTAAAAGAAGGAACACCGTATAAAAACGAAGTAGAAGACGAACCATCATTTGGAGATAGGTGGAATAAACGGGATTTAACGTTATGCCAGTCTTAGGCATTTTAGAATCTTATTTTTTAAAAACCTTTCTTGGTGAACATTGAAATATAAGTAATATCGCCATGCGAAATTTCTGCGTTCTATTTATTGTTATCTTAGAAATAAACTGATAAATGGGTTTAGGTCTTAGTTAATTTTAAGCCTCTTAGAAGTTGAAATTTTCAAAAATTGACGAAGAATCACTGCTGAGACTCCAACAAGGTGATGAATAGCGGCACGTGCTATTCAGGTGGCTCTCTATAAAGTGTACCTAGTACACGTGATTCTATGCTGAGGTGATTTATATATCATTAATCACACGATTATAGGCACGTTTATTCCTTTGGCTCGTTAAAGGAATTTTTAGGAAAAAGTGATAAGTCACACTTGCAAATGTTACAATTCAATTTATTCTAGCACAGATGTGGACTGCTTAAAGTCTCAAACTTAACCGAGAAACTAATGGAGCTCAGTTAAAAACAACAATAACAGAAAATAGAGGAACTTATTTATGGCAATGAATATTTATATACATATGTTTGTGTAGGTGCAGTTTTATTCTAGATGAAGAGTTGATGACGAGTAATTTTCGTTATAGACTTTTCAGCCTTGGCCTAAACAATCACCATGCAAAATATCAGCTTCCTAAGCCTCAGTGATCACTCAGTAAGTCAGTGAGTGAGTGGTATTTGGCTTTTATAGTTATAGAAGATTAAGAAAAAATTTAACTATTTGAAGACTTTCTATTTACTCACAAAAAGTATCTGGATATGTATTTAATAGTCATTATCAGTGTTATGTGCATTACTAGCTTCGCCGAATTGCTGACGAAAAATAAGAAATTGGTTTTATTTAGCTTCACTTTCTAATATTTGTTTGTTTCAAATACTGCGATGGATTTTGCAACTACTCAACTACAATATTTCTACTTAACCGATTGGCGGACGTTATTTGTAAGTTACGGTCCGACCTCCTTGTCGTGGTTATAAAATGAAAGGGTCTAATGAGTAGAATACGATCAGCCACGTGGCGTTATTCTAAATAAAATATGGCGGACACCTCAAGATGGCAGTTAAGGAGTTTGCGTCCTTCGTAAATAGTAACTCAAACTATAAATGCGTGCTTTGTAAATACTAATTTAAACTATAACCCTTTTATTTAAAACACTTATTAAACTATATTATTAAACTAGATATGTTACAGTCAAAACACGATTTTACTAGGAAATTCTAGTTCTAACAAAGCGCTCTCGGTAATTCTAGTTTTAACTAATATAACACAGTTAAAACTAGAATTAACGAGAGCGCTTTGTTAGGACTAGTATTAACTAAAGAATATTTAGTAAATTCTGATTGTGGTTGAATTCTCGCGTAGCTCTTAGTTAACTCTAGAACTGACTGGTTGCTATAGTAAATTTGCGTTACAATTACATTCTCTCGCCATTAAAGCTTGATGTTTATTAAGGATGTGGCTATTTATACATACAGTATGTATACGCAATAGGTGAAGGGGGGGGGGGGCGTACAGATCAGTGACACACACGCGCCCCCGCACACGTAGCCACACACACACACATCCGATCGCGCATACACACACACATACACACACATCCGATCGCGCATACACACACACACAACTGCGCGAGTTAAGTTTATTTAGAACTTAACAACAAAAAATAAAATAAATAAAACACAATTAAATAAAAGAAAATATAATTTTTATTAACTTTGTCCGAACACGAATAGAATCAAAACTAGAGTGGCTCTTCTAAAATATTTTTACATGTTACTTGCCACTGATCACGTAACATTCAACGTGACTTCGTACAAGTGAGCGAAGGTAATTATGCTGACAGAAAGTAAACATGAATTGGAAGCTTTTTATGTGAATATGTGAAAAGGTATATTATATTTTATGCGAAAGCATTTTCATGTCAAAATGCTGTCGATGCTACCGGTTGTGGCGGGTCTTGTCCATAACTCGCGCAAGGATGTGTGTTTGGATGTGTGTGTGGGTACGTGTGCTGGGGGGTGTGTGTGTGTTACTGATCTGTACGCCCCCCTCACCTCTTGCGTATACATACTGTATTACTATTACTAAGACTTCGCTGACCGTCCGTCACCAGGTTGTATCTCATGATAGATAGTTGAAATATTGTGTTTTTCTATTTGCGATATAACAACAACAAATAATAAAAATAAAATAAAATTAAAAATTAAAGGGGACCCGCATACAAGAAACGTGATTTTTCGGCGTTTTTCCTCGTTTTATTCTCATTCATTAGTATTTTCATAAGTAGGCATTGTTTTTTGCAAATGACATCATTATTATTACTTTTTCCAATGACGCCTACTCTCATTTGAAAAAATGAATAAAAAGTACAGTATGTTAAATTTTGTACGATGGTACGGAACCCTTCGTGCGCGAGTCCGACTCGCACTTGACCGGTTATTTAGGGCTCCATACCCAAAGGGTAACAACGGGAACCCTATTACTAAGAGTTCGCTGTAAGTCCATCCGCCACCAGGTTGTATCTCATGAACCGTAATAGCTAGACAGTTAAAATTTTCACAGACTGTGTTTTTCTATTTGCGATATAACAACAAATAATAAAAATAAAATTAAATTAAAAATAATAGGGGGCCCACATACAAGAAACGTGATTTTTTCGGCGTTTTTCATTCTTATTATTATCTGTCTGTCACCGGGCTGTATCTCATTAACCGTAACAGGTAGATAGTTGAAATTTTCACAGAGTGTGTATTCCTATTGCCGCTATAACAACAAATAATAAAAATAAAATTAAAGAAACCTGATTTTCTCGGCGTTTTTCCTCGTTTTATTCTCACTCATTATTATTATCATAAGTAAGAATTTTTTTTTAAATGACAGCATTATTTTTTCAAATGACAGCATTAGTTTTTCACATGACGCCTACTCTCATTTGAAAAAATAAATAAAAAGTACATAGGGTTAAATTTTGTACGATGGTTCGTGCGCGAGTCCGACTCGCACTTGGCCGGTTATTATTATTTTAGGTTAAATATTTTGGGTAGAATCTTCCCTCAAGAAATAAACTCTGGACTTGGTTTACCTTAAATGGTTTTACTAATTAATTTCATTCCTTCTTTTTCCTTTTCTTTCTAGTTTTTGGACGATGTGCTGCGGCTTAACATGCTGTATCATTTGATAGAAGATAAAAGCAAGGAAGTAGATATTTTTATACCCTAGATGAAATCTATAGGGGTATACTAAGTTTGTCATTCCGTTTGTAACACCTCGAAATAATGATGGTAGAGCAAAATGAATTGGACACCCACGCATAATATTAAAAGTTATTTTGATTTTTGCATCTCCGTCCGTCCGTCCGTCTGTCTGTGCGCACGATAACTCGAGAACGCGTATACCTAGAGAGCTGAAATTTTACACAGACTTTAAAAAAAAAAGTAAAATTAAGTTCGAAAATGACACAAATCGGGCAACTCCTTCGTGGGATTGCCATACAAAACTTTCGTTTTTCACTATATATTTGGACACTGCGTGAGAACGCGTCGACATAGAGAGCTGAAATTTGGTACGTGGTGTTTTCATTATACTAGCAAATAAAATTTTAAAAATGGACTAAATCGGGCAACCCATTCTTGGTGTTGCCATAGAAAAATCTAGGTTTTTTATGTATACTGTGAAAACGATTAGTCGAAGACATTTTTATTGTACTAAAAACTTTTTCAGAATATAAAATCCTATAAAATTGATTATAATCAAGATGAAAACAAACTTCGCAGAAAATATGCGAAGCCCAGGAATACAATAGAACAAGCTTCAGAAAACTATGGAAAAGCACCGCCAATTATAATTTAAAGACGAATAAAAAGATGACAGAACTCGAGACACGAATCTACCGCCACTGAATATTTAAAATTCTAAAAGGAATCTAACACAAAAGATGTTGCACAATACAAATAAGATGTTGCGGATTAGCTTTTCAAACCATTATATCGCCTTAACTCTTTCGCCTATGAAAGCTTAAAAACCTTTCTGTCCACGGAATAGGTCTGCCTCGATACATTTTGTATGAAAATCAATCCAAATTGGAGCAGAAAAAAAAATTATCCTTTTTTTTTGTAATTTTTTAAAAAGAAATTTATTATAATTTTTTATTTATAAAATTTTACAGTCTTCACATATTTTTACTACTGTTCTTCTTCATTGATGCATTTGTATGGCACTTGTTATATTGCTGGCTGTAAGCAAATTGGATTAGCAAAGATACGTAAGAAAATCTGGTTTTGCGCTGTATTTTATCATTAATTCAGCATATGAAACAGGATTTTTTACAGTTGATGTAGACAACGATGCTGATTGCCCACGGTTCGTGTTCAGTTGCGAAATTCTGTAAATTTGGATGCAATTCTTGAATTATTCATACGTTTTGCGATTTGTGGAGTTACCAGCTGATTCACTAAGGAATATTATTTGCGTTCTTGATTTGTTGCTTCTCGTTTACTATTCTGTAGGTATATAATGAATGATGCTATTGCCAATGTCCATCTATATGTTTGACATTCACATTGTGTATTCGCCTAGCATTCGATCAATTAAGTTAACACCGCCTTGTGCTAATTATCGCATGTGTTTCTTACTTCACCAAAAACTTCAATATCATAATATACTGACGACAGAACTATATTATTTTTCTTAGGCACATATGAAATCAATGAAACATCATCTTCGAACTCAAGTTGTGTGGGTAATACTAGGGGGCTGTGATGTGGTAGAATTTCTTAAAGAAAGTCCCTCATTTGTGTCTCACTGTTGCTATTGGAATTTCTCAACAGCTTCTTCAAATGACATAAAGTTGTCGGCAACAATTGTTGTATCACTTCCTAAATTTGTGAGTTCAATATATCCTTTTTCATTGATTGATCTCTCACTGCTAGCCTGATTCTTTTCCAGTATACAAAATGCCTTTATAGAGCATTGGATGGAACCCTTGATGCCATTTGTAGCCGGTGTATATGCAGCCTTTTGATTGTAGTTGAGTATAGCTACATAATACGACCCGTTTTGTTCTACTTTGATCGCTCAGCCCTCAAACCTTATGTACCGATTTATGACCCAAAATCGATTTAGCTGCATTTAAGCTCTAAAAATTATATGAGCTATTATTTTCCAAAGCTTAATATTACCGTTCTTGAAAAATCACGGCACTGCTAGATTTTTTAGACTCTTCTCTTCATTATATATTTTTACTTCACTTTCAGCCTTTGTCTCACCTTCACGCATTACGATGTCGACCACCTTTTCACTAATTATTGTTATGAAAATTTGAAGGGATCTTTGCCCAATTCTAAGGAAGGCCACCACTGCACAATCACCGACTTTAGTCAGTGACTTAAAAGTCATTTCACTTTGCTCGTAACACGCAGCAGCGTTCGCTATCGCTCTCTTTTACGTCAGTCAGCAACTAAAAAATCAGAAAGGAATTGACGGTTGGCAACTGAATCGAATCGACTATTGTGCTCAGCCTACATCAGCAACGTTAATACCAATCAGATTATTGTTGCTGATTGCAGCCGCAGGATATAAGTAAGTTTTGTTGAATGTTTATTAAGTACCTATTTTGTAAAACAGAAATAGCGGTAAGTTAAGTTTTTTCTTTTTTTTATTATACCCTAGATAAAATCTAAAGGGTATACTAAGTATGTCATTCCGTTTGTAACACCTAGCAATAATGATGGTAGAGCAAAATGGATTGGACACCCATTCATAAAATTCAAAGTTATTTTGAATTTTGCATGTCCGTCTGTCCATCCGTCCGTCCGTCCGTCTGTCCGTCCGTCCGTCTGTCTGTCCGTCTTCACGATAGCTTGAGAACGCATGTACTTAGAGAGCTGAAATTTTGCACATGGGCTTTAAAAAAAGTAAAGTTCACAAATGGAAGAAATCGGGTAACTTCTTCGTAGGGTTGCCATATAAAAACTTCATTTCTCACTATATATTTGGACACTGCCTGAGAACGCGTAGACATATAGAGCTGAAATTTTTTACCTAGTGCGTTCACAACAATAGTAAATACAATTTCATAAAGTAACTAAATTCGGTGACCCCTTCTTGGTGTTGCCATATACAAATTTATGATTTTTACGAATGCTATACGGTTTTAATGTACTGAAAAGTTCTTCAGAATATGAAGTCATATAAAATTAGTTATAATCATTTTTGCTATTCGACGAACCGTTCTCGAGATATATTCAAAGACCACTTCAAAAATCAAACTTGGGCAGATGGTGACCATACGAAATTACAAACGAGCATTCATCTAGGGTATCACAAGAATTGATCTTAGACCAATTCTAGCATTTTTTCTTGTGTTATTTAATTTTAAATACATACATTGTTATCAGTGAGTGAGACTAGACGTGAAGTCCTGACTTCTGACTATCAGCCGAAGCAGGTCGGCACGCTAGCACACCTTAGTTAGCTGCGTAGAGTGTGGGCGGGGAAGGAGGGGGGGTTGGTTAACACGAACAACCTACCGCTGCCACGTACTGAAGGGACTGCTTCTCATCACTTATCTGTAGATAATGCGAGGACTTGGTCAAAGATAACCTAATAAGTTAAGTTAACTTTGATTTGGTGTTCTGTCATTAGATGCCATTTCCGCATACTCTCTTCTGACATTGCGGGCATCATAGTACAATGTCCCTAGCGAATGTCCCTATGAAGCGGAGTAGTGGACCTAATCAACATGCATACGAGAGAGGCTCCGCGAGGGTGAGGGAAGAAATAAAAAGACCTCACAGAGTTATTCCGTTAATAACAATTAGAATTTCTTTCGTTAACTGGCATGGAACAACGTTGCAGATACTATATCTAAGCGGCTACTGAGCATACAAGTTATGTAGATACCGACGAACATTGCTTCAATTTATTCACGCTTTGCAAATTTTGGTTGCCTTCACTTAAACATCATTTCCCTCTCTCTTCTTTTTTCTACCAAATTAACTTCAAATATGACAAACTTGAAACATATAATTAATATAGATAAGCTATATAAATCTAAATTTTGTCGCAACTTCAAAACTATGCCAACCTTATTGCTTAAAAATGTTGTTCCTAAAAAACATCATAGGGTTAAATATTTAGAGTGATCGAGATCAAGGTATATTCAACTTCTACCACAGCATAACGTACGAAAGTACCTACATATAACTAGATGCTCACTTCTAGCACCGAGACCTATTTCTATGCATGTACCTATATATACTGTGTATGCTCAGCACTCAATTCAATGACAATATTAACCTCACTCTTTACGATATAAACCCCATCATTGGAATACATATAACCTACATGTATACAACAATCATCAATTCAGTTATGTAATAATATTAAAGAAAATTATGTATTACATGCTGAAGTTAAGCAACAGAATACATAGAACATATGTATCATTATCATTAACAATCTATTGAATATGAAATATAATAATCTCAAAGCCATATATGTATAGTTAAAATAAAATATATCAAAAACGGCAACAACTTACATTTCTTTCTTGTGGGGTCCACCACTTTGTGGCCTCCGTGTGTGCCACTATTCAATTACAGTAAACTCTTAGGCCAGGATAGTGCCGGATTACTGGAAAAAGACGAGAAAAACACACAATCTGTTCGGAAATTGTTTGTTTACAGTAGCGTTTTCAGCAACATGTCTCAACGTGATACCTCCTCCACGCCCGTCTGAAAGCGACGCATTACTTGAGTAGCGGATTGGCGCAGTCACGGGATTATAGAGAGTCTACAATCAGACATTTCTGCACCCATTTGATTGGCCTCATTCCACTATACAAGTATATTTCGAAAATGCCAGTTGCTCTAGTATGCTAATTATCTACTACCGATGAGAATTAATGTTCCTTAAACCCCGGGTTTTCGAGTACCCGGTTTTCATCCGGGTACCAGATTTCACGGGTAAGAGTCGACCAACCCGGGTACCCGATTCTTTGGAATCGGATTGTTAGGAATCGATTCTTTCGAATCGGGTAGTGAAGAAACGATTCCTCGGAATCTGGTATTGCAAAATTAATTTGGTTAATTAATATGGAAAATCAAGCAAAGCGCGATTCGGGTAGCAGAATTAATTGTTTTATTATGACTGAGTTCACGAATTTCGTAATATACCGGAGTATTAAAAAATTAAGAACCGATTGTACCCAGATACCTGGAATTCGGAATCGGGAATCGATTATATCCGGATACCCGGGTACCCGAGTAAACTTGAAATCGAAATCTTGGAATCGAGTACCCGGGTATCCGATTCCACTTTAACCCGGGTACAAACCGGAAAATTTGCGAATAGATTCCATCGAGCTTATTTGTAGTAATACCCTAGACACACGACGCTAAAGAATGATAATTGACGCAAGAATGATCATTGCTCACATCGTGTGTCTGTACATAATTGAAGTTATGATCATTTCTTTCATCAAAGTTTCATCATTGATTTTAATGATGGAATTAGAAGGTCATAGATTCGTATTATTTAAAGTTTTTGTCGACAGAGACGCTTGCGGTGGTAAGATATCAAATTTTTTGGAATCCAATTCTGGGAAAGTTTGACAGTAATCAACTGATTCTGTTCTATGTATAGAAAAGAGAGAATTGTGTAGCATACTAGTTTTTTTAATTGAACAACCGGTTTTAATGAATGCAGCTTGTCTAAATCCTTTGTTGCACTGTGATCTGTCAAATCGAATTGTCATCAATGTATCGTGTGTTTGCCTTACAGATATGATCATTGGTAACTATAACGTAATTGAATCAATGATCATAGTGGGACATCGTGTGCCTAGGGTATAAGGCTAATGATCCTCAGTACATTCGGGCCGTAATGCTCCAGTGGACTAAAAACCACTGGGTAGCACCTTTTTCATAAAAAAAAATGTGCTAGCTTATTTCTCATTTAGAAGCAACACTGGTGTCAGCTAAGTTGTCAACATCTTCCCTTTGAATTTCGCGAGGAGCAGTTCTAAACTCTTGTAGTTAACTAAAATATTCCTTACTTACTTTGATAAAATTATGTAGTACATATAACAGAAACTGCTGTTTTTCCTTTCAGACTATCGGTTTGTCGAAAACCCTGACAGCAGAAGACAGAATCGGAAAAATAGGAGAAAAAGGAAGAGGGAGGTGTTAGCAAATGATGTAATGTATATGATTCCAGAAACACTCATCATTTCACCGGTATAAATTTACTAATTTAAGCGCTCCGCTATGGAATATTTTTTTTCCACCATCTGGAAAACTGTATCATGTCAAATTACTGTCACCTGAGCTGTTATGATTTTTCGCTGGTAGCTCAGCTGCTTACATGGGAGTGTGGATTACACGTACAAGAAGTATTTCACTACAGCTTGCATGCTAGCTTCCTCATGTAATCCCGAGATAAGGTTTGACCTTGGATAGGGGCGCAAAATGTAAGCTTTTAAGGGAATGCTGCATCTCCCACAAAATGTGGGAAATATCACTGTTATAATTATACTTTGGTAAAAGTTTTGGTGCCGGAACAGAAAAAAATTCCAGACCCTAAACATTTGATGAAGTGTAGGAAATTTTAAAACACCGCAATCACTGTTTGCAAAGCAATCTGCAATAAGGCCGACAGTAAAACTTCCATCACCATCCGAAATGACCAAAAAGATAATCGAAAAATACCCTTTATAATTAACAGCCGATACGGTTTCTAGCTTGGTTTTACGTTTTTGGTCGGGTTACTTACATAGATGACCGATTTTTGGGTATTATTTTCGGGAAAAACTCCGATCGTTCTGTTCAATTCAGCGACGTTTCGCGTCAGAGTGCGGCGTTTTTTCAGGAGCTCTGTTAAAAATTATTAAAAATTTATGAAAAAGAGCCGCACTCTGACCCGAAACGTCGAGCAAATGAATTAAAACTTATATATTGTTGCGAGCGTGGCCTTTGGTTCGTTATTTAAAACACAATATTAAATATTTAATATACAAGTTCTTTACTTCACTCTAATCTTATAAAATTCACAAACCTTCAATTAATCAACTCAACTTTAATTATCGCTAATACTGTACTTTCAATTATCCCAATCTAATTAGAACACTTTCGCCTGTTTATTATTTTTGCTTATTAACACTGCAATGTCTGAGATAAGACTCCTTTTCTAGCGGTGACAACTGTTATATTAAAACCCTAGAAACTGCCCAGATTCTTTTAGACTGTTCTGTTCCAGAATCTTCTTGACTATTCTATTCCTGAATCTTCCCGAAAATTCCATCATCGATTCTCCTAACCTGAAGTTGTTTACTCTCCACTCCCAGTAGATGTCACCAGTTCTCTCTTTCTGTTGCACGTAACACTGCCCCCTTCTTAAAATTGTTGGTCCCGAACAATAGGTGGTCCACTGTCCTAATGCTCGTAGTATTGACACAAGCGGTCTAAATAAACAATTTTACGCTTGCCTCTTGTGCTACGCTGAATCCTGTATACCACCTCATTAATTCTAGTTACTTCTGAATACGGTCTCTCCGAGTGTTGTTCTAGTTTTGGAGAAAATTCCCTTAAGTAATTTCGGGTTGTACAGCCGAACTAGATCACCTTCGTTAAATTCTGCGGAATTAGAACGTAAGTCATAGCGGGTCTTCATCCGATCAGTATTTGCTGCTAATTTCGTTCTCGTGGCTTCGTGGACATCAGCTAATTGTTGTTTGAGCTCCGATACGTAGTCTTCTGGTAACTTTTGTTTACCTCTGAGGGTACCAAATTTGAGGTTGCTAGGTAAACGCATCTCCCTTCCGAATATGACCTTAGCTGGGGTTTGTCCGGTAGTGTTATGAACGGCTGATCTATAAGCTATTAGGAATATAGGAATACGTCGACCCCAATCGCGTTGATGATAGTCAACTACTTTCTTTAGATGCTGGACCAATGCTCTGTTGAAGCGCTCCTCCATGCCAACAGATTGTGGGTGTAGAGGAATTTTTCTGGTTTTTCTTATTCCCAACTTTTTACACATTTCCTGGAAAGTCCGCGATTCGAAATTCCGTCCTTGGTCCGAATGAAGTTCGTGAGGCACACCAAATCTACTGACCCAATTTGTTATTATTTGTTCCGCAGCTGTGGTTGCCTCTTGATTAGGGATTATATAAACTTCAGGCCATTTACTGAAATTGTCAATGGCAACTAATATATAACGGTTACCGCCATCCGTTTCTAGAAAAGGTCCAGCGATGTCCACAGCTATCCTTTCAAAGGGGGCTCCGACATTTACTTATGCATTTCTCCTCTGCTTCTGTGTTGCGGCCCTTTGCAAGCAGCACAGACAGTGCATCTGCGGCACCACTCTTCCACATCTTCTCGCATATGTAGCCAATAAAACCTTTCTCGTATTTTGGAAATTGTTTTGTTCACTTCCAAATGTCCTTCAGAGGCTGCACCGTGCATATATTCTAGAACATCTTTGACGTTTGATGGTGGCACGACTATCCGCATTCGGACCAATTCGCCGTTAGGTGCTTCCCAGTTGCATTTTAATATACCACATTCAACATGAAGAGAGTTCCATTGAGCCCAGTAACTTTTCAGCTTCTCGCTACGTTCAGAAATATTCTTCGAGTCTGGTCTTTCCATGTCTTCTCTCCAAGCAAGAATAAGTGAAATATCCGGATCTTCTCGTTGTGCTGTTCGCAGGTCCTCGTTGTCTCAACCTGTAGATGGTTCAACGGTTACCAAGTGTACAGTTGCTGTTGTTTCTTTTTCTTCCACCCTGGTGAAATGTTTGCATTCAAGTTTGCATGGACGTCGTGAAAGGGCGTCTGCATTTCCATGAATACAATCTCTCCGGTGTTGGATTTCAAAATCATAAGCCTGGAGTCGCTCTATCGATCTCGCCACTTGTCCCTCAGAGTTCTTAAACTGTAGAAGCCATTTAAGCGCTGCATGGTCGGTGCAAAGGATGAATTTCTGCACGTGGAGATATTTATGAAAATGCTTTTTTGAATTTACAATGGCAAGTACCTCTTTTGTTCGTCCAAACGGGTTTCCAGGGATTTCTTTAGTTCCTCAAAAGCATCGTTTTGCTCGTCCAGACGGGTTTCCATAGATTTCTTCTGCTCATCAAAACGGGATTCCAGAGAATTCTTTTGTTCCTCAAAATCATACTTTTGCCCGTCCAGACGGGTTTCCATAGATTTCTTGTGTTCCTCGAGAGAATTCTTTTGTTCCACGTGAGAATTCTTTTGTTTCTCGAAAGATTTTTTTTGTCCCTCAAAAGCATTTTTTTGTTCATCAAAACGGGCTTCCATTTTGCTCATTAAAGTACTCAAAAGCTGTTCCATTTTCATCGCAGGCTCTTCTTCAGCTTCGGGTGCTTCCAAGTACTCTTCGAAAACAAATGTGTCAGGATAGTTTCCTTCCTATATCAAAACTTGTCTATGTCGCTCGACTAGAACTTTCTTTGCACCTGTTGTTTGTAATGACCGGTTCCCTAACTCCACTTTCAAATCCTGTATTTGAAGCTCCTACACTTTGGCCCCATTACTTTAGTAATTCACTTACAGTTGAATATAAATTATTTGCCAGAACTTTCAAAATATAATACAATTTCACAAAATTAATCACACTTTGAATTTTTAAGTCAATTGCCACCACTTTATTTCGCAAATTTATTTCACTTCTGACACCAGTTGTTGAGAGCGTAGACTTTGGTACGTTATTTAAAACACAATATTAAATATTTAATATACAAGTTCTTTACTTCACTCTAATCTTATAAAATTCATAAACCTTCAATTAATCAACTCAACTTTAATTATCGCTGATACTGTACTTTCAATTATCGCAATCCAATTAGAACACTTTCGCCTGTATATTATTTTCGCTTGTTAACACTGCAATGTCTGAGACAAGACTTTTCTAGCGGTGACAACTGTTATATTAATACCCTAAAAACTCTCCAGATTATTCTGAAGTGTTCTATTTCAGAATCTTCTTGACTATTTTATTCCTGAACCTTCCCGAAGATTCCATCATCGATTCTGCGAACCTGAAGTTGTTTACTCTCCATTCCCAGGAGATGTCACCAGTTGTCTCTTTCTGTTGCACGTAACAATATTTTTCAACAATTTGATACGTGCCAGTCCCATAAGACATTTTCGAAATTTTAAGAAACAGAATTAATTAAAAAAAAAATGATTTACGAAAAACGACTCAAATTTCAACATGAAAATTTTCAATCGATTTCATAAAATTTTTTGCAATACTGTGATAGAATTCCACGGGAACAACGTGAGTTATATCGTATCGAGAAAATAAAGTCCCAAGTTACACGTGGTATATGCGTTTAAAACCGAGAAAATAGTATGGGCAGGAATATGGGGTATACAAATCAGAGTTAATATTGATAAAAACTTAAAAAAAGGCGCCTCAGTATTCTAGGTAGAAGTATTTTATATGCCATCACTTTCGCCGTTTACACACCAATAAGAAAATGTATGTATATTTACCTACTACTAAAAGTCAAGCGAAACTGAAAGCCATTTCATCACCTGAGATCAAAACGAAGCTAATGCGGGAATGCATCTTGGTACCAAGAATCACCTAACACTACAATGGGTACCAAGATACTCCGAAATCGATGGACATTAAATTCCGAACACCGTGAAATTACAATAGGTAGGTACAATCATAGATGGCACAAGAACGGGAAGTCGCATGCATTACCAAAAAGGTATACAAAATTTATATGGCTGGGTGGTCTATTCCGGAATGGACTAGAACATTTGAAATGATGTATACGTCGAGTGAATCATATTTCTTCGTATCTGAAGTGTAATAATACCTTATTTTGGTTAACTGTATAAAGATTATAAGTCAATCAAAAGAAGAAATACATATAAAAAAATTATTTTAGTCTTCCCTACGGCCGTCCTAAACTACAACTCTAATCAAAAGTTGTTAGCAGGGTTAGTTACTAGTTTTTTTTTTATTTACTTGTTGACTAAAATGTTCAAATAACTCAAACAACTAAATTATTATTGAATTAGAATTAGTATTATTTATACTCAATCTTTGTTTAAACTGGATCTGGTAATTACGAGGCTTCGGTTCCTTCCACGTGCACGAAATCATCCGGATTCTCTTTCAGACTCGCAGAAATATCCTGCTTCCTTTCTCCGAGGTTACGCAAGGTAAATAGAAAAAAAAATCACTGGCGGTTTGATATTTGCCGAATTTCCCTTTTTATGGATCAAACATAATCTCCTCTGCTTTTTTTGTGGGTTATCTTGCGAGTCTTTCTGCCGGAAGAGGCCTTTTCCCCTCTGTCTGACATCTCATTTTTTGGAATGTTCCCCCTATTTTAATGTTGGACTTACAGATGTACCACATTTGTAGAGTTCAAGGTAATAATGGTAATAAAGGTCTACATAGGTTTTTTAACTGGTTTCGTCGAGTTAATTATTTCGTTATTGATTTGAGTTTCCTCACGCAAATCAGCAATTTGTTGTAAATTTTACTTATTTAAATTATTCGGTAATTATTCCAATTTGTTTTGTTCGTAATTCATGCCTTTTATCATAATTGACTGATTTATTTATCATGTTTTCCCTGTTTATTATGTTTATTTAATTTGTTATTTTCATTATATTAAGTACTTTTACTATAAGGAATCTTGTAGGGTGGTTAACTAACATCTATTTGTTAAATAAATTGTTAAATAAAGGTACGGGTTTTTAGCTTTTGGAACCTTGCGAAGGAAAATTACGATAGTGTGTCTTACAATATCCCCAGGCATCTCCCCGCACCCATTAATTTTTGCCAGTTTTGGTTATCGTTTAGATAAGAATGGGTCAAGAAGCTCAAGGCATTCAAGGAATAGACGTCGAACCCAGTTGTTGGTTATCACCAGGAAACGGAAGGCCCCTGACAACCAATAATTTTACAGCACTTACCACTCTAGTTAGTACATCTCTCCAATACTTTCATGTTGTGTTAGGACTAGAGATTCAACAGATTTGGCATTTCTTCTTGAGATTAACTTAAGGATATTTACGCAATGATCATTTGATTGTTCGTGCAGCTTGGCTTACTCAATAGACTACTTCCAATCATTGAAACCTCCGGAAAAAGACGAAAGTTTATTTTCAGGTTGGAAAAGCAGACAGGTCATCTAGATGAAAATATAAGTTTACGTCAATTTTTGTTTTTGCAACATCAATATTAGGCTCTTTTCCTGGAGGGATTGAATCTGCGCACATTTTCTTGTAAGTTGATGACTGAGTCTGAAGTTGAACTACTTGAGAGAGGTGGAAAAACAGTATTTTCTAAATTAATTTCTGGGCCTATTAGTTCAACTTGGTCTGGGTTTGTTGATTTGGGGGAGTAGTAAAAAACTTATTAATTCTAGGTACCTTTCTCCTCTGTTTTTGAGTGGCTGAGATTTTTTTTTATCAGCCATAGTCAACACAATGCGCGACTCGTTACTATCGTAGTCCAAACACCAGCCACTACAAATATTATAAACCGTAAGCAGTAATGCGTATCACAACTGAAAATGAAAGCAGTTCACAGAAAAATGACTCGCAAAACGCTTTGAAAACCAGACACTGAGCTACTGAACCAGAGACACAGACACTACTGGCAAAGATAACCTAATAAGAAGACAATTGACAATTTTTCGTGTTTTTTAGAATGAAACAAATAATATCATATACTTTCGTCTTTTGCATTAATGTAGTGCAACTGAGACAAAAAATTGAGAGAACGTAGGATTACCCGAATGACAAAATCTACCTTCAAAATCCTGTCAAACTATTCATAATAATGTAGATCGGAACACACTACCTCACTTTTTAATAAAAAGATAAATTTCGCTTTGCCCCAAGATGCTGAAAGGAGATGTAAAATTCCTCTCAAATTAAATTCAGAGAATCAGCATGAGTTTCTCCCACTTAATCTCTTCAGAGCAAAACGAATGTAAACAAAAGTACGTGCTGTTAAAATATCATAGGATTACAGCAACAACATGTGTCCATTACAGCAACAACATGCGACCAAACTCTGTCAATATTTCAGAAAAACGTGTTTGCACAAAACCGCGGGCATTTTATGAGAGTAAAATCTGAAAACTCCGCCGCCTTTTCTTTTATTTACGAACACGAATCATTTGCCATTCTGTTTCGTTGCATGTAATCTGCGCTTTCACATTTTATTCTTTATTCATAAAAGTTTAAATAGAGTTTGAGTTTTTTCTTATTTTTTCTTCTTCTCCCTTTCCTTTTTCAGCCGTGTGCATTTTAAATGTAAAACAATCGGAAATCTCACCTGCTTCTTAACGTATTTTTAAGCAGTGACATGTATAATATGGACTGACTACGTTTATAGAAATGCATTGCAAAAAGTGGGCTCACTTCTATATTGCTGACTCTTTCGGTTTTAGCACCAAGTACCAACTGAGAGAGAACTGTAAGCAAGAAATAAATAAGTGGGTCCGCCGAAATAAATAATGTTTTTAAATTAATTATTTAGGGTTATTACTGATAAAATTGTTTTGTTTAAGGCAATATATTCATAAGATGTGCAGTAGAAATTCGAAACGTTTTATTTTAATCGCTTTTCGAGCTGCGCGCAAATTTCTTCAACTTCCCGCCAATGATTTTCTCACTTTTGGCATCGGCGTAAGAACTTTTTTGACATAAGAAATTGAGCCCATATGAAATAAAAAGTTAAGCGGTCCATACCTAACTTGTTGGAATTTGTCTCAGATATCATTGGCGGATTTGCAAAAGGCTACCAGACAGACTGTATTTATACAGACTTTAGTAAAGCTTTCGACAATTTATCTCACTCCGTGATACTCTTTAAAATGGAAAAGTAAGGGTTTCCTCTAAAATTTCTTAATTGGACGGAGTCTTACTTAGATAACAGAACATATCAAATCTTATTTCGACATTCCATCTCAAGAATCTTGAAAGCTTCATCTGGCGTACCTCAAGGGAGTCAGTCACTTGGGCCCCTTGTTCTTTATTCTGTCTATTGATGACATTGTCTCTGTTGTGAAGTACTGCAAGGTCTTGATTTATGCTGACGACATTAAACTTTTCGCTCAGATTAAATCTTTTAACGATTGTGAGCTGGTACAGAGGGACCTTCACAGATTTTACGATTGGTGTAAAAGCAATAACTTGACACTCAATATGGACAAATGTGAGGTTATGACTTTCCACAGAAATCAGAAACCAATTTCTTACGATTATGTGTTCCCGAATTCCTCGATTCGCCGTGTGGGTGCAGTTTGTGACTTGGGTATCAAATGTGAACATAGATTGAATTTTATCTCCCACATAAACTACACAGTATCAAAGAGTAGTTCCATGCTGGGCTTTATAAAACGTTGGTCCCGAGAGCTTTCGAATCCTATCATAACCTTGCGTTTGTACACTTGCCTTGTAAGACCACTTCTTGAATACGCTAGCCAGGTCTGGTCTCCATTTTACAGTACACACATCGACCGTATCGAGTCTGTTCAACGGAACTTCCTATGATTTGCTCACAGGCACCTACCCTGGAAAAATTCATTAATTCTTCCACACTATGAGGACCGCTTAAAGCTTTTAAATATGCACTCGCTTAAGAAACGTCGTATAGTTGCCGATGTAACTTTTGTGCATCAGCTCTTAAACGCGAATATTGATTTCCCGTTGTTGCTTAACAAAATCTCTTTTCGTGATAGTAGGCACAATTTGAGAAGGCTACCTCTGTTGCATGTTAACTCCTCAAGGTCTACCTTTAGCATGCATGAACCTGTTCATCGCATGTGTATTACTGTTAATAATATGGCTGGGCAGTTTGTTCTTGACGTTTCTAAGCATGTTTTAAAAAAATCTTTATATAATATTTAATCTTTTTGTTTAACGCTTTTTGTGCATTGCATGTGTTGGTGCATTGGTGTTCGGTTTATGTTTATTTTAACATACTAAAACTGACACCGATTAAATGATGAAACGCATGTATTGTTGACCGTTTATTTATTAAACGTGTCCATGTAGCGAGCTTGTGTTAAGCTGGTTCTGATAGTCATAAATAATATTATATATGTCAGTGTTTTTAAGTTAACTTTGCTACTGGCGCTGGGTTATCGCATGGCAGGGCGGGCGGGTGGCTGAAAAGAAAAGACAAGACTACAAGAAGCTCATAGTTTTCACAACCGAAGTTACTGTCCCAAGTAACCTCGTTTTCAGCCCCTCACCTCCTCTTGACATACCCATAGTTTACTTGCGCCAGTACGAAAACGAGTTCCACTCACTTCAACCTTTTAGCGAAGTGGAACTTCAAATTGATATATTTTCTGCAATTGGTATAGCTTTTCATTCAGGTAGTCATTTATAATATTAGCTGGTGTGGAGCTTGTGAATTGTCAGGACATTTCTTTAAAAATGATTTCAAGTAAAAAAGTTATTATTAGAAAGACAATAAATCGTGTAAAGAAGAAATTAAAAGCAATTTTGGACGAGAGAATTCTAAGGAATAAGAATCTATGCGTACGAGAATGGATAAAGAGAAGATACGAATTGGGATCGTCGGAAAATCTTTTGAGGCAATTACGTACAGAGGATCCAGATTTGTCTAAAAAACACCTGCGGCTTACTCCAAGTTAATTTGATTGGTTACATGGCTCCTGATTTCTTAGATTTGTCCACTCTTTTCAGTTCCTCTTTAAAAGTGGACTGGATGCACTTGTATTTTACCTTTAAAGGAATTACATCTTCTTTATATGCTCCTAGATCATTAAGATCGTTTAGGAGCTTTTTTCAAGCCGCTTCACGAAAATCACGCTTCTTATAATGCTGTGAGTGTGCATCCTACAAAGCTGAGTGGTTTTCCAAACAGCCAATGAACATTAATATGTTTCCGCTGTCCACTTCTGGACAAATTGATTGCAAATAAAAATGTTTTAATTTATTGCTATCCTTTAAATCGTATAAAATTACAGCCAAAAATTAAATCCGTGCGTTCGTTTACCAAAAGCACAAAAGTATTGACAGTTCACAAGATCCACACCAGCTGATATTATAAATGAATCAAAATGTGTACGAATTGCAGAAAATATATCAATTTGACTATTTCTCAGGTTCCACTTCGTTAAAACGGTGAAGTGAGTGCAACTCGTTACCGTACTGGCGCAAGTAAACTGGTGGGTATGTCAAGACGCGGTGAGGGGCTGAAAACGAGGTTACGTGGGAAAATAACTCCGCTAATGAAAACTATGCTAAAGATTTGAAATTTTTAGCTTTCTTAGTAAAAAGCAGAATGAAGATATAAAAAAACAGGCTCAAAGTGTGGCTCAATGTTACTATGACATTTACGAGGAAGACTTTGTGCTAGACTGTTTACATTTTAAATTTTACATGGAAGCTGAGAAAATCACAAGAATTAGGGAGTGAAAGTACATTCCCAAACTTGGAGGTAGTTATCCGGATTTACTTGACGTTGTCAGTGACAAATTGCACAGCTGAGAGGAGCTGTTCGGTCTTAAAGAGAATCAAATCTGAAAATCGATCTACAATGGAAGTGGGTTGGGGAGGGGCGGAGTGGCGATAGAGGAGATTCCAGTAGTATACGCGCCTTCTCAACAGCTCCAAGATCAAACTCTGTAGGGGTGGCAACTCTGTTGACGTTGCTCTACAGAATAATCATAACGAAAATAATACACTTTGGTTTGCTGTGTATTAACCTCTTATCGCCGTTTAATTTAATTTTTTTTTTCTATCTCACTTGTGTCATCTGGTAATTAACTTGTTTCAAACCAATCTTGTTTTGCGCCCCCTTTACGAACCAAAACCATTGCGCCCCTGGACAAGTTACCCCATTTTGTCCAGATATAGAATCGGGAAATATTCCTGGCATAAAAGGATCCTCACAAGGGATGAGCCTAGATCTTTTGATATTGTGTAGTAATCAGCTCAGAATGATAAAATAAGTCTTAACTGGATAGTGTATATATATATAGACTGTCTCCAAGATGATGAAAAATCGGAGTCGGGCATATCCTATGCGAATGCGAGGCAATTACACAATATATATTTCAGGCATTTGGCTTACACCTTCGAAATAGTGCCGAATTCTAGAAAATTTCATTCTAAATAGTATGACTATTGGAGGTACGATATTTCAATGCTGTGGTTGTAATCAAATTGTTGTCGAATACTTGGGTTATCAGCTAAGGGTTAAACCTTGATTGGAATCTATACGATTCTGCTTAATGTTTGAATCGAATTGAATAGATCTTGAAACTAGTCACAATTATGGAAAAGGCAGGCAGATGAAGGAAAGAGTCATACGTTGCACATCGTAGTTGCCGAAACGATAAATCATCATTGAATCCTGAAATTGATATTGTTACGAGCGTGTCGTTAGTTCGTTCCTTCAGATATAACTCATAAGTTCTTTTACTTCATTCTATTTTTCCGTTTATAAAATTCACAAACAATTATAATATAACTAAATATAATCATCAATCAACTCTACTTTAATAATCACTAGTTAAAACGCTTTCGCCTGTTTATACTTTCAGTTGTATGCACTGCACTGCGTAAAACAAGATTCGTTCTCGGCGGTGAGAATTTATACTCTACAAATTGTCCTAGAACCTTCCCGAAGATTCCTTTTCAGAAATATCGATTCTCCGAACCTAAAGATGTTTACTGTCAGACCAATAGATGTCCAATTTCCTCTCTGAAAATGAACTGGTTCATGTCCGTATTTTTTTGTGTGACGTCTTCATTTCTTTCTTTCCTATTGCACGTAACAAACCTTCTTCTGTACTACCAGATTCGGGAAAATTTGCTTTGTTATTGGGTAGGGTAGCGGGGGGGGGGCAAAGTTGGCATAATCTCTAAATGTTGAAATCTCCGAATTTAAAATTTCATTCCCGAATTGAAGTTCAAGTTAAATGTAGTTATGGTACTATTTGGATTAAGAATAAAAAGATTTAAAAATGTGTATTTTTTAAAAAGAATTCTAAACCATGCGTATTATCAGTATTTATGACCTGAAGGCAATTGTGGGATTGTAATATTGTATTCTGGTGGCTTAAGTTCCGTTGCTTGGTGGGCAGATTCGAAAAGTCTGTTGAGGCGAACAAGAATTCTAGTAAAAGCTTCTGATAAAAATATTCGTTTAAATCGTCAGCGCATAATAACTGATTTTGAAGCAGTTTATATACGTTCCACCTGACAATATTTCCTGAATGTTTTTCACAAAAGCTGTTTGTTCCAATTCGAGCAAATATTGCGGTGCTTGACAAAAGGAAAGTTTGCCTAGGAAATATAGAGAAAATGAAAACACAATACACGCTCCATAATACATTCCTGGGGAAAATTGTATCTATTACTGTAATAGTCTGCCGTTTGCCGTCGCCGTCGCAATTGTGCTTAGGCCTTTTAGTCGGGGTGTGAATGTTGAAAAGTCTTGCATTTCTGCCAGTAAAAAATATATATTTTTTATTTTAATTGCATGATGGGCGATGTTTAAGATGCTGATTTAAGAAAAGTATATAATTGGTTCAATAGAAATTATATAAAATTCGAAAAAATAAGGAACCAAAGTATTCTTAGGAAATTTGGTCTATGAAATTTTGTCTATGAAAATATCCCTCGTACGCAAGATTCAGTTGAAGCATGACTTGGGCGCATTGTTGCTACTCGAAATATATCTAGCTTTGCTTTTTGGTATAGCCAAAGTCTTATAAGTGTAACCCGCAAGTGGTTGAGTAGCTACAAGTAAAAATAGTTTAAATAAATTTAGAATCTTACATAAATATAACTCTATAGTTAGAGTAATTAATTGAAACTTTGTATTAAAAAAACTATTTTTTATAATGTTATTTGTATAAAATTACTTTGTAAATACTTCAGTGGGGTCAAAATTATATTATTAATTCCATCTTAAGTTAATCGGTTCCTTTATCATTTTTTATGAAAGACAAAAAATCTTTCTGCACCTGAGCTGATATGGGACAGTGCTAAGAAACTTAAAGCCAAAACATTGAATTAGTCAAAGTCGACATTGTTCTAAACATATATCCCCCCTCCGCTCCATTAAATTTTTTTGATTATATAAATGAGCTTATAAATGCAAAGGTGAGTTCAGACATCATAAAAAATGATACCTACTAGGTATATTTATACTGCTCCAGAACTAAAATAAATATGTACACATTATTGGAAATAATTTTGGCCGCGTATTAAAAAATTCTCTAGCGTAGCCAAAATATTAGGGAGATATTCTTGCCACCAAAGAAGCCATTTACTAGGATTGTACATAGCTACTAAAGTGGCAACACTGTCTGGGCGTATGAAGAAAATTTAAATTTTCGTTTAAACGAAAAATGTGACAACTTAAAAGCAAAAAAGGTAGGTAAAAATAAATTTGGAAAAATTATAAGTGGTCAAATTAAAAATGAAAGATGAGAAATAAAAAAATATATATATACATATATATAATATGGATTTTATTTATATTGAAAGATATAAAAAATAAAACGGAAACATTACAAATAATACATATTTTTTAATTTGTTTTATTTTTTAGGTGTGGAACTAGTATCTTGGAAAGGTGATACGGTATTAGATATGTTTTTCTAATAAATATGTTTCAATTATTTTCGTTGATTTTTAGTTTGAATTATAAATTTTTGAATAAAAAAAAAACACAATTAATTTAAAAAGTTGATAGAAATTTTGTTCTTCTGAAAATGTTAGTTATTACCATTTATTTACCATACTTTTACCTTTTTGAATTGAATACGATATCCAAAATTCACAATTCTCCAAAACGAAAATTTTGGAAATTGCTCTAGAGATTTTGTCACCAATTGGAACAATTGGAAATTTTGTTTTATTGTAGTTTTAACTTTGTGATTTTGTTTTAAAGATTTTTCTTGGAGACTTGTTTTTAAGTAATGCTAACAAAACCATTTTGCTTTTGATTGCTTGGCTGAGTTAATTTCACATCACATTATTTTCTGCTACAAGATATACTAAGATTGTTTTGAGATTCTGGTGTCGGGGTGGACTATCAAACAGAAAATGTATAATCAGCATAATCCACAAAGGTGAGTTGATCAATCAATCTCTAGAATGCTGTGTGAGTTGTTCCTGATCGCTTATCAGCAGCATCGTACCCTCATTGCGTACATTTTCTTAGATTGCTTCCCGATTGTTGCTTAGTTATTGCCAGTTACTGGCTGGATAAAGTTCGATGGTGAAAATTATATCAATTCTATTCCTAGTTGTATCCCTGGGTTTCTACCAGAGTATAAAAATGATCGTGCGATCTGATTTTGATATGTTCCATAACCGCGGTGCTGTTCCTCTCTGTGGGAAATTTATCCAACTTTCCATTTGGTAGTACATTTTCACATTTTATTGTTTGTCGTATCTTTGTTAACTTTCAGCTCACCCCGTTTTAAGAGAGGATCATGCTATATTAGACATTAACCCTTGTGTCAATGGATAAAATAAATGACGTAAACGAACCCATAACATATCCGGGTATGTAACCATATTTACGTATATTTCTGTCGAACTGTTTCAATTTTTGCTTTATATATAAGGAGAATATTTAGTCAAACAGTTCCTAAGAATTTAATTTTATGATTAGGCCTGTTCCAAAAAGTGGGTGTGGTGCATATAGCTTACAAAACTTGGAGATAGGAGAACTGTTGATGGCAGGAATGCAGTTTTTCGAACATTTCAAGGACAATTTGTTTTTATGTTTATATTAAGTATAAAGTAGCATTTTTTTTATAATGTTTTGGATGTGGCTCCTCTGGCAGTCTTCATTATATACGATAACCAAAAGACAAATAGGAGACGTACGGTTCTGCCAGATCTTGGTGAAGCCCTCACCATGCCAGCTGTATAAATCAGAGCAGCAAATTCACACATTATGAGGAACTTCGCGACCAGATATGCTATCGAATGCATATGCTGGGACACCAAATACCAATCCAATCTACATCCACGTCAAGTGGACCAGCAGCGCGGGAGATCAAACAGACAAACTGAACGGCAAAAGTAACTGCGGTATTTGCAATCGTGAAAATGTTGCACAACATACTGTAAACCTGTGTGTGCAGAACATTCTACAGAATTCCCCCGATGTAAAAAATATTTGTCATAATAAATTCTATAAATTTTTTTAAGAATTAACTCGTTTTTATTGCTTTCAATCCTCATTCCTAAAAAATGTATTACATACCTGGGCATGGTTTGAGCTTGGTAACGTATATTTATAATTCAGGTCTACTTTTCAAAATTTTATAGCATATATTAGCTACAAATAGAGCCCTAAAGTCATGGATGAAAAATTTCAAAGATTACTTTTTTTTATTCTCAAAATTGCAAACATACCCAGGTATGTAGGTATTGACACAAGGGAGCTGCTTACGTTGCGGAGAGGTGCTATGTTGAATATTTGATGAAGTAAGCAACAGTTAAAGTAGGTACTAGAAGACCTTAATTTGGAAATATATCTGTATCTATTATGTTGTCTCGATATAATCAATATGACATTAATCTTACTTCTCAATACTCATGGCCTGGCCTAGTTCTACTATTTTGCAATTAGTCGTATGAAGAGCAACTTAAAGTTTAATCAATGAGGGGTTTCACATTATGTAACCCTCCTAAACTGCTCTAGAAAAAGCACTAGGATCCTAAGAATTGTTTTTATTATCGTCCTTTTAGAAATTGTAAGCTACCAGTTCTAACCTAAAAAATTAAAGGCAGCTGTTAATAAACACTAGTGAAAAATCACACCTGACTCATACTGAAGAAGCAATAATTTTTCTAATTTCAAAGTCTACCAAGAAGGCAATGGATCATCTTAAACAAAACTAATCAATCAACGTAGGCCCTCCGAGAATTACCTTTAAGATGACAGATGACTACTACTGGTGGTGTTGGTGGTGGTGGTTGGTTTATTATGGTGGCTTTACATATTCTAATTTACCTTCTCTGGTTGGAAGGTGATCGGGGCACATAATACAATAATTTCTACTGCGTTTCTTGATATCAAAACAATTCCATCTCTTGAACATGGTAATCAATTTTCTCCTCTGCTTCTCACTTTCTGTCTGACTGAAAGAAATCATCAAAAAATCACCTAACATACACACACAATACTGACCAAAGCGCGCGATCTTCGAGAACGAGATGGATGGACAAAGATAGCGCAAAAAGAAAGTCCAAGAAGAACTCTTCTTCGAAAGAGCGGTGCTGGTGCATGGCGCGTTCATATGCATGCACATTAGAGATCAGATCCAAGAAGTCGAGCGCGAATTACATCTCTTTATTTTAGTAAACATTCGTTTTTTTTTGTGGGGGTTTCGCTTTCTTACGTCGAATCGAAGACAAACGTGGCAGCGATCTTAAGCGGCAGCAACAACAGCAGCAAGCTAGCTAGCTGATCTGGCTGGCTGACATGCATTGAATTGCCTTCAAGGAAGTGCCCAAGAAATCGAGGATCGCGATCGAGTTCGAGAGCAAATATAAACACGACTGTCGACGGTAGTCAGTCTCTCGGTGGCTTTCATGAAATACGCGTGCGTGAGTCGCTGATTAAAATAAGTATATTGTTTGCTCTGTGCGCATCTAAATAAGTCTTATATACATATGTGAATAGGATTTTCGCGATCTTGATTTTTTCTAATCATAGTGCGCGATCTCTTGTATAAGCTCAGCTGTTTGCCTTTTACTTTTTTGATTTTTTATACCGAAAAGGATATACAAAAATAGCATTGTGCCTTGTGGCCGTTGCGTAGACATGTGCGCTTCACTGTAGTCTCCTTTCGATCTTTCACATTCGTCCCGAATTAAATTTGTCGCAAACGTAAACGGGTGGCCGCGAGTGCGCGTGTGCAATTCACTTTTAAACTTGGGAACTAGTACCTACTTGGCATTTTTGCTCTGATGAAGGATTACTCATGCCAATGATGCTGACAACGGTTGTGCGGGTAGTTGTTTTGTGACGGTCTCATGAAATCTGAATCAGAAATGATTTCGACGGTTGACAACGCCGACGGTCTCTCTATGTGATTTGTGTGATTAAAGGAATGTCTGTCATGTTTTCTGTCTACTAAGTGCTCGATTTAAACCTTTTCGCGCAGTTGGGGTCAAGGAAATCGCTTCTTAATGCGTGTGTAATCTAATGTTGTACCTACCTAAATTTAGTGGCTTAGTGCGTGATTTCAAGTGAATTATATTTGTGTGTTTGTTCAAAATGACCGGCTATTGGAATTGTTTAATGTTTTACGCAATCGCAGTTATCTATGTTATTGAACACTGTTGTGGTGATGATTATGATTGGATAATTAATGACAACAACAATAACAATAATTCACCGGATACATATTCAGAAAGTGAAGGTGTTAATTTTAGAAAAAAAATTCTTCTGAATGGTACACTTATGGGTAGCAGCAGCAACAGTAGAGGCAGTCTCTACTCTACCAGTAATTTTTTTCAAAAACATAGAACTGGAAACTCAAGAAAAACGAAAACTACGTTAAATGCTCAAGAGAATTCTTCCCATCAACAGAATCAACGCCGTAGACGTGGAAGGGGTCAACGACAAAGGATGAACAAAAATGGTAACGTAACTATACTAAGCACAAATAATTCTTCTACTTTTGGTGCAGTTGCGCCTTATTAGGATATGCATTGTGGTCAATCGAGTTCATACATACCGAGACCAAGACTCTATACTTGAAGAACATGCCAGCTCTGTTCTAGCCTATCTATCTATTGTCTTTCTTCCTACTAGACTAGAGCATATACTATAGTAAGTACATACTCGCATAATTGCAATACAATTTTCTTGAGAATGCGTAATGCACTTTGCGCGCAACGCAATCTTTAAGTTACATGCGCGATTCTTGCAAATTTGTAATAAGAACTTTTCATGTTTTATCTTGCCGATTCTCATGTTTTATGATTTCGAAATGGTATCGTTTAATGAAGGAAATTTAGTTGTTACGTTATTGTATGTACAAATGATCAGCGACGAAGTTCAAGAAAGATCACTTGGTGTATAGGGAGTGTACGACATATAGCATGGAGTGTGGGATAAAACAGAACAAGAGTCCTTGTTGAGTGGTAAGTTTTAAGAAAAACCGCAGCAAATGGGATATAAAATATTGTTTTTGATTTTGAATACTTACTTAGTTTTAAGCCAACATTTAATGTTACGCCGAGAATATAAAGAGTTAGCTTGTCATTTAGATGAAGGCCATGTTGATTCAAACCCTTGAAAAGCCAGCACGAAGAGCACGATGTGGCTGAACGTTGGCATCTGTAGATAATGGCTGTGTCCAAGGTCTGACTCTATGATATGTTCACCGTTATTGAAAATGTCAGGTTTACTGAAAACTGTTTTCAGTGCTGTATGAAAATTATGTCGGCATCAGTGGGTGGATGGATAAATTAAATCTAGGCTTCTTTGGGAATATCCGCTTCAAATTTTAACTTTTTTGATAATTTCTAGTTTCTTATTAGCTTTCGAACCATCTTGCAAAGAGGTTCTGAAAATCGATTGAATTGATACTCCGATATGCAGCGACATTGCCACCCAGAAGAGTTTCAGTGTCCTTCTGATTATAGTATCGTCCGTCCTTTTGGAAATGTTGGAGTAGTTATAAATATTGCAGAACCTTCGATTACAAGTTAATCCAGCTAGTAGAATAACTTTTCTCCCTGAATGTATGGCTATGGTTGTAAGCAGGGTTTGGAGCCATAGTTGACTCATTTCAAATGAAAACTTTTGCTTGTCGAAGGGACTTTGCGTCAGCCGAAGTTGTTCTCATACTTAATGTGAATCACATACTCCATCAGCCAGATCGGTGAGATTTGGTGATATACCTGGAATCTAAGAATTACTTGACTTCGTCACGTATCAGTTTTTTATTTTCATTTTCACTGAGTTTAGGACACATAGTGCATAGTGCACATATTTAAACAAATTCATGTCTTTGACTGCTTTACAGACTTCCACATTTAAATATGTTGCAATTGAACTTACGGGTGAAGTAAGCGTTGTATTCCATTACCCAGCGATTGCCAATTTCCCCATTTTTTACTTTGTAGAAGATTTCATTCATATGTGTGCATTGGTATTTGGGGTAGCGGTCCGACTTCTAAAATAAGATGTAATACCCCAGGACATTCCATTCTTGTCCCACAGATTCCATAGCTTTCTCGGGATAAATAGGAAGTATTCAGCATGTACTTAGGACCTTATTTCTAGCAGTTATTACAACTACTCTCTATGGGACCATTCTCAGTATTTTACAGACAAATACATACGGGATGTGCAGGACAATTTTGGGACAAATATGGGAAAGTCGTTTTTCCCCCTTCCAGAATTTATTTATTTATTTCGGTGAGTTCTCTGATTCTCGTGGTTCGCGTGATTCTTGGTGAAAGCACTAATTTGTTGCTTGATGTGCTTCAGTGTGTTGTGTGTTAAGCCAGCTATATGCGTGAAGCTATATGAGAATTCTATTCGCTTCTGCAATTACTTATTGTGTTGACAAAGTTTTTTAATTGAACATTTTACAACGTGATTTTTTATTAATTTTGTCATATGGATTCAATTTGCCTTTGTTAAAAATATTTGAATAATGTTTTGTACAAGTGCATATACCTCTGGCAAATGCAAAATGAATACCCATAAAAAAACTCTACAATCCCAGAAAATCTCAAACGATATCCTCAGATATTTCCCAGTATATCCTGCCAATAAACTAGGGCATCCATAAGACGTCCTCTGTACGCTTGCAGCGGGAGTTTTACATTATTCAATGCGTTAACTGTGCCTAAGTACAACCACAGGAAATCCTGTGGGAAGGACTTGAAATCTACCTGGGATATTCCAACTCCGAACATCGTCACTTAGGCTTAGGCTAGAGAGACTACTATCTACTGCAAAATTGTGAATCATTGGTTAAGGGCTTTATGCCAATCTGCCAGATATCATAAGCATAAACCAGATCTGTGACTTTTTCTAACCGTTTTCATTGTAGCCAGCGGAGTTGTTGTCGGGAGCGTTGACGAGGACGTAGTTTATTACAGAGAATAAAAGAATCGGTGAAAGGAAACCTTCCTATCAACCTCCGGTACACACACTAAAGATGTTGGACAATCAACTTTTATATAGAAATAGACCTTTTATTGAGTCGATTATTTTTTGTTTAATATCGTTAGAACAGCTTCAATAGTACAATTAATAACTACCACCAAAGAGGTACTTACTTTGTCTACTCCAAGGAACTGGTTATTAGTAGCACTTACTTTCTACATCATGATATACGTATGTTATACTTAGATACAAAAACCTATTACAGAGGACTAAAACTCCCAGCAACTCACCGATGATATTTTATCCATATCACATATGTGAGATCTTATAGGGGACTAAAACTCGGATTACAAGAGGTAGGAAGGCGAAACATTATTCCACACAACGAAACTGAAAAAAGACTGGGAGCTACTACCGAAATATCAAGTGAAGTCAACCGAAGTCGATATAAATACATGCGGGAATATTACAATCTGGTACTTTCGATATAAATTCGGGAATTCATTAAATATGCGTATTTTCTACACGTCTATTTGTTGTAGTCATTAACGCTGATGTCTTACCGATTGTACGCGACAACAATTCGCGATTCATATAAAAGGGTTCGATTGATTCTCTTAGTGATATGCTGCTGGTATCTGCTAAGCTTAATACTATGTTAAAAAATCTCGTTCCAGAAAGTATGAAATCTGTATGAGCTCAAAAGTTATTATGTCTCCATCTATGTAAATAAATATACAGTGGAAGATGTTAAATGTTTCAATAATATAATTATCGAATTCGACGCCTTTTCATATCAACAAGTGGAACAGCCTTTTCTCGGTTATACTGGATATGAAATTTAAGCTTTAAAATCTGTGTTTTTATATCTTCAATGAGATAAAAGTACTTCTGTATGGTATTGAGACGTAGGAACCTTCCTTAAGAGGCATATAAGCCGAATTGTAAGAATCTGATTGATTAACCTCGGGGGGGGGGGGGGGTATAGAAACAAAACTCGCTCTGTCCATATTTTTCTAAAATTGAGTTAACATTGGAATTAAATCACGCAATCGTCTTTTAAAACATGTGTTTGATGGCTAATCTCAGAAATAATTTTATCCGAAAGTAAAATCAGTTTGAAATATTAAGTCATTTGCAAAACCCTTCCTTGTCCAATATAAAGTTAATTTCGTCTTACTGGTTTAGGAGCTTTTACTCAAAAACACTTAGGGTTTTATTTCTATACCCCTCAACTAAGGAAGAAATTTGGATATGACATTTTCTTAGTCATCATAAACTCATATGTACTTCGAGGTGATAGTAATATTATCGTGAAGCTGGCCCTAGACGAGAACCTGAAATTTACATACTATCATACCTAGAGACTCAGAAACAGTTAGAGAGCAACAATTTTAATAGATGCTGCATAATCATATGGTCTGAGAATACAATTGTTGGATAAAACAGGGACAGATGGAGAGCTAACTCGTCATGTCTTTAAAGGAATTAAAAGAGCAGTAATATTTTAAGAACGAGATTTTTTCCAGCATTTCAGTTTATCTGCAAAAAACAATGAATTGCGGCAGTGAAGACTTCTATATAAAATTGGACCCTAATTTGTGCAAACCCATTCAATACCAAAAAAAAAGGTCACCTTAAAGAAAGATTTTCTCAGTAGAAATATTAGTTAACTGCAAAAATTTCCAATTTTTACCTTAAAGATGAAATCCATGAGTGTATGAATACAGGTAGATATCGTATGCATAATAATCCTCTTGAGCAGAGATACCTGAAGATAATTTTTCCTGTATCTGCTTTTCTAAGACCATTTTATTACTTTTATTGGACTCTAACGTATCTTGCATCCAGTTGAGTAACTAACTTTGTTCACTTACAAAGATATTTGTGTTTACCATCGCGCAGGTTTATCGGTTCTCTACATGTATGCAGGTAATATTTAGTAATTAAAAAAATTATTTCATTCTATAACCTTGGAAGATCGAATTACTGGAAGAAACCGCAAAAATGTCTGCACATAACTTGGACTGGTCGCCGATGGACGCCTACAAAAACCAAAAGATTTTCTCATGATGTGTGCAAAGATATCGTATATCTCTTCACTAAATAGAGATTGCCATGGCATGCATAACTACAAGTAATTAAATTGTTGTCAAAACTTCTTTACTTCTTTCTTATCCAGACTACTTTCCTACTGAAATTTGTAGAGAAGCCGAAAGTCGGTTTTTCGATATTTCAGCTCTTATCTTGACTCGACTGGACGGGAGTTTTTTTTCCTTACCATTGTTTTCGTCCTGAGCATGTTTTCACAAATTTTAGATGAGTGTCTAGCTATATAGGATGGCATACACACATATGTCTCTTCTTATTTGATTTTTTTTTAAAACATGTGGAAGAATTTTATCTTGGAAATTTCATACAGTCTTAACACTTAGCCATGTGTTGGGAATGTGAACTGTGAGTGACTATTAGGCGTACAAAAATTGATAACTGCAGGATTCCGCGTCAAATGCAGACATGAAACTATAGTTGAGACTTTGTTTTTATCTTTTGAACTTAAATTTAATTCCAAAATAATATTTGGGAGAAATACGCATTGAAATCCACATTGCAATTGTTTTTAAGGCATAATTTTAGATGTTTGTAGGTACTTTCCTCGGCAAAGATAATTCAATTGTATTAGAATCATGTAAAATAAGTAAAAAACGAGTTTTCAAACAAAACTGAGGCCAAGCCGCATGAAAAAGTAGAAAATAAACTTTTCTTCACACACAGAGGTGGACTAAGATTTTTTGATTGGGACATTTCTCTTGAATATTCTTTCTCTTAATGAATCAAATCACTTATTACCTCTGATTGATCATACTGAAATATATCGGTGATTGTCAGCGAATAAAATCTGAGTCTACCTCTGTGTGTGAAGAAAAGTTTATTTTCTACTTTTTCATGCGGCTTGGCCTCAGTTTTGTTTGAAAACTCGTTTTTTACTTATTTTATTTTCTGCCTTTTTCACGTTAACTAAATTGGAAAATTCTGCATTTTTCTTGAAACAGATTTATCACTAATCATATCGATGAAAATTTTTCCGATGATTTTCCCGCTTTTCCGGGTTTTCCATGGAGTTTTCCACAAAAGCAACTTTATGCAACTCATTTCGCTCTACAACTTTGTCTTAGGTTGCAAAACGCTCAAACGCTTCCTTGGTCGGAAAACCTCCGGAAAAGCGTTTTACATGATTTTCCTCGATTTTTTCTGCAAGTTTTCACCATTGTCATAGAGAAAGTAATGATGCCAGTTGATAGGGAACTTGATCCTGCATAATTTAGAAAACTTTTTTACCGGAAAATTTTCCGGAAAAGTCGGAAAATCCCGGAAAATTTTTCGGAAAAATCGGAAAACTGCATTTTTCCTGAAACGGATTTATCACTAATCAAATTTGTACCAAATTTGCAAATGATTTTTCCCGATTTTCCGGGTTTTCCATGGAAATTTCCGGTTCAAATTTTGATAGATTCAATTGTCACGCGACATGAACCTGTGTGCCAAATTTCAGCTCGCTGTGATGACGAAAAGTGGGTCTACGAGAGTGTCGAAAATAGTAAAGATATAGACAAATTCGTGTACGAGTTAAAGGGAATGGCTGGCCTCAAAAATACGGTTAGAGAATGAAGTTGAAATCGAATTTTTACGAAAAATAATTTTTATTGAGCTATTACGGGGCGAACAATTTTAGTTAACTGGCTAAAGTATTACTAAGTTTGCTTATAATTAGACAGAGACCTTTGCATTAACCTTAATTTCTACATATAAATATCTTTAATAAAGGAAAGAGAAATTTTATCTAAAAGACATAAAAATAGAACCTCATAATCCCTGTCTTAACCCAAGGGAAAAACGGGCTCAAAACTAGATTTGTTTTCATAAAATCTAAATTGCTCGAGTAATTTAATCCTAGCTTACCTACATACATGGCTGCTTGTTTATGTTGAATATACCTAGCCATGTTTATTACATATTTATTTACATAAGTAGATAGATAGATAATATTTATTAGCAACAATTTTTAACAAAAACAAGTTTTTTTCTGGTTTTCATTAATCTATAGTTGTTAACTCTAAAGTTATCTTAATTATAATTATGGTTGATAATCCGATACATATATACATTAAGTTATCTCTAAGATAAATTGGTATGTAGCCATTTTTAATTTTTTATACAAAGAATAACACATTATAAAACACTCTTTGCCTGAAACTCATCCATTTTAATGTCTCCAACATCCTTCTCATTGATGTACCTATATATCTACTGCATCGTAATATAATTCTCAGACGAGAAAATACTTCACTTTATTGTAAACAGAATAGTTGCGCAGTACTCAAAATGAGGTTATACTATTATGTTATAAATATTTATTGCTGACTGTAGTATAATACTCTTATGTATTCTTTTCAAAATATTTTTTGGAAATTTTTGTACAAATATAATAGTAGAGAGTTTTAAAATTTAAATTCTTAAATAAAATTATTTAATTACAGTTGATATTACATTTACAATCCTTAATAAATTATGTTTAAGTACAAACTTCAAAATAAAGTTAATCAAGTATGCAGTACACTTTTCATATTATCAAATCGAAGTTGAATTTGGTGAACGTTTATTTATGCAAAATCAAATGCAAATTATAATGGAAAAAAACTTCTCATACAAATTTATCCATATATATTCTTGTATCAAAATATGGAAGCGGTCCGATTGACCGCAAATTGAAATCCTTAATAATGAAATTTCACATTTTAGAGATAAATTCCAAAACATAAAATAAAATAAAATCTTGCCATATTTATAATTAATTGGATAGATATTTAAAAGTCAAATTCATAACGGTATTTAAACGCCTGTGCCAGAGGTTTATACATTATTTTGTGTCCTGGGAAATTTTGTTGAAATACGTGTCAGGAACATTCCAGAAGAACATTGTATTGTATCACATTACAAACGGGGTCAGATTCAGACATTTGTCATATGGGAGGCGGGGAGGGGGGGTGTTGATAAAATAACCAATTTTAAAATTACAATTGAAAATAATTTAGAAATCAATTGCTTATATTATAAGTAAAGTTAAATATTCTCTGAGCTTATTTCACTCTCTGTCTGTCAAGATTTTCCAAGACAGTCTTGGGGAACATAATTTAGCTAATTTAACCTATGGTTGGGCACTAGAACTAAAAACTAGCTATAGAAAAATTTATGTAAAAGATGGAAAATTGGAATGCAGCCCTTGCTTGCATTGGAATTTAATACTTTAAATCACTTCCCACGCTACCTTTTTTCACAATTAAATTTATTGTTTATGCATTTTGTTAAAGTATTACAGAAGCTAATTTAGTCGCTCAAGATTATTTCGTGCAGATATTAGCTTATATTGGCTGCAAACGAATAAGCTCCAGCCTGCACAAATAGCTTAAACTCCAGAGCATAAATTATGATGCGGATATGGAATCTAATTTTTCGCTATTTATGCAAATCTTAATAAAATTTTCACCCACTAATTACCTCATTATATTTAAAACATTTCTAATGAAGGAAACAACAAGTGTTTCAAGTTAATTTTCTGTTAAATTAAGGGGTAGTTAAGAAAGCTATGGAATACACATATAAAAATAATAATAGCTGCTACTATTCATGCAATATATAAACATGTCACTAAGTTTCGAAAAAAATTCTTATTTTACAATTTAAAATTGACTTTTTGACAGATATAAGTATCAAAAATAATTTTCGAGGGTGAAGAAAATTTAGAAATATACAATTTGTTTCCTGGGAAAATTTTTAATGTCTTTTTCAGTGGGATAAAAAGTTCAGTGTTTTACTGCTAACACTGGAAAATGCTCAGTTTTCGATGGATGGGAAAGATAAAATATAATAAAACTGTATACTTCTTCAAACACATTTCTAACGCAGCTGTCTTCATTATCCTTACAAGTGAAGGCTTGTTTAGCAGGAATAGTAATAAAAGAATACATACTTATATGTACGGATATTGTTACGAGATGTATTCACATTAAATAATAAGCAACTTTTCACAATTCTGTGGTGCTGTATCGCCACTTGCAAAATTAAGCGGGGGACACTATTCGACGGTAATCAGTGCTGCTAAATATCAAAACGGTTTGGCGGAGAACGGAGTAAGTTTGAAAAGAATAGGAGTGAAGTATTTCTTGGAAAGCTTGGGCGGTTAGTCATTTCGCTCCTTCTTTTAGATATGGGTGTACAGTACAAAGCTGGAAACACAATGGGACGGCCATAAGCGTTCATCAGTTCAGATTTCATTCTATTCTATTATCAGATATAGGAATAAATTGAAATTTGAGCTGATGAACTCTGATGACCGTAGCATTGTGTTTTCATCTTAAGAGTGTTCCAGGATGTTAAGGGTAAATGTACCAAAATCATAAACATCCACTCCCTCCTAAAAGACGCACTTTGCTCTTTTTTTATTCAACGTCCTCTTCTCCTGAAGTTTGAACCATCAGTTGTAAACCGCCCTGTATAGCTTTCTCTTTCCGTTTCAGCATGAAAATTTAATTAGCATCCAGATATCGTCGGTGTTCCTTTATTAATATAATATAATTTTTTTTCCGAAAGCATAATAAAATTTGGTACCACATAAAATAGACATTATGGACTTCTTGCCTTGTCTTACTGGTGTTTTTCACTTAAAGCTTGAATATCGTTCAAACACCATAATTTTCTGGGCTGGGTTGCAATTTGTGGAGAAATTGTTTTTCCAATAACTTCTTTTCAACCGACTCTGAAAGAAATTTTTGACAAGTGCTAATTAGTTAGGGTCAATATATGTATATCCCTATTTGCTTTAAATTAAATATTTGAACGAAAACTGAGTCTGATATTAATTACACCGGCTATGAAGATTTTTCCAAAATACCTACTACTTTTTATCACAAAAAAATGCAAATATTTTTTTTGTATACTGAAAATTCCTTAATGATATAATTTAAAATTTTTTTTTAAGACTAAAAAAGAAAATCTAATAAATATAAAAAATAACTTTTTAAAAAATTTTTGTTTCATAATCTGCACTAAAAATAGCAAATAATTTCTCCCTTCATTTAATGAGTTCCTACATACATATAATCACAGTTATCACAGTTATCTAAAGTTTCGCTTCATTTTACATTTAATAACATTTTCAAATTATATTACAAGGTACACAAAGAAAGCAAAGTGAAAGCAAAGTCATTTAATTAAGTATTTTGCTAAATATAGCTCCAAATTTCAATTTCGGAAATTGTTATTCACTGTAGTATTAAAATCTCAACTGCCCAGACTTTGCCTTTATTTGTGTACCTTGATAATTTTAAAATTTATACAACAAATGTAATATACAATAATTTCAATATTTAATTAAATGCAAAGTAAAGGGAAAGTCTAAGTGAAGCGAAGGTTATTTTCTACTTTTTTGTGCGGATTTTGAAACAAACTCTTTTTTTTATATTGTCTATTTCATTTGATTAGAGAATAAATTTTGCTTCATTAGAGCTCTAGGGAAGAGGGGTGGGAGGGGGTGTCGCCGCCCCGATCACCCCTGCTGTATTCGCCCCTGATTACAAATACATGTGAGAGGTTTTGAATAGGCAAGATTTTAATACGCGAGAACGACACTTTAGCTTGTGGTCAATCGCACCCAAACTTCAAAATAAATAGTTCTTTTCAATTTGCACCACACTTTCAATCTCGATGTAATGAAAGCTATTTTTTTATCCATTATGTTAGACACCCTTCTAACTAATCTGAGAAGAGTCATCAGGAATAGAAATTTTTTATTAATAATTTATTGCAGTTCCTCTCTATTGTTAATTTAATTAAAATCGAAAAAAATTTGTACTTTCAAGGATGCATATATTAATTACGCATACATAAATTGGATGCCTTCCTTGAATGCTTCCTTAATTACAGGTGGAGTGCATGGGTCAAATATGGAGCACTTTGATGAACTCTGGAAACCGAAATCTGTTCCATTATAGTTCTTGCTGCTATGTCTAGAAACAAGTTCAAGCTAATGCTAATGTTCCGCCGATCAGAGAGATTTAGAAAATTCTAACAGATCAGAACCACTCAGCATATCCCATCAAAATCACCAAAGCAAAGCATCTTATTGCTTTGGGTAAGGGACTCATAACCACATCAGACGTCAGGAAAATTGACCATAATGAGATATTAACCTTTCTAAGGGCGAACGTGGATTGGAGTTAATGCGGTAGGGTAGGGTTAATAAGAATAATAGTACTCTGGACTTGTGATTCACATAATGCTTATCTTCTTCAAGGACGTATTTACGTCGGAAAGGATGATGAACACCAAATCGGTGATGCGGAGAACGTGCAGAACTGGTTCTAGTCTCGACAAAGGGATGTTTGGAAAAAAATGACATAACTGACAATTTCTTCACTTATTTGTCATTAACTAACGCTCTGACTTCCTAGAATATCACCCTAGTGGGCAGAGCTATTGGAAGAATAAGTGGATGTAGAAATCATTCTGTACTACAACAAAACCATACAATGAATCAAAAATTCGCAGTGAAGCGTGGGCTATGTTCTACAATGTCGTCAATGCTGCTGAGTTGCCTACTATAACTATAACATAATACAATATAAGAGTGGATAACTGTAGGAATAATAATTCATAATTTATTTACACCTATTGTGTTGGTCTGGAGGTGCATTCGTGAAGCCAATAGAATCACCCAGCTAAGGACCTACTGTTGGTCGCACACCAAGCATTGACCAGTCATTTATGTAAATATCTTTCCGACCACTTACTGATTAGGAAAAATTTTCCATTTCCATTAGGAATATCTCAAGAAATGAGTACTTTGTATAGTCCAACATGAACTAAAGTTTAGAGATGTCTCGGAGTTAAGGCCTCCTATAATTTTTAGTACTGACAATTTTTCTCTTTGGAAACGTAAAAAGTACCCGCCGGCCATAATATGTTATATGTATAATAATAATAATAAGATGTTTAAGTCAGTTAGTGCGTAACAGAAATGGTGATCATCGGCAGAGGATTGAACAATGATCTATTATAATATGAGATCTTCGGGGTTCTAAATATCATAAACTAAGTTAACCATTTCACAGCTGTTGGGACACATATGTCCCAGCAGAAGTTTAAAAGCGACTGAATTTAAAAGTTTCCCTGCTATATGGGGTATATGTGTCTATCGACTTTTAATGATGTCAGCCGTAAATGCTTGGGTAGTTTACTGTGAACTTAATCGGAAAAACAACCCTTTCTTGAATTCCTTGTGTCTTTAGCTGAAGATCTTATTCAAAAAGGAGTAGAAACTGCAGCTATTCGTCGTTCCGACAAAAATGGTCGTTTATCTAAGAAACAAAATTTGCCTAGCAATGTTAGTCTTCATCTTCCAATAGAAGGTGTGATACGAAGACGGTGTACAAAGTGTGCAGCAGCAAAAAAGGAAAAGCGGACTAAAACAATTTGTAAGGAATGTGAAATTCCTTTATGCAAAGACTGTTTTGCTGCATATCATATTTAATATTTTATATAATATTTAGTTACTACCTTTTTCACTTTTTATTTTTGATAAATAAATTTGTTTTGTTTTTTTTTCTGATATTTCGTTTTATTTTTTAGTTATATTTTATTTCATAATCCTGATGGGACATATATGACCCATCATAAAAGACGGATGGGACCCCCTCCCCTTGATATATATTTTTTAAATAACACTTAATTATTATATTTCATATTATATTAAACATAATATAATAATATAAGCTAAAATGGAAAGCCGCTTCGAAAGGGTTAAACCGGGCAGACTTAGAAGGCTTGGGCATGTTTCAAGGTTGAATAGCTGCATTATGCATGCCTCACATATACCTCATAAAAGCTTCTTTTAGGGTACCTGAATGATGTGAAGCGAGTTCTGTAATGTATGTACATACGTGTATGCTTTATTTATTAAAATAAAACAGAAAAAAAAGATTGTATATCTAGTTAGGATTAAATGAATCGATTTTATTCATTTAAACTATGTAGTCAAAGACTTTCCTAAGTATTCAAACTTTGTTTAAAATTAGAACTAACGTTGGACAACATAAAATCAGTTATATGTAAGTGTATCTATCAACCCTAGTCATCCTATGAATATTAATTCCAATCGATAAATTCAATCCTCGATAGACACATATTTAGGGGGTTTGGTATTCGATAAAAAATGTTATATCTGAGATCTTGAAATGATGCATGTAAGTGAAGTTGTGTGTGCACTTTTGATGGTCGAAAATACTTATAAAAGTTATATTATGTATATATATATACTTACTATATATTTGTCTATGATTCAACCCATTAATTGTCCTAATGTATAAACTATTGTTTATACTAAAAAATTGTCTTGAAGTAATTCTGGGTTTGATTCCTTAGTTTTCCAAAAGTGGTAAAATTTATAGTATGCCGCACTCACAAAATTATAACATAATTTTAAAATAAATGAAGCATTAAAAGATTCCGAGCAAAAGCTCTCAGCTGAGCTAAACTAGCAAAGGTCATAGAAAAGTCATAGAAAAATCGTAGCTTCCTTCGATTGAAGTACAATTTCTGAACAATTTTTTTAACTAAGCCACATATAGAAGTGACTGGCTTTTAGGAAACTAAGGAACAAACATTTTTGGATGAATAATACTTTAGGCAATAGATAGGCTTGGATTTAATTAGTTGTTAGTTTTCATTTGGCAAATATACTAGAATATTCTACATCAAAAAGGAGTAACTATAAAAATGGAGTATCGCTTGCATACTTGCCTGTGATATTTGAACTCATTTAAGGCAGATGTGAATATGTTAATGTCCAATAATACACCTCTGCGGTACCTCTTAAGAAACGAGTAGATATGCATTTAAAAATTACTTCCTGTTATATCGAACACATACATACATATGTATATATGTAGATATGAAAATATTATTTTACAAAATATAAAAAAAAATAATTTTGAATCTAGCTACAATTCTGAAAAAACTTTAATGAGTACCTACTTAAAATATTTTGCTATTTATGACCGTAAAAATAATCGTTAAGAGCTTTTTTTATGTCTGTATAAAAACTACTTAGAATAACAAAATAAATATTTGAAAGATATTTTGTTTTAAAATTTCATAAAATATATAAACAAAGTAGTAACAGTGAACTCTATATCTATGTATTTTCCTTAATAAAATAAATATAACTTTTGAGTAGCGTTCCATTTAACATTAAAATGTAAAATTTCAGGTAAAGCACCAGAAATTCCATTCCTCTTCACTTCTTGTTTTTTCATAAGCTCTAAAGTGGAAAGTCAAAGTGTACGAGAAACACTTCATAGATGGATAAATCTTCTTATCTTTTGTTTCCTCTTAAAAACGCTTTTACATTTTAACCAAATGTTATAACCGAGCCATTTGTCACATGGCATTAGCGCCTAGTAATTATCATTATCTCGTTTTTGTCGTTAAATTTAATTTGCGTCCACAAGTTTTCATACGGCTTTTCTTTGAGTTCTTTAATAGAGGTGCTTTCATTTGAAAATGATTACTACAGTACCATCAATTTTCGTTATATCAAAATTTACACAAGATTTGATTAGTTGAGGTACCGAATAAATGGAAGAATAATAGTTAACAAAACTGACACGTGTTATAATTTTTATAAGACTAGGTACAATTCTACTAGAATCGTTTCTTGCAATATTTTGCTAAAACAAATTTTTGGGGCATTAGTAGGATATAGTAAAAGCTGTGAAAGTTGGCTACCATGTTGTCTATTGTTTTTTTTTCTTATTTTTTATTTACGGAATATTTTTAGTCCTAATTTGATAGTACAGTTAAAAGAAGCCAACTGTGCATGTTCGGTAGGCAGCAACCGTTGTTTTCTATACCCTAGAGATGATGAAATCATAGGATAACCTAAGTTTGTCATTCCGTTTGTAACGCATAGAAATAATGAAGGCAGAGCAAAAATATATTGGACACCCACTCATAATAGTAAAAGTTATTTTGATTTTTGCATGTCCGTCTGTCCGACTATCTATTTCTCCGTCTATCCGTCACTATCTGTCCGTCTGTCCGCCTCTGTCTGTCAATCTGACCGTCTCACAGTGGTCCCAAACCCCGAAAAGCTGGCCAAAAGTCAAAAACGTATTCAATTCGGGTGAAAGTCTGTACTCGGTGGTTTTCGGGGTCGCTGATTACGAATTCGAAGTTAAAATGTAGAAAAACAAAATGGCGGTACCAATATGGCGGAAAATTTCTTAAATAACGTATTAAATTCGGGTAAAAGTCTGTACTCGGGAATTTTAGAAATTATGATTGTGAATAAATGAAATAGAAAATGTAATGACAGTTGACATTTGAAGATTTGGGTAGAATAGGATGGGAAGACAGTAATTAATCATTATTACAATGACGATGAATATTTATAATATATTTCTTTCATTATTTTATTTTTAATCGATATAATTTGAGCACCAATTTCCTATAAACAATATTACAGACGCGAGAATTACGAAAAACTGCAGAAAGTGCACACTAGGGTGGTCCTTGTTTGGGATATGTTGTTTTTTCTTTTAAAAATGATGCTTAATCGATTTCAAATAAAAATTATCCCCAAAACCGGAGTCGCACCCAGATGCAGCTAATTTTTGGATATGTTTTGCAGAAATGTCTCAGCAACAGTTTCCATTTAGTTTCAGAGCAGGATTCGATGAGGGTTTTGACTTATTACTTTTTCTAACACGACTTTTCAGAACATAACCAAGAAAAATACCACTACTTTTATTAATTAATTTCTATTTCATACATTGTCAACAATAATTTCGAGCAACACATTCAAATTGTACTTACTTTTCGGAGAAGAATCCATTTTGGAGAATCAAAATCCGTTCACTTTTCGCGATTCTACACGTGCCTCAACTTTGTCTTATTTTCGACGCGCGACGAGTAAACGATGCAGCTGCTCTAAGGCTCACGAACGGAATGCGTTCCCGCGCCAGGTAGGGACGCTCCCCCTCTCTTAACCACTACAACTATTTCAACCATTGCAAGTTCCTAGAAAAAATATTTTTGTTTCGACTTTTGGCCAGCATTTCGGTGTTCGGAACCACTGTGCTGTCTGTCTGTCAGTATCTCGATAGCTCGAGACCACGTTCACTTAGAGAGTTGAAATTTCGCAAACACTCTTTTTAAAAAAAACTTAGATTTAAGTTCGAAAATGGGACAAATCGGGTAACCTTTTCGTAGAGTTGCCATACACAAATTTTATTTTTCATTACAGGTTTGCACACTGCATGGGAATGCCAGAGAACTGAACGGTGTTTGCATAAAAATAGTAAACACAGCTCCACAAATGAAAGTAAATCGGGCAACCCCTTCATCGTGTTGTCATACTAAAATTTATGTTTTTTACGTATACTGTGAAAACGATGAGTCGTAGACGTTTTTATTGCACTGAAAAGTTCTTCAAAATATAAAATCCTATGAAATTGTAGATTCTAGAAATATATGCGAAGAACCACTTCAAAAATCAAACTTGTACAGATGGGTGTCCCTTCGAAATTACATACATGCGAACATTCAACTAGGGTATTTATTTATTTATTTATTTATTTAATAAGCAATTAACAAGAGTAGTAAACAGAGATTAACTCTAATAATATACTACCTTACATTTAAACTACTAGGCTACAAAAGAAAGTTTGGAGAAGACAGAATCTTATAACAAAAGAGCTACAACTAAGGCTATATAAGGAAAAGTATACAAAACTAAAAAAAATAAAAATAAACTAGTAGAGCAGGAGAAATTTAAAGTAACAAAGGAAATTATTAGGAAATTCAGAATAAGGAAATTACAAAAATAACAAAATGAAATACCTTGAGCAATAATCAAAACTACTAAAAAATAAAAAATTAAATTATAATAATGGATAGCATGAAAAAACAAGCAAAAATAGAAAAAAAAATAAAAGAGGCAAAAAGACAACTGAGCGAAACAGGGTTATCCATCAAAACGAGTGGAATATGATCAAAGCAAAGGGAACAGCGGAGGACGGAAATTCAATCACATGTTAGGAACTTTTAGCAATTAATGACTGATCTCAAGCCGGACAAGCTTTCTAAATGCCAGTAAACTAGTACCAAGAATATCAATATTATTGAAATTAGTGTTGTAAGACTTTTGAATTCTAAAGCAGGGCGATTTTTCTTTCAAATTAGTTCTGCATATCGGAAGTCTGAAGAGTGGCTGATATCTTGAATTGCGAGAAGGAACATTAAAGTTTATACTAGAAAGTAGTGAGTTGCATGTTATAGTACTATTCAGTATTTTATGTAAGAAGGTCATGTCCAAAAAGATTCTGCGTTCTTCCAACGATAACAAGTTGAATTTCACAAGTCTGTCATTATATTCAAGAACGGAATTTTCTAATTTAAATAGTAATATTCTGGTAAATCTGCGCTGAACAGGTTCTATTTGCAAACTGTAGGAAGAATAAAATGGATTCCAGACCTGACTAGCATATTCAAGGGTGCTTCTAACTAGAGAATTGTAGAGAGTAATATAGGAGGATGGTGATTTGAATGATTGACACGTACGGAATATGAAACCCATAAGACGAAAGGACCTAGAGGTGATGTAATTTATGTGTGCAGAAAAAAGGAGCTTGCGATCAAATATTACTCCCAAATCTTTGATCTCCTCCACCTTAGGGATAGATGTATTGTGAATTTGGTAGTCAAAGCTAATAATATCATGTTTACGATGAAAATAGATACATTGGCATTTGCGAACATTTATTTCAATGCAATTATCGCGACACCATTTCTCCATTTGGAGTAAGTCTTTTTGTAGGGAGACACAGTCAGTAACGTTATTGATGATTCTGAAGATCTTCGTATCGTCTGCAAATATTAAGCAGTTGGATGAAATTAAGGATGGTAGGTCATTTATGTAGATTAAAAATATCAGGGGTCCAAGTATTGTACCCTGGGGGACACCTGATATTTGTTTGAAAGGAGAAGATTGTTGACCATTAAAAACAACGATACTATCCCTATTTTGCAAGTACGATGAAAATAGCGAAATAGTGTTCGGGTGAAAACCGATCTGAGCCATTTTCAAAAGACAAAGTTTGTGATTAATTTTATCAAAAGCCTTGCTAAAATCAGTGTGAATGGAATCAATTTGTTTGTTGTCATCAAGGGATGAGGCTATAAGGTCAGTAAAGAGGGCCAGGTTGGTTACTGTAGAACGTCCTGGTAAGAAACCATGCTGCTGTTCTGATATGAAAGGTTTAATCTGTGGTAGCAGCTGATTGTAGAGCACTTTTTCAAATATAAGCGCCAGTGCGTTGGAGATTGATATAGGACGATAGTTAGTGACTAGTTTTCGGTCACCGGATTTAAATGTAGGCAAGACATAACATTTTTTCAACATTTCTGGATATGTATTCCTATTAATAGCAAGTTCAAATAATTTGCTAAGTGGACCGGCAAGGTTGGATGCGCATTTTTTGTACACAATACTAGGAATACCATCAGGTCCAGGATTTTTATTACAGTCAAGTGAGTTTAAGATACTTAGGACAGATTCAGATGAGATAGCTGTTAATTTAATATTAGAATAGTGAGAATTCCGAAGAGGAGTGAAGGTGTCGGGTTGTGTGGTAGAAAAAACGGAAGTGAAATGATTGGAAAACATATCACATATACGCAAAGGACAAGACGAGGTTTCATCATTAAACGCTAGTTCTTTAGAGTATATATTAGATCCTTTCAAATTCTTGCTGAAAGACCAGAAAGTCTTTAGGTTTTCATTCAGTGAACGCTCAGTACTTTCGACGTATTTCTTATAACATTCCGATGTAAGAGATTTAGATATTCTTCTAAAGTAGGAAAAAGTTTTGTAAAATTCAGGGTGTGGATTAGATTTGTATAGGCGTCTAAACTTCTCTTTTTCCTGCAGGGCTTTAATAAGTTGAGGACTGTACCAATTTGGGAAGTGTTTACGTTTGTGAAATGACGGTATGTGCAAGTGTATCCCTTGTTTAATAATGTCATGGAATTTCTCAAAAGACTTGTTAGGGTCATCTAAAATGATTTGGGAAAAGTCAAAACTACTGAGGAATTCATTAAAATTATCATAGTTACCTTTTTGGAAATTTATTGTTTTGACAGATATATCTCGTGCACATTTAAGATTCGCGAGATGCAGGCTTATATCTAGAGGAGGATGGTGAGTGTCAATCACAGAGAGTGGGCTAAGGGATGAATGGATAACCACATTGGAACAATAAATATTTGTCCAAAAAAGATCAAGAAGCCTGCCATTAGAGTTGAATATCTTGTTAAATTGTTTCACAATTCACAATTCCATATTATTTAATAGAGACTGAGAAGTATTACTAAATGAGTCAAGGGGGCGCATACAATCATTAATCGTGTCTGGAATCCAATTTAAGTATGGTAAATTAAAGTCTCCTAAGAAAATAACCTTAGAATTAACAGGCAACTGCAAAATTTGCTCACTCACACTGGTGAAGATAGCGTTGAATGTCTCATATGTAGATTGGGGAGGGATATAAACACAGCATATATAGAGACTACAAGTCTTTTCTTTTAAAGCCACCCATAGTACTTCATGGTCAGTCTCAAAAGATTCAATCCTATGAGAGTTAAAATCACGTCTAACTGCTATGAGACACCCACCGCCATCCTTTTTCCCGGAGAGTTCCAAGTTCCTATCTCTTCTATAAATTACGTACCTATCATCAGGTAATTCACCACTATATATACCAGCATGCAGAAATGTTTCAGTAAAGCATATTATGTCATAATTATTAGAAATCGTAGTCAAACGAACTTGTTCTAGCTTAGTACGTAGTCCCCTGACATTCTGATAGTATATATTTATGAACATTAGCTACAAAAGAAAGAATGGACTTGTTAAGGAGCTTGTAGGCTGCTTTTGACGAGATCGAGACATTTATCATTTACTATAATAAAGGGTTTTGAATTTTCATCCTTTTTCAAGTATATTTTGGAGTTCTTAATCCAGATAAACTTAAATCCACTTTCACCCTTAAATTGCTTTGCCTTGAAGAATAATGCTTTCTTCTCTTTAGATAGAAATTCGTTAATATATATTATATTTTTCTCAGAGTAACCAAGAGCATCAGTTGTCAATTTGTTGGCTACCTTATTAGCCGCTAATATGCGATCCTTAACCAATTGAGAGGAATATTTAACAATGATAGGGTTAGAGCTATTGTTAGATCTTCCTTTTCTACGATAAGCTTTAAGTACATTACTATCATCACTAGGTAAGTTAAATAATAAATGAATCTTACGTACAATAGCAAGGGGATTATCCTCAGGGTGCTGGGGAATGTTCGTTATCTCCAGAAAGTTAGTCAAAGAGCGTTATTCGAGTACTTGTCGGCGGTCCCCCATAGATGAGATGTCCTTATTGAGTTTAATCTTTTCTAATTCAAGGCTCTTTATTTTCTTTTTATGGTCCTCAACAACATTGACTAACTTCTTAATTTCATCAAAATCCACATAATAGAGAATTGACTGAGTTGTTGAATTCTATTTGTTTCGATTTAATGTTTTCAATTTCCATGGACATTCGACGAACCACCGTCATGATACTGGAATCATCACCTTCATCACTCTCAGATCCCACAACATCAGATGATTTGCTTTTACTACAGGTAGCACATCGGAAGGCAACATCCCCACTTTTGATACTTTGCTTAACTTCATTAGATAATTTGCAACAAGTAGCGTGAAAGTGATTTTGGCAGTCAACGCACTTATAACCAGATTTTTCTTTGTTTAGATACAGAGAGCATAGCATACATTTCGGCGCCATATTTATAGTGCTTTGGAGAGTTATTTCCAGTTTTCTCCAAATTGATTCGGGTTTTAACTAAATGTGAAATTATGCCTCAGCAAGTGACTTTTTATGGATATGGAATATGATCACTTGGTCTAGTGACGTTTTGTGGATTATTGCGTCTTAGATAAGAAAACGATGATGTCTTAGGTTAGATTCAATATAATCGCTAATTGTAGGTTATGTAAATGATGTTTTAATTATTATAATCTCCTTCATAAGCCAAAGAGTTAAAAGCGACGCCAAAAATGGTTAGTTGAATGGAGTTAAAATACCTGCTTTTCTTGAAACAGCTTATCTCATATGGCATTAGTACTACTGCACTATCCAACAAGAATGGAAAAAGACGTCATGTAGTTATCCTGATGAGTGAAAGGTTCCATGAACTTGTACCAAGATGAATTCAATTTTAGACAACTGATCCGTTTGAATAACTTCCATGAAGAGTTAGTCCAATTGGTCACTGGATGACTCCATTAATCCAATAAGAAGAAACAAATGCAAAAATGCAGGATAGATTCCGTCAAAAGTGAGTCCAATTGTAGTCACTATGTTCATGCATGCAAGAATGTTGAAGAACTCCAGTTCAGATAGGACCACGGCAATATCTCCAATGGATCGCAAAGAACTTTGTACAAAAACTAGTTTGTAATACTTTTTCTAACAATGGTTTGCAAATTATAAAAGAAAACTAACAAAATGATAAAGATTTTCTGACAGCTTGAGTTGAATCTTCTTCTTCTTTGAAAAAATGTATCATAAGAATTGGTCGTAGATCAATTCTAGCTATTTATTACCTCATTAGGGTTAGTTTTCCAGACGCCTGATTAGGTTTTCAATCCCTTGCCAGAAATTGGAGCCTTTGGTGAGCAAGCCCTTTCGCATATTACCTCTTCGTTACAGAATCGGCAGTTATCATCTGTAGTTTTATCCATATTATTAGGTATGTACTTAAGTGGGCAATGGCCAGTCATTAGTATAGTGGAAAGCTAGATCTGGTGTTTACCACGGGCCTGACAAAATAGCGCCAATAATCACAAATGAAATAACGTCCGAAATCCTCATACAATTTTGGGCCTTATTTCATTTGAAATAAGACTCAAAATCTATCCGATTTTTAGTAGATATAAAATTATCGGATGCCCTACTATGTACACTTATTTGATCGAAATATTCTATGTAAATTATCAAAAAGGCTGTTGAAAATATTCATCCTATAGGCAGCAGAATTCTAACGGTTCTGTCCAATAAATAATGTCGATTACAAGACGGAACCAAGACGAGTGCGGGCACAGGGGCTGGAGTGTACTCCAGAGACTGTCAGTGGCACGAGTCTTATAGCCTGCCTGATAAATGTAGTATTTTTCAGGCAGAGTTCGTAGCGATCTACCAGGCGGTAATATTGACATCTATGTGCAGAGAATCCGCACGGCACGTCTGCATATACACGGACAGCCAAGCAGCCATTAAGGCATTGGATGCTGCGCTGGTTAAATCAAAATTGGTGCGGTTATGCAAGACTGGCCTTGAGGAACTGACTATATGGCATAAAGTGACCCTATGCTGGGTACCTGTAGCCACAGAGATATAACAGGCAACGAGATGGCGGATGAGTTGGCCAAAAAGGGCTCTGAAATGCAATAGCAATAGCTTATGTAAGGATCCCGATCGGAGATTTAAAAGAGCAGATCATCAAGGACGCCTATCAAAAGTAAGTCTATGGTGGATCAAGAGGGAAACCTGCCGTATCGCGAGGCAATTATGGCCTGCATATGACAGGAAGAGGACAAAAGAACTGCTTAATGGCAGCAGAATATATACCAGGAATATAGTAGGGGTCATTACTGCTCATTGGGCCATAGGAGGCCATACGAGAAGCGACGAACGATTTCTGCAGGAGCTGGAACGACTCAGAGAAAATCGAATCTGTCCAGTATGTACTCTGCGAGTGCCCCGCTCTGATGAACAAAAGAGGTAGGCTAGTGGGTAGCTACTTCTTTTCATGTCAGGGGGAGCTGCAAAATAAAGAATTCTGATGCATCCTGGGTTTCCTAAGGGAAGCCGGATGGATCTAGGATTTTTTTTATGTTATATCATGAGGATAAGGGGCACAATGGACCCACTGGTGGTTTAAGTGAAGCAGGCTAGGTACTTATAGTGGCACCCCTCTTACAAAAATCAATATGTGGTCCAAGTAAAAGATGCAGGCATCGGACCTTACTCCATAATATATATGTATGTTACTGGGCGTTATTTCACTCTCTACATTTCGATATTATTTTGTGGCCCTTACTCTATTTATGTTCAGGCCTTGTTTCATTCACTTTGGGCTTTATTTCATCTTCCTTCTTGGTCATTATTTCCAAATGAAGAAAAGCCCAAAATTTGAGGGTAATATTTCACTTGTTTCTTTCGGATGTTATTTCGTCGGGCGATATTTCCCTGCTCCGCTTACCACAGCTGATGACTTTTTAAAGTCTTTACATGCGAATTTAAGTTCTTCGCGTGGCTTAGTCTAGGAAGTCGGTCCCACTGTGGTCAGCCTTTTCTGTTTTCGATATTACTTCTCGTACTAGGTATCTCTTTGTAAGGCCGTAAAAATGGGGAGAAATGGAGATTCTGCTACTTTTCTAGCCAAGTAGTAATCAGTCTCATAACCTTTATGCGCTCGTATCCTGATACCCACTTAAGGCTTATTTTGTGTGCCTTTGATAGTAGGTTCTATCCCTAGAGTCTCAAACAGCTTTGAAGAGAAGGGATTGGAATTTCATACCTTTATCGCAGCTTGGGTTTTTATATATAGATCTCTCTTCAAGAATTTTTTGATGACCGATTAGACCAAGAAGTTTCCTGAAGCTGGCAGCTAAATCTTAGTACTAGAGTAGCATCCTCTATAATGAAAATATGTAGAGGAGGTAAGCACAGTATCAGTTCTAAGGCTGAAAAGGGCAGGTTCTCGTAGTATCTGTTACCCCGAGGCATGCAAGCTTTGTAGATGTTCCCATTGATTATTATGTATATGTATGTAGTGAAGCAGCATGATAAATTTTTATTATTTTTAATATAATCAAAATTGATTTGAATTTCATTTACCTCTCCGAATTGAGAATTTCTGGTCTAAAATACCAGATTTTTCTGGTCAGTTTCGTACTAAGTATACCAATTTTATGGTTTCCAACTCCTCTTTTCTCGCTTTAATATTTTCTGTTTTATACCTACATAACATATATAGGCAACGGTATACAAGCGCCGCAATTATACTGCAAATGAAGTTCCCTCAGGTTATTAACAGTTATGGCACGATATCGTAATATTCACTTTTATCACATTTTATGGTAGTTTAGATCTAAAGGCGATAGCTTAGTCGTAACCTTTTAGCGTCATTCACGCCATCGGTAATGTTTTTCGTGTATGTTTACAGATTTCTACGTTATTGGAAAACTACTTCATGTGCATGTCAATTAAGGAAAAACCAAAAATTAGTGTCATAGAAGCCATAGGTTATAAAGAAACATCTTAATTGGATGACTGAGCTGAACGCAACTCAACTTTCTTAGGAATTTCTGTAATCCTACTCAAGCAGTATTTATGTACATACATACCATATATATGGCAGGTGCTACTAACTGGCATTTAACTCTGAGGTATAATTTAAAGCTTCATAAACTTTTGCTTTCCTGACAAAGCGCCTAACTACCTAATACACTTATGGAAGTGGCTAGAAGACCAAAATGGAATAAACTGGTGAATTAATGACTTGGAGAATTCCAATGGATATATGATGTAATACATGATGATGTATAAGTATGGTGACAAAATATATGTATATGTATGAAAAGCTCTCAATTATTTTCGGCTGTTATACATTTTTAGTACTTTTTAATGTTAAAAAATTATATTACATTCAGTCAAATGATCACAACAAATTATTTCTAATTTTCTCTCTGATATCATCTTTCACAAATTCCTCTTTACAACCTAACCTCATGTTTCTGTTGGTCTTTTGATAGCCCTTGGCCTTTCTCTCTCCTTGATCAAAACAAAGCCCATTTAAGATTTAACCCTCATTAATGAAAGCAGAGTAAAAAAACGACGTCTAAAACTATTATGTCTGCATGTGGTGGGTCTATAATTTCAAAAAGGGAAAAAAAAGAAGAAAACGATTTCTTCATTTATGATCTGAAACATGATATTTCTCATGTTAACCCTTCATTTCCTCTCGTTCTATGACAAATGTTAGTCCAGCAAGAAAAATAGAAAGGAAGAGTCCTTACCTTACACATATACAATATATGTAGTATAATAAAGCGTAAAACCCACTTCTCTTCGCAAGAGGTCCCATAAAACACCTGGTGTTTAAGATGCAAGGGTAAGAGGCCTCTTGTCTTCTTAAGACATTCAGTCAAGTATATTACGGTGCTGCACCGACAATAATTAACGCCAACGAAATTGCAGAAGGCAACATTTCCTGCGAAACAGAACAACCGTGAGATTTCGATGAATTCGTATTCCTTTAACTTGGTTGGTGTTACCTAAGTATATTGAGTAGCTCTAGGGGGATTTCTAGATTTCTTTGGGTACATGGACTCATGACTGAAGTTAGACTTCAAGTTGTTATACCTCATTTATAGATATATACATATATATATATATATATGTATGTATATATTATACTCGATTACAAATTGCAATTTCATATATGTAGGGCTACATAGTACATCTTATAATGTAATTAACAACCACACCACTCTGCCAGTTATTGTAAAAGAGCGAAAAATTACTGTGGCAGGCAATTTATGTGGTGGCGACATACTACTTAGCTCATAGCTTAGAAAATACTGTTAAGTGATGTGTGAATAGCACTGGACTGTGGAGTATTTCGCTTTGAGCGAATACACAAAAACAGGAAGAAAAAAAAACAAAACAAATCTCGAAATGTAACTCTTATGGCATGACCAAGAAGTTTGTAGCATGTTCCATGCCATGCCTCTGACATTTGTTTCAAGATTCTAAGGCTTGTAGGAAATTAATGTTTTGGCTGGCTCGGTAGACAACTTCACTTTTTCTGCATAAAGTGTTATTTAAAGTCAAGAATATGTCCTATATAAAAAAAATGCATAAACAAATTATAATAAAAATAACTTAAGAAGAAAATTGCTGTTCTGAGATGCTGCGGTCAGCGCAACTTTTACTTTTCTTTCTCTTCATTTATCAATAAACACTCGTCAGAAAAGATTTTGCTTTTATATATTTTTCTTATTACGTACAACATTGACTTTATTAGTCGCTAATACTACATTTGTCTTTCAACTCTGTCCAAACAAAAGACGTGATTGGGACCTACAATTTTATGTGGACCCCAAGTAACTGAACGAATGCTATTCATATGGCAATATCTCACTTTAACTAGTATGGCCACCAGTGGGTCTCGAACCAAAATTGTCACTTTGATTTAATGAATATGTATACAATGTGTATTTTCGAAACTTGATCAAACGAAATGTGCGGATAGTAGACACCTAGTCAAACAAAAACTGTATGGCATGAGGGGTCCACATCAACCGTTTGGGAGTTACAGGGTGATTAAGAAGAAAATCTAGATTTTCACATAACACCCCGTATCTTAAAAACTACATGGAGTACGGTCACAGTTAAAAGCTCATTGTATGCAGAGGTTCATAGCCTTTCCAACGACTGCTCAACCAGCCCCATACCCTCTCCCATTAAGAATCATGGTTGCCTAAACTAAAAATTTGGCATTTTCTTACCTTTTTTTAATTTGACCTCTATTGTTTTTGCAAAAAGGTCGTTAACATAACTTTTTTTTATAAAACCCTCCTTTTTTACTTGATCTAGTACACCTTATGTGTTAACTGTAGTCGTTAAACGGTTAATAAATCATAACCTATTCAGATCACACCGAAATTAGACGATATTTTTTAAAATGAGATACTAAGGGAACAAATTATCGTGCGAATAGGTTTGAAAATAGGTTTGAGAATAGGTTAAGAGTTAATAACTCTTAAAGGGCTACACTTAGCACATAGGTCAAATTAAAGATGAAAGTCTACGGTTTACACTTTTTATAAAAAGGTTATGTTAACGACCGTTTTGCAAAAATAATAGAGGTCAAATTAAAAAAGGTAAGAAAACCCGAAATTTTTATTTTAGACCCCTATAACTCCTGAGACGAGTGGGGTACGGAGCTGGTTGAGCAGTCGTTGGAAAGGCCATGAAGCTCTGAATACAATGAAAATTTAATTGTGACCGTACTCTATATACTTTAGATACAGGGTGTTATGTGAAAATCTATCTTTTTTTCTTAATCACCCTGTGAGAGCTAGTCTCGGACGTGGGAGGGAGTACCGGTTTTAAATGGACAACTCAGTTTTTAAGAATTCAAATATAAAATTTTATTAAATTTCAATAGCTTAAAACTAAATATCACAGTAATTCATTTAAAAGAAAAATTCAAAGCAAAAACTACAAACTACTAAAAATTCAATAAAAATTCAATACGAAATAAAAACTAAACAAATTAAAATTCAAAATAAAAATCAATGAGCTCCTGCTTCAGACGCTGCCAATTTTCTCCTCGTTCTGAAAAAGGGAGAGAAGATCAGAATTATTATCTGTCATCAAACAAAGAAAAGGGGAAAATATTGATGCTGCTAGTGCGTGGGGGCACAAGGGCAGCAAAATGCTTCTGTCAGTACAACTAGTCAGATTAGTCTCTGACAGTATTCTGAGCGTGCGCAGAAATGTAGCAATGTGCTACTCTAACGAAGAATGCAGATTAGTCTCTGCAGCAGAGTTATTCCTCTGTAAATGTGAGCAGGAGATGTAGCAGATTATTCTCTGCAGCAGAATTATTCTTCTGCTTAGGTGTGGGACGGATTATTGCAGATTAATCTCTGCGCAGAATTAATCTTCTGTTTAGGTGTGGGATGGATCTTTTTGCAGATTAATCTCTGCGCAGAATTAATCTTCTGCTTAGGTGTGGGATGGAATTTTTGGAATTGATAGGATTTTCAGATTAATCTCTGAAATATAGAATTAATCTTCTATATGAGGTTTGGGAATTTTATTCTTGTTACTCGGATTAGTCTCCGAATCAGATGAGCTCTGAACCAAGAATGATTTTCTGCTGCGGCTTGTCGGCTTTTATAGCCGCCGCATCCAGTTATGAGCTTTCGCCTCTCGGTGTTGCCCTAGCGACGTTTGTTGGATTTAATGACTGAGGCGAAAATAATGATTTGACGTAATGTCATTTAATGATATTGCAAAAAATGTAAATATTCTGGAGGTAAGTATGCTTTGCTGCATTTTAATAATATTTATGTAATTTTTTGTATTTATTCGCTCTTTTGATTGTTTTTAGATAAAATATGAGCCATGATGGAAGAAGTTCAGCCCGAAATGAGATTTATCGCTGCATTTTCGTTTGTTGGCAGTCATTTTTTGAGGTTGTGGAACTGCCATAGATAATTAGAATTTAGATAAGTGTTCTTGTTTATATCTTTTTAGATTTAAATACTTTGTGTATTCCTTTTCTTTCTTTTCTAGGAATTAATAGTTCGTCGAGGGATTTGAGCTACGTCTGTGGACTGAACATCCTCCCGCCTCAAAAGAAAAAAAGGAAAAACTATAAATAATAAACTTACATTTTGTTTGGTGGAATATATACATCCTTTTTCCTTTCTTTGTCAACTTTAGCGTTACGTCTCCAGGAAGACTCCATTTAAAAAAACTCTTTGCGTTCCTGATTCTGTCCCAGGGTGCTTTTGTAGTTTCGAGTAACTTTGTGACAATCGGCGTGGCAACAATTTTCCCAATTAGGTCATTTGGAATTCCTCGATTTTGGTCATCTGGATTTCCAATATTAGATGCCAAATCTTGCAACTGCCTTGGGGGAGTAATCGGCGAATTTAAAACTTGTGCTGGTAGATTAGCTGGGGAATCCATGCATTGACTTGTTGGATTAATCATTGTCGCCTGAGGTGATAGCTTGGTGTTGCGTGTTGCGCTGATCACTGGTTCTGGCACTGTAGTACTCTGTGTGGGCACAGGTGGTGTATTTATGGCGACTGGTCCTGTTTCCGTGATCATGCTTAAGTCTGGCATACTTCTTATTGGTTTGTTTGAGTCCCTTTGTTTGGGAATTTGTGGCTTTGTTGGAATGTAAATTCCTGGGCAGCGTTTATTCGGCCGCGATGTAGGTCTTGGTTCGTTGTCTACTTTAGCATCCAGCTTTGGCATGCTCGATGGCTTAGAGCGTGATGCGGTCGGAAGCCTTGGCCGAGTTGGCACCCGAGCTTCTGGCCGATACTCTCTTGACCTCGGTGAAAAGTTGAGGCTATGATGGTTTTCCGATTTCTTTAGTACTAACCTTTTAATTTCAGGCGATGCCAGCCTTGCCTCAAATGGCCTTGCCTTCCTCTTAATAGGCGTGGAATGTACCGCGGGTGGAGGTCGCACGATAGCTGATCGGGGTCTGCGTGCCTTTTTGGGTGTTGGTGGCAGTGGGCTGATGGGCCTGATTGGTTTTAATGATGCCAAGAGTTTGGGAGGTGTAGGTGTGATGCCTACATCTACTGAGTCTAAAGACTCAGAGTTGAAAATTTCTAACAACTCCTCCATGATGAATAAAGAAAATAAAATTAAAAAAAAATAAAAATAAAAACGAAACTGAAACTATTGCGCGCACTTGTCACTGTTCAAACTGAAGTGATTTTTGGCGGGTTGTGGATTCGAATATATTCAAATATAACGGGTGTTTTGGAACTTAGTAGTGCCAGAGAGCAATAGACTTTGGTGGGGATAATTGATGATTGTCAGGAAATGTTGGTGAGAGGGAGAGGATAGCTTTTTGAAATAAGATGGGTGAAAATAATATATTCATTTCAATTATTGACTGAGGAGGAAAGAGCTCTGAAATGTTTCGCTGCAGTTCGTATTACTGGGGAAATATTATTCTCTTGCATTATTGATGCAATATGAGAGTCTTTGGATGATAATGATGCCATCTATTGGTGAGAGGTTTAGTTTCTCTGTGATCTAGTTCAGTTTTTGTTTTATTAGATTGAAAAGTTGCTGACACTGAACGAGATGGCGGCACTTTTGTTTCATTTTTCCATTTTGTGTTGATCGTGGAAAGAGTTGTTAAAGTGTAGTGCTTCTTTGCTTTACTTGGTGTATTTCTCCAGTTTTTTCTCTGAGCAATGTGGTGTAGAGGTGTATTATGATTCTTGGTGGACACATATTCATATTTTGCGGGGAGTAGGAGTTTTCTTATATGGAATTGAAGTTTTGGTGAACATATTGGCGTGGTAGAGTATTCCCAAACTCTCTTTAGTTTCTTATCCAACTTGGGGTTTGTCGTAGTATATGTGGATAGCACAGTCGTCGTCGTGCTCTTTATTTCTGGTGCTCCTCCGACCAGAATCCAGCCCAGTTCGGTGTTTTGGGCTGTATGTGTTTTGATAGATCCTCTTCTAATTCCATTTTTAATGATGGCGGCATAAATATTTGCTCCGAGAAGAACATCGATTTCTCCTGGAACTGAGAACGTAGGGTCTGCAAGAGGGAGATTGTTTATGTGTTTCCAATTTGACACTTCGATTGTCTGTGTTGGAAGCAGATCGGTGATTTTTCGGATTATGAGCATGTTGCTCGCCATTTTAAAATTGTTTTGTAGAGAATTAATTGTGACTGTGGTTTGCTGTACAGCTGTATTAGTGGGAGTTGAACCAAGTCCAATTAATTCTTGGGTGGTTGGAGATCCTTTAAGCTGTAAGAGTTTACAGGCCTTTTCGGTCATAATAGACACTTGAGATCCAGAGTCTATTAATGCTCGGAATGTCATTGTGATTCCGGATGGTGAAGTGACATTGATCAGAGCTGTGGAGAGGAGAGCTCTTTTCATATTGGCGGTAAGAAAACTTTGAACTTGTTGTTCGTCATTTCTACAAGCTAAGGGTGTGCTTGGTTCAGTTTCCATACTGGAAATTTGGGTGGATTGATTAAGTGATTCTGTCACCGAATCGTTTTGCTCATAGTGGAGCAATGTGTTATGACTTTTGTTACAGTGATAACACCTTTTATTGCTTGTGAAATTTAAGGTTAGGTGGTTAGGAGATAAGCAATTTTTGCATAAATGCTTATTTGTGACAACTTCATGTCGTTGTCGGGTGTTCATATTCCTAAAGGTTGGACAGTGAAATATGATGTGGTCACCCTTGCAATGGCTGCAAGAGGACCTTTTTGTAGGTGGGTGAACTGGTGTTGAACTTCTGCTTCTATTAAAGAATCCATAAGTTGGTTTTGGTGAGAATGGTTTTCTCTGTGTCATGTTAGAAGATGTATTTCTATTTCCTATCATTTCCAAGGTTCTGAAGCGAGCCTCTAGGAATTTAGTTAATATTTTTAATTTGGGTAATTCTGTGCTATTGTGAAGGCTCTGCTCCCATAACTGGTGTGTGTCTGGGTGTAACTTTTGTACAGTCAAGTATATAATTATAGGATCCCAATTGTTTGTTTCTACACCTAAATTTTGTAATGCTAATAGCGCCTCTGTTATATTGTCTAGTAGCCTTTTGATACTTTCGGCAGTATCATGACTTGTGGTTGGGAGAGACAATAATTTTTTAAGTTGTACGTTGACTAGGATTCGCTTATTTGAGTAGCGTTCCTTTAGGAGTTGCCAAGCTGGTTTATAGTTTGCGTCGCATATTTCATAATGCCTGAGCAATTTTTCAGCTTCTCCTATTAGATTAGTTTTTAAAAAATACAACTTGTCAACGTCTCTTAAATTATTGTTGTTGTGTATAACCGAATTAAATAGATCGTGAAATGAGATCCATGTCGAATATTCACCATTGAATGTCGGCAGCTTGATTCTAGGAAGTCTTTCGCTATTGCATGACATTGTGCTAGCAGAATTTGTCTGTGTGTAAGGTGGATTGCTGACAGATGGTGTTGGTGTTAATCTGTCTATGTCTTCTTCCATGCTTGCTGCTTTTTCAATGTAGTACTCCTGAACCTCGCTGAATGTTTCTTCAGTGAGATATTCTAATTGGAGATCTTCTTTTCTTACTCTCCTTTTTATGGACCTGTGTCGAATTTGGAAATCTTTCCAATACTCGGTGAACGTTTGTAGGCGTTTTTCTGTCGATTTGACAGTTTTCTTTTTTCCATCTCTTTGATGCCTTCTAAATAAGTCTTCCATTAAATCTTTGACTTCTATTTGGAAATGTACCAACTCTGACACAGAGTCAATGGTTTCGTCACCAACGTCAGATGGAATGGATTCGTCATCTTTCGACATTTTGTGTGGAAAGGCTTGAATCACGTGATATTAAGCAATGTATTCAATTTTATATTTGATTGACTGAGTTATCCGGCTTTGAAGGACCAATGTGAGAGCTAGTCTCGGACGTGGGAGGGAGTGCCGGTTTTTAATGGACAACTCAGTTTTTAAGAATTCAAATATAAAATTTTATTAAATTTCAATAGCTTAAAACTAAATATCACAGTAATTCATTTAAAAGAAAAATTCAAAGCAAAAACTACAAACTACTAAAAATTCAATAAAAATTCAATACGAAATAAAAAATAAACAAATTAAAATTCAAAATAAAAATCAATGAGCTCCTGCTTCAGACGCTGCCAATTTTCTCCTCGTTCTGAAAAAGGGAGAGAAGATCAGAATTATTATCTGTCATCAAACAAAGAAAAGGGGAAAATATTGATGCTGCTAGTGCGTGAGGGCACAAGGGCAGCAAAATGCTTCTGTCAGTACAACTAGTCAGATTAGTCTCTGACAGTATTCTGAGCGTGCGCAGAAATGTAGCAATGTGCTACTCTAACGAAGAATGCAGATTAGTCTCTGCAGCAGAGTTATTCCTCTGTAAATGTGAGCAGGAGATGTAGCAGATTATTCTCTGCAGCAGAATTATTCTTCTGCTTAGGTGTGGGACGGATTATTGCAGATTAATCTCTGCGCAGAATTAATCTTCTGCTTAGGTGTGGGATGGATCTTTTTGCAGATTAATCTCTGCGCAGAATTAATCTTCTGCTTAGGTGTGGGATGGAATTTTTGGAATTGATAGGATTTTCAGATTAATCTCTGAAATATAGAATTAATCTTCTATATGAGGTTTGGGAATTTTATTCTTGTTACTCGGATTAGTCTCCGAATCAGATGAGCTCTGAACCAAGAATGATTTTCTGCTGCGGCTTGTCGGCTTTTATAGCCGCCGCATCCAGTTATGAGCTTTCGCCTCTCGGTGTTGCCCTAGCGACGTTTGTTGGATTTAATGACTGAGGCGAAAATAATGATTTGACGTAATGTCATTTAATGATATTGCAAAAAATGTAAATATTCTGGAGGTAAGTATGCTTTGCTGCATTTTAATAATATTTATGTAATTTTTTGTATTTATTCGCTCTTTTGATTGTTTTTAGATAAAATATGAGCCATGATGGAAGAAGTTCAGCCCGAAATGAGATTTATCGCTGCATTTTCGTTTGTTGGCAGTAATTTTTTGAGGTTGTGGAACTGCCATAGATAATTAGGATTTAGATAAGTGTTCTTGTTTATATCTTTTTAGATTTAAATACTTTGTGTATTCCTTTTCTTTCTTTTCTAGGAATTAATAGTTCGTCGAGGGATTTGAGCTACGTCTGTGGACTGAACACACCCTGTAACTCCCAAACGATTGATGTGGACCCCCTCATTCCAGTTTTTTTTTTATCTAGGTGTCTAGTATCCGCACATTTCGTTTGTTCAAGTTTCGAAAATACACATTGTATATAAATAATATATAGGGTGTTTATTAATTGGTGCTCATAACTCAAGGGTTTGATAGCTGAGGTGGACACAAGCCAAAAATTATAAGGTGTTGGACGGGGGTAATACGTGTCGTTTCTGCAGCAGGGGGGCTAAGATTTTTAATACTTCTTCCGCTTTATACGCTGTAACATTCTCAGATGATAGCAAACCGTCTCAGCTTTCCAATGAATGCCCAAGCAGCCTTGTTGTCAGCTTCCGTCGGAAGTTGTAGGAAATAAAAAATTGGAAAAAAAAAATTCTTAATTTTTTCAAATTTTAACGATTTCCCCGCCAAAATGCATGATAACTATACAGTTTCTTTACAAGACTTAGAGAGCCCGGAATGTTACCTTTAATTTAACTATGGACATGCACCTGTCAGACGAACCATTCTAGAAATAGATGCGAAAAACCAGATCAGAAATAAAACTTGCACAGAGAGGTGACCTTATGAAATTAGATACATACGTTGATACATGATAATAACTAGATTTAGAATTAGGAAACATATCTCATATCCTCTACACAAACCTTTCTACTTAACAATGACCAATCGCAACAAGAACGTAACTTCGACTGACGTGTACAAAAATATTTTTCTGGAGATAAATGATCGAAGTAGAGCTATGGTTCGCCGATGAAAGGTGTTACGTGTAGCTGTGGACGGTGGTTACAAATGTTTGCGGGAGGTTGCAAGAAGAGTGCGCCACCATAAATTTGAGGACAGACCTTTTAAAAGCAGTAAAGGGTAGTGCTATATGCGCCATATTGTTTTTTTTAATCTATATAAAATATTAAAATTAATTATATCTCTAAAACAAATCATGTTGGAAACAATTGAATATTGCATTGGCATCGGAAATACATGAATTCTGAAAGTTTCAGAGTTCTAGCTGGTCCGGAAGTTTGTACAAAAGCGTGTAAAAATACCGCTATTTCTTGGAAAGATGTGGTTTCTATGTATGTTAAGTTCACCTTCTAAGGGAATTTGATGGCACTATGGCGGGAGGTTGAAAAGAGAGGGCGCATCTAGAAATGTGATTTTAATAAAACCTGTTGAATATGTGCTGCGTATCTAATGAATATGTTGTCTTTGGTAAAACACTTTTTATCACTAATTAACTCAAATAATTAATTTAATTGGTTTCTAATATTTTTTACTTCTATTGACAAGTGCGAGTTGGACTCGCACACGGAGGATTCCGTACCATCGTACTAAATTTAACACTATGCACTTTTTATTTATTTTTTCAAATGAGAGTAGGCGTCATTTGAAAAAATAATGCCTACTTATGATAATAATAAATGTGAAGAAAACGAACAAAAATGCCGAAAAAATCACGTTTCTTGTACGGGCCCCCTTTAATTTTTAATTTAATTTAATTTTTATTATCTGTGAAATTTTCAGCTGTCTACTTATTACGGTTCAACAGATACAGCCAGGTCACAGACAGATGGACGGATGGACATCGAAGCCGTAGGGTTCCCGTTTTTACCCTTTGGGTACAGAGCCCTAAAAACGGACTAAATCCTTTTTTGTTATTTTTGTACATAATTCAATGAAAGCTCATTCGCTCTTTCCATCAGCAAGGTATTTCAAAGTGTTCTGGCTAGAATTTGATTACAGTGGTTACAGCGGTTTAGAGAACATGAGATGTACGCTCTGGAATGGATGTGTCGTTTGGCCACAATGCTACCGCTAAAGTGTGATTGTGTCATATTAAAATGCATATTATGAAAGGTAAATTATCCTGTCATCATCACTATAATCACATCCAGAGCTATAGCTTCTTTCATTGCACTTTTGATCACTTTCTCCGTACTAGATTTAAAAACAAATGCTATGTGGAGAAATCCCATACGTAATCTCCGTTTCTATTTCAAATCCAACTATATTTAAGGTGTTCCCGGTTAAAAGTCATAGGAAACCCATTCATTTAGGATTTTTTTTTATGAAACACCCTGTATTTTCCAAAGAACATAAGCTAGAGCTACAATTTATACGGCCTTAACTGTTGAGCTCTTAACAGGCTCCAAATATTTATTGAATTGAGAAAAAGTGTTATAGAATCGCTCGCAATTCGGAGCCAAAAAAAAATCTTTAACGCTCTCGCTCGCGAGCCGGAGCCATTCATTACACAGTTCTGGCACCTTATCACTAAAATGTGAGATTATTACACACAAGTTTTGGAATTTTTTGACCGTGCTTATTCAAACGGTGTAATTTTAGAGATAGGAATCTGTGAAAATAAATTTTACGAAATCGTTGACGCTCTGCCCAAATCAAATTTATGATGTTAACACATAGGTACGCATAAGCAGGATAAATAAAAAAATGTTCGTTAATTCTTAAGATACCCTAGATGCGCGTATGAAACTTTGTATGGTCACCCATCTGTGCAATTTTGATTTTTGAAGTGGTTTTTCGGATATATTTCTGAACGGTTCATCGGACAGAGAAAAGGATTATAGCAAATTTTATAGGATTTCATATTCTAAACAAGTTTTTAGTACAATAAAAATGTCTAGAACTAATCATTCTCTTAGTATACGTAAAAATCCTAAATTTTTATATGTTAACAGCAAGAAGGGGCTGCCCAATTTAGTCTATTTTTGATTTTTTTTTTGCTATTACAGTAATCCCCCGAGATACATAACACGCGACTTACCTAAATTTGCAGTTACGTAAAATGAGAATTTCAAAATTGGGAAAATTTTTTGAGTACAGTAACATACAATTTTACAAAGAATTATGTTTTATCTCAAGCATTCAATATCTTGTAGCGACTACACTCACTCTCTATCTCTCTTTATAAAGAAACAAACACACACTCTCTACTTTTCTTATTATGTAGCTTGTTACCACCCTTTTAGCGTGAATATCATTAAATACTACAGAAACTTCTTGTAGTTGTTATTTCTTTTGGTCCTTTATACAAAAATAATAAACAATATACATATATGGTATCTACACAATGTTTCAATTTTCAAATTCGACTTGCGTAAAATTCGAGTTACACAAAAGTCTACGGTCCGCATTAATTACGTATCTCGGGGTCGGGGGATTACTGTACTATAAAAACACCATGTACCCAATTTCAGCTCTCTATGTTGTCGCGTTCTCAGGCAGCGTCCAAATATATAGTGAAAAACGAAATTTTTGTATGGCAACCCCACGAAGGAATTGGCCGATTTGTCTCATTTTCGAACTTAATTTTACTTTTTTTTTTTAAAGTCAGTGTACAAAATTTCAGCTTTCTAAGTGAACGCGTTCTCGAGTTATCGTGCACACAGACGGACGGACATGCAGAAATTCAACATAACTTTTAATATTATGCGCGGGTGTCCAATCCATTTTGCTCTACAAACTTAGTATATCATTTACATAGATTTCATCTAGGGTATAAAAAGAATAACTTAAAATAACTGAAAATAGTTTAGAAATTTTTATTCCATAAATGAACCTTTGTTTAAGAAATTAAGATCAGTATTTTCTAATACGGGAAAATTTAATTTTGTCATCATTATATTATTTAAGGTAATCTTTGAGAATTTACTTCTAAGTTTTGTTAAGATGAGTGACAAAGCACTAAATGCCCTAACATAAGAATAACAAAAAATCATCTTTTATTATTCGTACCAAAATTGGGACATGTAACTGAAAACTTGAAACAGAGGCAATTTTAATTTAATGTCCCAATCACCCATTCCTAAGAATTAGCAAGGGGCAGTGAAAGCAAAACAGGAAAATTGTTCATGAGCAAAGAATAATGTCACATTTTTCTGATGAGGAGCCGGAGAAGTACTTATAATGCTATTTAACGCCTCCGGTCCGCGAGCGAGTGGGTTTAAAATAATTTGTTAGGCTCCGGCTCACGAGCCAGAGCTAATTAACGGGTCGAGTTCGCGAGCGAGGACGTTTATGAAGATTGTTTTGGCTCCGGCTCGCGAGCCGGCCCGGAGCTGGGAGCCGCATCAGGAGCCGCTCGCGAGCAAGCATTTACATACCATGATAGAAGGTCCTTTAGGTAAGAACTCTAATTCTAGCAACACTCTAAAATATTATCGACCAATATCTCTGATATTTCTAAAATTTACGAAAAAGTCTTGGGAGAAAAATGATTGTAAGGAATTCTGCAAGAATTTCTAGCGACAACAAAACATAGTTTTCCTAGTAAGGCTCCTATATAACTCTTGTTTGAGTTTGATCAAAAATTGAACACTCAGTTTTTTTTCCTTGAATTAGGGTTAGGTTTATGGCCGTATCTAAAACCATAAAATCTCCCAACAACGTAAGATTTCGCGAATTGATTTCAAATGATCAGAATGTACTTAAGCCTTTTCAATGCCATAGAAATTTTTTAGGTTAGAGTAAATTCCTTTACTATGAACAAGTATAAGCTATAAAAAACAGTACATATATGCTCAGATTTCCCATTATCCACATCCCCTTTTAATGAACTAATTATTCTGTGGGAAATACTTTTGCCCGCTTCTATAAGGTAGTAGAAAGTTAAATCATATCTGATTAAGTTTGAAATAAAGAGCCACATAAAAATTTAGCTTTATTTAATTTACCTATAGAATATGAATTGAAAATTATAAATTTTGCAGCGTATTTCATACTGATATTTAGTTCTTCTCCTTCCTTAATCCAACCGTACTTTAGTGGCTTATCCGGGAAAATAATGATATTCCAAGCATAATACGCATTAGGCATTATAAAGTGTAATCTGCCGAATAATTGTCCAAGTCAGCCTGACTGAATATTTTCCTATACAATTCATCCGGGGAGATACACATGACTATTTGAAGATTGGTGGAGAGAAATTGTGTTGAGATAAAAGATAATGAAAGTATCCTAATCTGGAAGTCATTCCCGTGGAAATGCTTAAATGAAAAGTAGTATAAGAAATACTCGTGAAGGTTCAGTTGACACATTCAATCAATAAAGTCCAGATCTTGATGTGTTTATAAATCGGCTGTCACCTTCTATCTGCTCGGTTGCAGTTTTTATTTTCTAACTTTTTCGTAATATTGTGTATGTACATACATATTAACTAAGTCATTAATTATGTCTTGCCAGTCAGAGAGGTGGTGGGAAGATGAACTGCCTGCAAGGTGGTGTACACTCCATATACTCTGGTGCATGCTGGTTGATTCCCCTATCATGTTAGAGTCATCGGTAAGAAATGAGGGATTTTCATATATAATTTATGCGAATTAAGGATCTCTGCACATTACCAAGTTCAGCATGGTTGCAACTTGTGAATTCACGCAGCGTGGTATTAACAAGACTGACGGATGTGTCTAGTATTATTTACACAACTTACTAGTGCCCCTACATCTGTTCATTTAGATGGAGTCCTGGCGTCAAATTCGTAGAATGAGGTTATTGTGGGGTCTTGGTGTGTGCTTTCTTGAGTCTGGTATTGAAGTGATGTACTCACTAGGAATGGTTAATACATTTTTCCACACTGAGGCTTTCGATATTACAATGGCAGGAAAAACACATCGTATCATAAAATATTAGTATCAAGGAGAGGCGTATTGCTATATTTATAGATACTTACTTAAATGACCTCGGATAATTAGACAAAGCTAACATGCTTGCCAGGCCCAGCAGACTTGCTTGCCAGGCCCAGAAGACTTGTTTGCCAGGCCCAGCTGACCTGCTTGTTAGGTACAGTTCTAATGTTGTTCCTCTCGTATGAAAGCACGCCGTAGGGCTTCCGAACTCGTAACGGGTCGTTCAACTCGCTAGAAAAATGCAAAGCATTCTCAACGAACCAATAGAAAATTCACTGATATTTTTTGATGATCGGGAGGAGCAAATATAGTTGTCATTATAATTGGTATTACCGGCTTTATGTTCACATTTTTAAAAGGGACAATTCGGAGTGTTCATTCTGTTTAAAAAGACTCCATTAGACGACGAATACAAAGCACAATAATCAGCCTTTGCTAGGGCCTAGATCAAATGAGCTAGTACACTCAACTGAGTGCACAAGGAAGGACAATACGTTTTACCGCCTTGGCTTTCATGCTTGGGACTTGGGATGTTCCTTCTCTGGAATTCAAAGAATAACAACAGTGATCCCTAGATCAGCAAGAACTTGGTAGGCATATAGGTGTTTCCAAAACACAACAGTCATATAAAAGTGTATCAAGAGAAAATAATATGTACTTGGAATTACTAACGTTCTGCACTGATTTCAAATCTGTCAAATTTGCTTTGTTTACGATCTGAGCTGGCTCGGAAGATCAAGAAAAGAATTGCAATTTGTTCAAATTCAACCGATCGATCCAGATAGAAATATAAATCTGAATAGTAGAAAGCTATCCCGAAAACTCTGGTATTTCTTAGCGACCTCCAAATTAGAAGCCTTCAGTGTATTTCGCTCTTTATTTTTATTGCCTCTTCTGAACTCACAATATCGCCAAAATTGTCTGAGAAGCAATATTTGTTAACCTAACTGAAATACGCTGAGTAAGCCGTTGCTCGTTTGTTGGGATCTACTAAAGCCTCATCTAAATTGACGAAAGTTTCATAGAAAAAAAAAATTAAAATTCATGGGATTTAAATGATGACAAAATTCTCAATTGATTATTGAATCCACCCAAAAATATCGTTAATCTCCCGCTATATTTCCATTTAATTGACTTAACTGCTATAAGCATGCTTAGAATAACTATAGTACCTCCTTAAAATGCAAATCTCTTAAACGAAACCGGAATAGTTCTCAAAGAACTTTCAGTTTATTCGGCATTTCCCTTTATGATTTAGCCCAGCTGGTGATTTACATCGATATGGTGGGAAAATGTTGTCTTTTCTCAATTAAAAAATAAAATAAAATGCTTGAAACTCTTGAATGAATATCGAAGTCTGCCAGACGACAGCTATTTAATTCTTAAAGTCGTGATATGTAGTATCGCATTGACCATGAGAAAAGGTAAAAGCTAAGTAGTGACGAAAATCTATACCAAAGAATGTACAAGTAAATAAGTATGTATAAAGTTGGGTGAGAGGATAGATCGCGGGAAGTTCAAAATACGCTCAACAATCATATTACTACATGTAGGTATAGAAGGAAAAATACATTCATCTTCTAGAGGAGCACATTCAATTTATGGACTTAAATGGCTCGCTAAGGCAATTATCTTGAAATACGATTCACGCACGAGGCTTGAAAAGATTCGCCGGCACGAAACTAATATTTTTTATACTTGGACAGATAATCGGCCCCGAGTGACAGCTGCTTCTTCTTCTTGGCTCATGTGCATGATATAAAAAGAAAAATTTATAAAATTTTGGTTTGAAAATAGCCAAAGAAAATGAAGACATTCAAGCAATTGTTCTGACTTAACCGGTGTTCACATTCATATTTCACTGTAAGAGATACAGGTCTGTATCTGAACATTGTGCAGCCGAACTTTTACATTTCTACGAAGGAAATCTTTGAAATTTTTATTTTTATTAAATGATTTATAGTTTCCACTTGGATAGCTTCTACTAACTATAATAGGTATATGCGACTTTTGTGTGATCCTAGAACATCGTCTATGGTCGAAATAGATCAGAGGTTACGTGAAGATGGCTGTTGCTTAATACTAAAATGTAGCAAGAAAGAGTTGCCGGATTGAAATTTTCATTCAAATTGACTTTGAGTTAAAAAACTTCTTTTATACCCTTTCGTCACCTAGCCCTTTTCTCAAATAGACAGTATTAAGAACTTATAATTGGTCTAAAAATTTAGAAATTTTATCAAACGTGAAATACGTGAAGACTACGTTGAATTAAATCAAATAATACACTATTGCTGCATTGCTTGATACAGGAAACATTCAGCAATTACCTCCTCACATTCCGATCGAACTTCGGCACCCTTACATAGGGTTCCCTAGGACTTGTCATGCGTGAATATATTCTGTAGTCATGAATGAGATCACAAAAACATCCCAAGGGCTTCAGAGCAGTAGGCAAAGAATTTTAGCAAGCCACAGAATCGTCAAAGATGTCTGGTATCTCATCAAAATCATCAAGAACAACTTCACCAGTTCTTTTTTTATCTTGACTACGCAAATTATTCTACTTATTCGAAAAGATGAATGTTCGTTTGTAATTTCGTATGGTCAAACAAATTTCAGATTTTTTCATATTCTAAAGAACTTTTTTGTATGGCAACCCTACGGAGGAGTTCCCCAATTCGGCCCATTTTCGAACTTATTTTTTCTTTTTTTTTTAAAAAAGCCTGTATACAACATTTCAACCCTCTAAGTCAACGTGTTCTCCAGTTATCGTGAGGACAGACGGACGTACAAACGGACAGACGGACGGATAAAAAAAAATAACTTTTAATTTTATGCATGGATGTCCAATCCATTTTGCTCTATCATCATTATTTCTAGGTGTTACAAACAGAATGACAAACTTAGTATACCCTTTAGATTTCATCTAGGTGCAAAAAGAGAAGAGGTTATAATTGGTCTAACTGCAAGATCGATAACATTAAACCCTAGAAGAAAATAAAAGTAAAATAACGTGAAAACTCAAACTTTTGTATGGCAACATGAAGAAGAGGTGTCACGATCGATTTAGTCCATATATGAAATTGTTTTCACTATTTTTATAAAAACTCCTCCGTGGATGCTAAACCGTGAAATGGTGGAGAGTTACACTACTGAACCCACCACTACTGCTCCTGTTTTGTTATTCTTCCTATGGATCTGTCAGTATGCCAGCCATGAGCCCATTGCAGGAACAGAAGACCTTTGTGGGCTTCTTCCTTTAATGTGATTACAGTATAGGATGATCGAAAATCGTTAGAAAAAAACAATGTATATATCCTGGAAGTATTAGATTTCTTCAAAACATTATACGACGTGAATCATAAGAGTCTTGTTGCAAAACTTTCTATAAAACTAAGGCTCTCAACATCCTCGAAACGACAACAAAATGAGCTAAAAGGAGTCAAAATGGATTTGTTGTCCTTACTGTAGGGTATTCGTTACTCTTTCATATGTACGTGACTGGTTTAACAGAGAAACCTCTGGTGAAGTAACTTCTTAATTTGATCAAGGATGATAGTCAATTTAGATTAAGATTACAGATCATGGAGATGGGAGAAAGATAATATTTTGGGTCTTAAACAGAATAAGTCGAAATACATTTTTTTCAAAAGAAACTTCATACCTCGAACTTTTGAAAGCATTGCTTATGTGATCACAACATTTCATGGATTGGTTATTTGTTATTGCCAAAGGTATCGGCAGTGGGGTATTATGCTTAATGCAAATGGTAAAACGACATCGCCAAAGTGACATTAATTTGTCTGTTTGATTCCAACTCTTACATTTGAAAATTCATTCTTGCAAAAGTTTCTCTTCTCTCTCATTCATATGCCGACATCATGCATGAGCATGCTTATTTATAGTAGTTAATCAGCATAAACAATGTAGTAATATCTCATGTGTATTCAGCATAATTTAGAGCCATGTAAGGCGAATTTAGAACAAAGCAGCTGTAAATTGGAACTTGCACTTTCAGTCTTGAAAACAAAGTTTTATATTAATCGACTCGTCCCAGTGCACTGCATACGACTTTTTAGTTTGCTACATTTTTATAGTAGAAATAATTTAGACCAAATACTTTGATGTAATTCCGCAATGAAATCGAGAAAGGAATTACATTTATTATATTTAACAGATCAACAGGTGTTTAATTTTGCAGCTTACCACTGCTTACATATTTCGTGTATTTATTTTATTTACTTATTTATTCTTTTTTTAAAAGAGCACAGTTGAGATACAACGCTCATAAAAAAAATACATGATTAACAAAAGTATTATGGCAAAGCAAAAATAACCTATCTAGAGAGTAGAATGTATATATATCTAGTACCAATCTATAAAAAATATGAAACAAAATTTGAAAAAGAGAGGGAAAAAAGAGGAAAGAAAATAAGGAAAAAACAAAACAAAAGATTATGCATCTACATATATTATAATAATAAATGAACCGAATTATTCTCAGCATTGTGAAAAGGAATCTAAATCCCCCATCCTGAAATCAAGCTCCGTGCGATGCGTACACCCAAAGGAAGAGTATTCCAATCTCCAAAATCCAAACTCCAAACAGAGTATAACCTTGGTAATAGTAGTAAAATTCATCTTTCTCCATCATTGACCGATTCTAACAAGTGTAAGTTCGATTCCCGTCCGCTGGAAAAGTAAATAATAGTAGTAATTGGGTTTGACGAGATGATAGAAGTTCAACATAATGCCTGAGATAGTCCGGAGCCATATTATTTAAAATTTTATACATCATTATGCATATCTTAAGATTAAGATAGCTATTCAAATCATAACCCAAAACTTATCTAGAAAAGACAGATATGTGATCATACCTCCGTAGACCGAATATATATCCCACACAAGCATTAAATGCGACATTGAACTTTCTCGTATATGAGGAATCAAAGTTGCAATATACACAGTCCCCATATGTGATTATTGGAACAAGCAACACTCTGACCAGACGTTGACGGAGTTGGCTTGGTGTGTACCTTGCATGATGCCAAAGTGTTCTTAATCCTTGGTAAACTTTTGAAACCGTAATATCAATATGCTTATGCCAGGATAACCTAGAGTCAATATTCATCCCCATGTTTTTCACTACTTCCATGTATTCGATGAAGATGTTATCCAAAAACAACGATGGCAAAGAGGACATTTTTTACAGTGTAGGTCTTGATTGAGTTTAAAAATATTAATAGCCATGCTATCAACAGGAGAGGAGAGAAAAAGTTACACATCATCAGTATAAAGTAAAATCGAACAGTGTGTAGGGATCAGAACTATATCGTTGATGTATAGCACGAACAACAAAGGACCTACTATTGATCCTCCTGAATAAGCTCTTCATACTCCTGAGTTGCGAGATACGCATACAGTGAGTACGATCTATTATATTCGAAAGAACGAAATTTGCTGCAGATGTACCAAAATTAAACTGATGTATAAATTTCTGGGTTAGTATACAATGATCCCTGAATCAAAAGCAATTATGTTGTTCAATATTACGGTGAACAGCCTCAATGAGATATAATAGCGACGATATTGTATTATGCTTAGATCTGAAACCGGATTGTTGTTTAGCAATCATACATCGAGTGTCAATATAAATTTTAATTTGATTATAAAGAAGATGCGCAAATATTTTAGATAACAAAGGAAGAACAATAATAGGCCTGTAATCTTGTGGATTTGACGCTTTTCGATTTTTTTTAATTGGAAGTATTTTAGAACTCTTCTATTGTAAGGGGAAACAAGATCTAGGTAGTATTAGCAGTGTTAAGAATATGCAATATTGGTGTTATTTTGAAAGAAAGAATTAGTTTTAGAAATCGTAAATCTATATTGTCAATTCCAATGGCATTTGATTTAAGAGATTTAATAGCAAGAAAAATTTCATCAATAGAAACGATTCTAAATGAGAATTGATCACCATGACTGGGATTAAATATCGAAAGGTATATCATTGATTTTTTTTTATAAAAAAAATCCCTGATTTTATGGGTTATTTTCGATTTCATGGACTTAATTTAACTTAATTAACACTTTCATGTCAGACGATGTTACTAGTCCATCGGATGCCGAACCACACGTATTACGATGTACATTCGACAATATTTAAAATCCAGATAAAACATCAACAATAACTTAATTTAGTAGTTATATAAATGAATTCAACTCGCTCGAAACACGAAATGAGCTCCACGCTTCTAGTTAATTAGATTTTAAAATAAATCTGTGTGAATTAATCAGAGCAAAATCACAGCACGTCTCACTCAGCTGTCATATATAGGTATGCGTTATTAAGCAAATGATTTCGTTTTACCATGCATTGTAGATTGGCATTATCCACGATAACTAGCATTTCCATCAAAATTTAACCACTATATGAAGAAATATCATAACAGAAAATAGTCTAACTGATTTTGGACTCAACAATATTACCTAATAATACAATACCCCCCCCCCCCCCCTTACATATATAAATAATCAAAGAGTAAAAGAATTGAAAAGCTTCTCTTATCTCAGTTGCATTATTACCGAATCACATGATAATGAGGACTGCATCAATTCACTGGAATGATCGTGTCTCAAACGTGGATCCAGACAGTGAAAAAATATGTAAAATAATTCCAAACATTTGAAACATTATTAACGAAACGGAAACCCCAATTCGAACCGAAACTGCGATTTCAATTTATTCGTCTTCAAATTTGTTAAATTTGTTTAACACTTTTTCAATACGCATCACTTCAATAAACCAATAAAAATTCCAAAATTTGCGTAGGTTATTTTGCTGTGCTTCACACCCATTTAAATGATCGTGGAAAGACATTGTCAACATTAACGAAATAATTGCTTCATGAACATGACAAACATTTAACCACGAAATTTATGTTAAAATTATTCAAATTTCATGCCCGGTAGCTATAAATCTCACTAGAGAGAAATTAATCACAAATTCTTGTCTATTTCCAGCACTACGGCTACTGTCTGGGATCCCAGATAACATAGAAGGAGGTGGGGCATTTCCGCCTCTTTTCAACATCGCTTCAAGGGCAAGAATCTCAGTGAACGCCACATGCGGTCAAAGCGGCCGAGAGGAATACTGTAAATTGGTTGACGCATATCCGCATAAAACTTGGGCAACCCAATGTGGAATTTGCAATAGCCACAGTCTAGATTTGGATAAGCAACATCCAATTGAAACTGTTCTTGGTAGTTCGGGTGGATGGTGGCAAAGTCCAACATTACGGAATGGACATCAGTTTGAATATGTCACTATAACGCTAGATTTGAAGCAGGTGAGTACCTACATATATAAATTGGGGTATGCATAAAAGGTGTTCAGAGTAAAAGATAACTAGGCCTATTTATCTACGTTTTGAAAAAAGTTTCGTTATAATTTAAAAAAACTCACTCTTTAAAATAATTTATCGAGAATCGCGTATTTTCGTATTTATGCATCTTATTAAGATTTCGGTTACACACTATACTAGAATACAAAATTTAAAAATTTTGAATAAAAAATCTGTGAATATAAATTTGAATCTTTCCACTGTTTTGAAAAGAAACAAAGAAATTGTTTTTTAATTTCTATATTTCCCGGTATTTTTTTTATTTAGAAATTGAATGATTGTTTAGAGAAATTTATTGAAATTTTGTTTCACTCTAAACTTTTCTCCTTCCAACTCTTTTGGAAATTCATTGAACATTTGGAAACCCTTATAAATAATACTATTTTGAGTTTTGACGCTATTAAATCTAGGTAATCTAAAATCTTCAACGGTCATTTGAACATAGGCTGCAAATTTTGCACATAAGTAATGTAATCTAGCAAATAATCCGCCATCATGATGATCGGTGATATTTAGTACACTTCAGTAAAATTCGCATCACTTTACTCTGTAGTTTCTGGAAGGTAGATGATATGTTAATTGCATATAAAGAGGATAAGGTTTGGGATACTTTTTTTTAAAGGAAACTCCGATCTTTGGATAATACTTTTTTATTGTTCACTCGACGTTTCGGGTCCTGATTAGTACCCTTCTTCAGGAGTTAGCTAAATTAGAATATAAGATAGTATTGCGTACAATTAAAATATTTGATGTTCTCACCTTTGTTCTTGGTATGATGAAAAATTTTTTTTAAAAAATATTATTGGAACATACTTCACAAAAAGAAAATACACATTAAAATATGATAAAAACGTTAACTGAACATATAAATAAATAAATAAATAGGTGAATTTTAAATGACTGTTTTATTTAAGGGATCACAGATCATCATACCAAGAACAAAGGTGAGAACATCAAATATTTTAATTGTACGCAATACTATCTTATATTCTAACGTAGCTAACTCCTGAAGAAGGGTACTAATCAGGACCCGAAACGTCGAGTGAACAATAAAAAAGTATTATCAAAAGATCGGAGTTTCCTTAAAACAAAAAATCCCAACCTGCTGGAAAACTCCAATCAGCTGTAAACCATAAAGAGGATAGTGGAGTAATATTCAAAATGAGGGCTAACAATATTGTATGTATTATAAAAGATAATAGCTGTATACGTTGTCACATTTCCTCTAATTCTTCTTTTTTTTATAATGTGCCAAATATCTTAGATCCATGTACTCACAAATATTTAAACTTCTTAACTGTTTGTAGTATTTATTTCTCCAACCTCATGTTTAATGTTTCGTCTACATAATTGTCATCGATATAGTTTTAGATAATTTAACATTAATTTATTAACTTTCAACTAATTGGTTAAACTATCCAAATTTTCTTGCAATAATCCCTTTACTAAGGATGTCAAACTCAGAGGCTAAGTTGGGCCAAACATACAAGTTTTATCTTTAGGTGGGCCGCAAAAGAAAAATCAATATTCAGAAAAACGTAGGTTTATTTTGAATAATACATTATAATAAACATATATAAAAAAAAAAACAAGAACAATTTAATTTTTACGTCCTGACACTTGACATCTCTTCTCTGCTACTATCTTTCCTATTTCGGGAGAAATTTTGTTCGCAGTGATTACTTTCAACACAGACCCAAGATGGGCGTCATTAATACTGTTTCTAACAGGAGACTTATTTCCTTTCATAACTGAAAATAACTGCTCGCACCGATAAGTACTTCCAAACATGGAAATAATTTCATATACGAATTTTCGAGTATTTTCAAATCTGGCTGGTAAATATTTGTAAAATTCAGGCACACCGACTTCAATAAATTTTGCCGTCAAATTTGAGTCGCACTGAATCTCGATCACCTCCATTTGCATATCACTGGGTCTTAGTCTATATTTATTGAGAAAATCGAAGAAAACAAACAAAATTTGTCTTCCAAAGAATTAAAACCTTTAAATCTTGTTTCAAACTCAGTTCTAAGATTTGAAATTTTTTCTGCCTATTTTTGATACGATGCATGTTGCACGTCGGGAAGTGCGATAAATCATCATTTTTCAGTTGCTTTTCCCAAAGAACTAGCTTACATTTGAATGCTTTAATTATGTCAAATATGTTCGTAATGATCTGATCCTTTCCTTGTAACGATAAATTAAAATCGGTTAAGTGTTTGGTTATATCAACTATGAAAGATAAATCTTGCAACCATATTGGATCGGAAAACAAGCTTGTGTCTTGATTTTTAGTTTTTAAAAACTGACATACTTCTTCTTTCAAATCCCAGAATTGTTTGACAAAACATTCTCCATGTTTATTACCTTCGTGCATAGTACTTTTTGATGTATAATACAATGCGTATGATGAATTTTTGAATTAAATATATCTTGTCCTGTAGTAGTACCACGCATCGGTATTAGTTCCAATAATTCCTCAAAAATGTTCAAATCCGTGTCGCAAGCACGAAGAATCACAGCTAATTCAGCTATGTCACCAATGTCCGTACTCTCGTCACAGGCAATGGAAAAACTTTCGAAACTAGATGATTTTGCTTTGATCTGATCACTTAAATTGGCGGCAACTGTATTTCGAGAAAAAGAAATTGTTTGAAAAGGCTCCAAATTTACAGGACAAACAATTTCTCCAGCTTTAATTAGGCATTTCTTGATGAAATCACCTTCAGTAAAAGGCTTCGAGTGTTTAGCTATCAACTCGGACAAGCTTGCATGTACCGCCGCTTCACTTTCTTGCAATACTTTACTAAACATTAGCTGTTGTTTTTTCAGACCTAAGCTCTCTTTATGAGAGTATAATCTGACAACTCCGCTTTTCATTTATTTACGGAAATGAGTCATTTTCCATTCTGTTTCTTTGCATGTAATCTGCGCTTTCGCAGTTTTTATTTATTATATATTATTGTGTGCCGATATATTGGCCGGGCCGCAAAAGTTTTCGTTGCGGGCCGCAAGTTTGACACCCCTGCATTAAAAATGTTGTCCGAAATATATATTAATGTATCATCTGCAAACAGAGATAAGTTCGCATGTTTAATCGCACATATCAATTATATACATATTGAAATCATAAATGTTCATAAGATTGAACCCTGCGGTACACCCATCTCCATCTTCACCGTTTCTGATATTGTTTACGTTACTTTTGTTCTCTTCGTTTTACCAGTTAAAAATTCCTTGGCACCATTCCAATTCTTTATTTTGCATACCATGGCTAGCCAATTTCTATAAAAGTAATTGATGATCAACTGTCTCAAATGCTCTCTTAAATTCCAAAAATACAAAGGAATTTGTTTACTTGATTAAATTTTTTTCTTTCAATGATGATATAACCATATTGAACGCAGAATGCATCTGCCTGGGGCCTAATTGGTTCGGGATGATTTTCATCTAAATATTCAACTGTTTATGTAAAAAATTGTCCATCACCTGCTCAATTGTATTTATTTAAGATGGCTACTTTTCAGATTATCCGGTACAATATCAAAGGGGATGTTTTTTATAATCGTACAACTTATTGGCTTAGGGCAGTAAGTTTCAGGTCCGAAATAGCGTCATTTAGTGATTCGAAAAAGCAAACGAAAATAGAAAGCAATAAAAAAAAGGAAAAATTGAAGAAAGTAGAAAAAAACTTTTTGGAAAGAGTTGAAAAATCGGATTAATTGGAATGAATTAAAACTGTATTAGACCGCAATGGGCTGAAAAACGAAAAAAACAAGCATTCCGTATAGCGAAAACAACTTATATTCATTTCAGTAGTCATCTTAAACAAATATAAAGTTTACCCGGTAATAAATCACAGTTATCTTCTCAATTATATCCAGTGAAATTATTGGTCTGTACTCCTCGCAGTTAACTTGACTTTAGGAATTGGTATTATTATTGATTCCTTCCAGTTGGTAGGAAATATTTCCGTTACAAATTCTACTCGATTTATTTACAGTCTCTAAAAGCACTGGCCCCAAAACATTTAAAGCATCAAGTAATATTGGATGTTACTCCAAAACTCAGTATCTCGTTTTTACTTCAAATCTGTTAATGCTGTTTTAACCTCTTTCAGTTCAACCAGCCTAAACTTAAAAGCAGCTCCTCATATCTGCATAATTGCCACATTTCTTATATACTCGGAATTAAATTATGAATTTTTCTTTTGCTTCCTACGAAAAAGTTATTAAAGTCATCTGCCATTTCACTCTCTTTTGCCAACATTACGCCAATAGCCCTGACTTTCTTAATTACATTGCTTTAAAACCAATTCTTTCAATGCACATAATTTTTCCTTTTCTTAACCTTGCTTTGAACTTATTATTTCTTTATAATTTATATGCTTTGAAATCACTACTTCTATTGGAAAAACTGTACGTTGTCTAGCCCGTCCTCAGAACACTCATTGCGTTTTGAACCACAGCCTTATATGAACTCTACGTTTCGTGCTTTTAACAAACTCCTTAATTACGTCATGCTTTAAGTTTATATATAATAATAGTGCCATTTCACTTATTATTATTCCACTTTCGTTTATCTTGTTTATAAATCTCTGTTTATTGTATCGAACACCTCCTTGTAATTTCCCATTTCCTTTTGTAGTGGACGATTTTATTGCTTGATACACCAGGCCATCAGACACGCAGTAACTCAAAGTCTCGGATAAACTATTTCATAAAATCCAAAACATAATAATTACTGAGCATTGAAAAAGTCTAACGTAATTGCGTACTTTAAAAGCTAGGTATATGAGCCTAGGCTTGAGACCCACTGATGGCAACCATTTCATTTGGTTTTCTGTCAAATTTCATCGGAAATCTACTGTTGCTGTCTTTTGTGATCTATACCAATCTGTGTTCCGTTGCTGTTAATATAGCGGCCATTAAACTATGTCATTTATCATTAGTTTCTTATGCGAGATTATTGAGAATGCTCCTGAAGTTCTTTATAGAATTCAGTTGCCGCAAGAACTTAAGCCAGTAGAACATTCTAAGAACCAAAAATTCGTTAATTGGCTACTGCTGGAGAATCAAGGCGAGACGACGATTTTGTGAACAAAAGCATCATCACTTACGAAGTACATTTTGAACTGGATTGCTACATAAATAAACGGATTTTGGGCACAGAGAATCCCCAATTGATATATGAGAGATCATTACATCCTCAAGGAGCTACTCTTTGGTGCGGTTGTTTTTAGACAGGCGGAGATATTGGGTGGTAACTGTGAATGGTGTTCGCTACCGTGTTATGAGAATCGAGCTGTTTTGGCTAACATTGTCGCAGTGGACCTTTATGAGTGTTCCAGCAGGATGGCACGGCACTGCATGAGAAATAGTCTTCCGTGTTTTGTTTTGTGGGGATTTGTGAAAACTCAGCATTACTGAACTCAAGGCCAATATCGAACTCGTGTTATGTGAGATTCAGCCAAATCTGAAAAATGCTACAAAATGATACAAATTTTAACAAGGTATGGCCGAATTATCTGTCAATTAGTTGCTTGCCTCATGTGGCGACAAATGTCATAAATTTGTTCGTCTCAATTTCAATCCTTCCTGATCAAAATGAAAAAAATGCTATTTTGAACTTTTCTTTCTTTCCCACTAGCACATAATTACTTTTCCCGAAGTGATTTAAACGAAGAAAGTAATATTTTGTTAAATATAATACGGAAAACTCAGAACAAATTCGCTGGAAATGACATTGTCTCCTCATGATGTAGCAGCACAAAAAGTTCCTTTCGAATCGGCCATACCTTGTTATCTTTGAATCATGTATCTACAAATAACCTCCTTAAATTCGATATGAAAAACTATGATTTGTTTTTGATGAAAATAGTTGTTACATTAGTAAAACAGAGATAAAGTGTCGAACTTGTGATTTTGTGGAGTCACGACTTCGGTGGGAGAGAGGGGTACAGTAGCAACTGTATCGCAAATCATAACGTGAAATTAATAGTTTCTGCGTCATTGAATTATTCAGCTAAGGACTTTTGATATACAATAGGTTTTTGAACAGTTGCTATTGTGCCCCTGTGATTTTTCGATTTCAATTTTCAAAATTTATGGTTTTAGACAAAGAAAAGATGTGAAAAATCTATAAATATGTAAAAGGCTGGCATTTTAGATACGGAGTTTAATAGATAATTTTAAGGGTTTTGGTTTTAAAAAAGGAAATTGCGTTAAATTAAAAAACCTGAATTAAAAAGCAACTCAAGGCTATGATTTGGTAGTTTTTGCAAGTTTTCTTAAAAGTGATAAGGATTCCCTATTGATTGACTTGGGAAATCTACTTAGAAAAAAAAATTCTGTTTAATATAAAAAAATTTTCATCACTCTCTAGTCATGCATCCGTCAGAGTTGGACTCCGCTTTCCCGACACATTTTTTTTAGTTTGTCTATGCATTATTGCCTTAAATCTTAACTAACCTGTATAATTATTACAAAAGGCTTTTGCAACGACTTTGTGAAAAAAATATTAAATTATCATTTTGACCCTAGATGGCCACCAAACTGTTATGCAAAATATCATATTGAAGTATAATTTTGTATTGTTCTTGTAGTCTGGTTATTTGGGAGAGGCAAATTTGACAAAACCTCCTTTGAAGCCATTGAGAATGCAGTTACCAAAAAAGGAATCGATAAAATGGATAAAAGCTATGCTTGAATGTCGGAGAAACACAGCTAAACTGGAGGAGGACTCTATTACAGTAGTGGCTGCCAAGGGGTGTCCGCAAGGTGGTCCTCTGTCCTCTCTACTATGGTCGTGGTTGTAGAAGATCTCCTACAGAGGCTAACCAACTCCGGCTATGATAATCAGGGATTTGCGGATGACCTGGTCATTATAATTAGGGGCAAACATGATCAAATAATCTCTGATCTATTGCAGAATGCCCTAAACATAGTTTGCGACTGGTGCCAAATAATGGGACTTCGAGCCAATCCTGGTAAGACAATAGTTGTTCCCTTCACGAGAAAAAGGAAGCTTTACTTACAAGCACCAACTTTTTAGGGAACAGTATTGGAATTCTCAAAGGAGGACAAAGATCTAAGTATTACCTTAGATAACAGATTAACCTGGAACTCCTACTACAAAAAAGTACTAGATAAGGTTACAGTGGCAACACGGACATGCCGCAGGCTTTTTGGAAAAACTTGGGGTCTTAAACCAAAAATGACTCTGTAGTCATACACATCTATTATAGGACCCAAGGTCGCATACGCCTGACTCGTTTGGTGGCCAAAAACAAAAATAAAGACGGCTCAAGCTAGTTTGTACAAACCACAACGGCTTGCATGTCTAGAAGTAACCGGTGCCATGCGTACCTGCCCAACTGCGGCCTTAGAGGCTATGTTGGACCTACTACCTTTACATTTGCATGTTAGGTGGGAGGCCGTACTTAGTGCAATTAGGCTACAAAGGGCAAACCTCCAAAGTACTAGTAATTTGGTTGACCACCTGAAAGTCTTCCAGGATTTCATAGAGGACCCGATGGCTAACCCAATTTGAGACGTTATGCCGAAACGCCATAACTTTGAAACACCATTTAAGGTGATTTTGGGGGACCGTCAACAGTAGTACACTGGGGACCTTCCCCTTGAACAAGGATCGCTTAAATGGTACACGGATGGATCCAAAATTGAGGGTAAAGCAGGCGTGGGCACATATGGACCAAGGTGCCATCTGGCAAAGGCACTGGGCTTCACCAACCATTTTGCAGGTAGAAATACGCGCCATAGAACTTTGCGCGCGCGAAATAATCCAAAAGAATAATCGTGGAGCCAAAATATATATAATATCAGATAGCCAAACAGCACTTAAAGCGTTTAACTCGTTTACCTTTGAGTCTAAGCTGGTTTGGGACTGCCTTACTGTCTTGAAGCAACTAGACGAAAATAATAGGGTGACACTGATCTTGGTACCAGGACATGAAGGCATTAAGGGAAACGAGATTGCGGACCGCCTTGTAAAGAACGGAACCAAATCTCTGTTTGTTGGCCCTGAGCCTGTCTTTGGACAGCCAAACAGTCACATCTCAGCGTAGATCAGGGTTTGGGAGGACATAACTAAGAAGGAGTACTGGGAAAATACCTCGGGGCTGAGACAAGCGAAAAGGTTTATAAAGTATTCGCAACAGACGACAAAAGCATTCCTCACACCCAGCAGAAGGGAACTAAGGCTCATAACGGGCCTACTTACTGGGCACTGCCCACTTAGATACCATCTTAAAAAGATGGGTAAGGTCGATGATGAGACCTGTCGCTTCTGTATGAAAGACGCTGAAACCGCTGGGTGACTGTGGAGCTCTGTGCACATAAGGCTAAGACATATAGGAAAGGCATTTCCACTGCCAGAGGATGTCGAAAAAATGTACCCCAAAGCATTATAAGCTTCATCAAAGACCTTAAGTTCGAATGGGCGCCCTAGGGCATTTATGGGTAATGTCACAAAAGATCTTATAGGTCGTGGTGGCAAGATGAGAGGCGGGAGTCCAGTCTGCATCCCCCCTTTATTAATAATAATAATAATAGTAGGGGTGGCAAAAAAAGCTAATCTGAACGTTTCACAGTATAGTTGGGTCCAAAAGCAGACAAAAGTAATTCGTTTGGAAAGGAATGGCTCTATTTTCCGTTCATATTTGGACTACTCTCTATGATATTTCTACACTTATAGATTGTATGAAACGAATCATCAAAATTTATTGCTTATTTGCATTCAACCCCATCTGTACACACCGAAAAGTATACTGGAATCCAGCTACTTAATCTCTAAAGAGTATACATAGTTAGTATAAGAGTTCGACCCCATTTATAATACTGCGTAAAAACTTGAAATTAATTTACATTTGTGTTGTGTTGTGTTTTAAACTGAGCCTTCCATTTTATAAAATGTATGCAAATACAAGAATAGTTATACACCTTCTTGACTTGAATTGTGAAAAACCTATAATTAAGAAACTTAAAATTCTAGATATGTGCTTATACTTCTATTCTAGCGTAAACTTCTTCCATAATTACTTCGAATGTCTAAGAAACAAAGGAAAAATATTCTCTCTAAAACTAAAAACCGAATATGGACACTTTGAGATCTACTCAACATCAATCTCGCGTACTTTTATTTCCATCATCATCAATTCTCTTAATATGGACAGAGCCGAGATCGTTTCATGTCCACTGTCGCCATTGGAGATTTCTTTTAATGAACCTTCACAGGAAGATGTTTTGCGATGACTTGATCTCAAGTCGAAACTCTCTAGAGGTAGCGAGGTATTGAATATAAGGGCCTCATCCTTTTATGGCAGAATCGAGGACAGTTTAAAATATAAATTAGACTCCTGATAAGATACGTGCAGGAATTTTTTGATCTTTTATAGAAAGATTTGAAGGATTCTTCCTTAAAGGTAGTATGACAATGCTGCAAGTCTAAATTTAGGTAGGTAGGTTGGTAGGTGCATTAAAAAAACTTGTCACATTTTAAACTTAAAAGAATTGCGACCGAAGTTCCTTTAATTATGTGTCTCAATCCGTAAAGTGATAACTAAGTTGTTGCTTGGAAGAATTTGGTGAATTTATCTGAGCTTCCGAATTAAGTAATGAGGCGTCAAAAGTAAAATACTGGAAAAAGTCGTCGCAATTAATTCGAAATTCTTCTCAACAAAATTCTGGTACATGCTCTTGGGAATATTAAAAATGTCTACAATGGTAAAACGTTACCGACATTCAGTCAGTGATTTGGGAAGTTGTTCTTTCCTTTTAGTCCTTCAAGTTGAGGTTTTTGCTTATTAGAGTAGAAAGATACTAAAAAAAACAAAAAAACTGGTTCCTTCCTTATAAAAGCATTCTGTAGGAAATTTTATGTATTTATTCTGAAAAATATGTATGGCGCTAGATTTCATTCTACATAAACAAATTGCAATCAAGTTTCGGTTGAAACTTGCTTAGATCAGCGCCTCGGGCGGTAATTGCTTCATTAATCGGCTCCAAATATGGTCAATCTTAGAAAGGTTGACAAGAGCAGGAAACAGGCAATAATGGCTGAAAATAGAAAAACAAAATTTAACGAAACTCCTTACTCTACTGGGAATTCCATCACTGACATATGAAGCGCTATACTATGTACATACCTACATAAACGAATTCACAACCTGTGGGATAGAAAAGTCAACAGAAACCAATTAATCTTGAAAAGGATTGAGATTTTCGCAATATCTAGCACTGCTATGCATATACTTAGCTAGCTAACTACCTATGTATGTATGCAGATTTGACTCTTGATCACGCCGCACGTACGCGCCTGCTTAATATACATACGGCACTCTTACGAGTTTAAGTAGCATTTCAGCATTTGTAATGTGTCGTCTAGAAACGATCTCTTGAAACGCTATACTTGGTCTAACTAACCAACTAAACGAACATACCTTAGCGGTCCTTATTGAAAGACAAAATTCTTTGCGTCTATAATAGCTGCGCGCGTTGACGATGGGTTGCTTGGTTGGTTTCGGGTCTTCTTGGAGGACAACTTCAATCGCACTGCAACCAGATGGTCGTGATCAAGGAAATTGTAAATTTAAATGACACGTGGATGTGTCAGGTTTTAATGAACATGTGATTATTTATAGTAATCGACGTTTCGGGCTGTAGGGGCTGGTGCTGCTGTCTCTGTCCACATGTCACAGGAATGTCAGACATGCCACACCACCAAGGCAATTTTTGTTTATCGTTTTTGCGTTTTTTATTTTGATTGATAAAAGTCCATTTGCGATGAGTTATTTGAGGTGTGCTCTCATAGACAAGAAATTGTTGAACCCGGATTTTGGGATTGGTTTTGAATTCTTGAGGATTTAAGTTGGATGCGTGGATTTTTTATAAAACATTTTCTTTCCAAACGATGAGAAACTGAATATATTCTGCCTTCTACTTGTGTATACTATAAGATGTGATTATGGAGCTCTATTCCAATCATGTTCGTCATCTTCGTATGTTTTAGAAATTAATTGGTTCATTTAACTAGACATATTTGAGTACTTTGTATATTATGATAAATATGGATTTAAGTCAACGAGTTGGAATACATTAGCTTCATCTTCACCTTCCATTTATAAATTGTCTTGATGTCATTAACTGTTATAACGAACGCATGAATTGAGAAATAATGTTTTGGTGGCGTTAGAATCAAGGGACTTCTGAACTCTTTTTACAATTTCATTGACTGGCCTGCAGACGAAAGGAGGCATTTATATGATTCTTATGCATTCTGTGCACAGCTGCAGTATCCTTTATAAGTTCCTAAGACCATCTGACCATCTCTGGTTTGAATGAAACTTTCACAATTTGTATGGAATTCGAAAATAGCTCACTCACATTTTTATGTTTTCCCTACTACACTCCACATCCCCCATTTTCAAAAAACATTTCGAGAAAGGAGGAACCGATTTTTCAGATTCAAATGCAAATGCCTCATATATTTCATAAAAAAATACATCGAAGGACACTTGTTTTTTATAATAATAGTTATTTTTTAAAAAAGTAGTATTATTTACTATAAAATTATTGATCTGTAAATTTTTGTTTGTATTATTATTTTAGAGCCATAAGCTTTACCTATCTATGTGTCAAAAATTGCTCGGCTCTGATTCATTTTGGTGTATGAGTTACCCTATAAGTAACATGGTAACATGCTCTCATAATGCGTTACTTTGTGTATAGGTCACTTTGAAAATTTATATATCCAAAACGAGGTCGTGCACCGCATTTTCGCACAGGGATAAATAAATCTTTTGGCTTTAAAGTAAAATTTCAAAATAATGTTTTGCAGATCCCCAAATCAATAGTAAATAATATTATTTTTTTAATGCTATTATTAACATATTTGTTCAAGGAATTTATTTGGATGGATTCTCCGGTATATAGGACAAGCTAAAACATGTTTTAAATTTGTTATTTCATCACACAACCCATTATATTTTTGGTGACAAGTTTCAGGTCTTGGTTTTGACTCATCAACAGATCCCAAATAGCGAAATTGAGTGACTTAAAAAACAAATGAAAAATAGAACAAAGAAAAGAAATGAAAAAATGAAAAAAATTGAGAAAAATAGAACAAATTGAACAAATATAAGTTTACCCCAGTAAAAAAATCCTAGAGAGTAATCTCTGCTATTATTAACAAAAACAAAAAAGATTCGTTTGGGGTTTTCCGTATTTTTTTTAATGAAAAACATAAAGCATTTAGTTTCATTTTGCATGTGAATCAGAAAAATCGGTTGCTCTGTTCACGACGCATGATTTTTTGAAAATGATGTTTTGATTTCATGATATGAAATTTCTAACCCCTAGCGGAGGAGGGAAATTGGTAGGAGAAACAAAAGTTACGGGTGAGCTATTCGGTGATGGTCGGGTTTCAAGGCGATCGATTTCGTGTGGAAGGGCTGTATCTCCTTATACTTATATAAAATACTAATGTACCGAGAGCAGATCCTTGCCCTACTCCATAAAAGCTCAAGTAGGAAATCGGATACAGTATCCCCTCAAAATATTTTGTAATTAGAAAACCAAATTATTTTAATTATACAAACTTTTTTTGAATAGAAACCTGTGGGTAACCTTATCGGAAAATTTAATAGAAAAAGTGAAATGAGTCTATAACTCTCCAATCACATTCTGATAATTTCATCGGAAATTTTAAGCAATTCTGTGGTACAGCTATACTTTGACCTAGATTCCGATTGGATCCTGGAAATACTTACGCAGATAAATGAATTGCTTACTTTTTTTCTTTATATACCACGCGTTTTTTACGGTGTTGTTTTACTGACAGGGCCACGTTGCAAAGTAGGTAAAATGATAAAAATGTTTACTGTTAATTTTTACTATATTAAATAACGATTGAGATTTTCTAAAATGACAAAACGAAAACGCGCTGAGATCAGAAACGTTTCAGAATCGTGAAAAATTATATAAAATTATATGAATAAATCAAAAAATTATTTTGGTTGCTATTAGTTGCCAGCCATATGAAAGTGCCATCAGAATAGCAGGTACAAAACGGGAATGCCCTCTTTTCATACAACTTTAAGATCGACACACAGATATTTTAAATGATGAATTATGATACTCGGAGCATATTTTATTAACAATGTTTATTTCAATTAAGCAGGAGCAAGCTTTGGCGATCGGATATAGCTTGAGCGACTTTCTTGGGCGATAAAGTGGACTTTTCTACTTCTCGTAATTGCGCGAAATTGGTGACTCGTGGAAAATGATTTCATATAAGAAAAACTCTCACAACGGAGCACTTATGGCCTTGGAAGAAAAAACTGCAAAAATATATGCGAAATGTAGTAATTGGGGTGCATGTGACCCAAGTACATTAAAACGATTTTCCGGATGAAAAAACGTGCCGAGAAAGTTTTCTAAATCGGAAGAAAAGCACACCACCCGATAGTACTTGGCAAGACCTTTAATTGAATATGCAACATACCGTATTGGAACCACCTTCCTCCTTCGGGGGCGTCTAAACGTGAGTATATGGATGGCTATAAATAGCTATTTAAGCCTCCGAGTATAAGAGTGTGGGTACTCAAACTTCTTCTCAGGACCTAAGGAATTCGATTCTGTACTAGATTTCCCAAAATGTACAAGATCGAACTTTGACGCGAGATACCCTAAGCTCCTTACTTTGCAGTTCACACAGATCTGAGAAGAGGTAGCTACCAAATAGCTCACGCCTCTTGTTCATCAGAGCAAGGCACTCACAAAGCTTGTGTTGAACTGATTGGATTTTTTCCAGATGCTTACAGCTTCTGTAGAAATAGTTCGCTGTAACAACAGTCAGATTACTAACATTGGTTTCTATGGTCGTACTATGGCTGTGTACATCTATACAGTGGTTTGTAAAATTTCAAGAGTAGTAAGTATTTGCTGTCAAAGCGGAGTACTTTCACAAAAATTGGGCTACACGACTGACGAAATTAAATCCGATCATAATAAATTAAAATCTTACAATTTTTGTTAATGTAAATAATTTTTAAATTAAAATTTTACTACAATAAATAACTTTCGTAAATAAATTGCACCAAAAAGTAAAAAATAATTATTTCTTTCTCAGAAAAGTTTCGTTCTAAAATAAGAAACGCTACAACTTAGATGAAATCTAAGGACATCTATAACTACATATAATCACAATTGTCTAACTGCAGCTCAAGCCGAAACTTTTAAGATTTATTCTAAGTTGTAGCATTTCTTATTTTACAACGAAACTTTTCTCGTGTATATCACTGAGAAAGAAAAAACTGTTTTTTACTTTTAGGGCAATTTCTTTACGAAAGTTATTTATTTTAAAAGTTTTTTTAATATATTTTATTTTCTACTTTTTAGTCATAAATTCTATACACGCTCTTCACTCTCGACTCTTGAATCTCGAACCTTGACACTCGAATCTCGACTCTAAAATCGCGACTCTCGAATCTCGACTCATGACTCTCGAATCGCGACTTTAGAATCGCGGCTCTCAAATCTCGAATCGTGGCTCTCGAATCTCGAATCTCCACACTTTTCACACACGGCCCAAATTGGACAACCCTAAAACCTTCTCACATAGGGTAGCAGGTATTTTTTACTTTAAAAATCGAGTTCCAGTAATCTTCAAATAACAGTGACATTGGTGCAAATTACTATATATATTTGCACAAGACGACATTCTTCGTCTAGCTTATCGATATCACTCCGGTCAATAAGTTTTGGAAAAGTGTGATTAAAGATATTAAGCTTGGAGTTAAACAATTTAGATGTTTTTAGTACTAGTTACTGGGTCCTCAAAGTTTACATGAGATAATATAGAAAACAGGGCATTGTTTTCTTCTTTCTTGTATCTCTTGTTCTTGAAGTAGTTTTTATGAATTAATTCCTCCACTACCATAAAAAAGGTACAACGGATTTGAATTTAAAAGCGATCTGAAGGCATAAAAAATGTACAACGGATTTGAATTTAAAAGCGATCTGAAGGCAAACTTAACTTTTATTAGAAACAAGAGGAGCGATTAAAAGTAAAGTTTTAAATTAAATTCTACAATTCTAAATTCTTTGAGAGAACGTTTACATTTACTTTTCTAATCTTCTTTTCAATATGAGATTTGTTCTGATCTGATTGAACTTGGTATATTTCAATGTAGTACTACTGCCAAACCATTGTTTCAACATGACTCGTTAATAAATTTTATTACTAAAATGTCCTAGGTGTATAAAATCGTTTAAATTAAATTCGTTTGCTATCAAATACAGGAGTATACCAAAAACGGAGTACTATTAGAAAAGTATTAGTCCCGGACTACGCTATTAGATTTCGCAGTACAAACGACAGCACTGGTGTACACCCATTGTATCACCCAAGGATTTTCTTGCCCCCCTGCTTAGCATGGAATTAAGTATGACTCCTATACTTTGATTGGCTGAAGAGATTCTTCTGGCAAAACTCTGAACCCAGCCTTACTAGTCTGAAATTTTGCTTTCGTCTTTTCTTAGTAAAACGTCCAACCTCCGCCTTCGTGGGTAATAATAATGTAATACATATGTATATGTAAATGTCTTCATCATTTACATATATCATCATTGAAATTGGTAAAAACTACAAAGTTACAAAAGCTAACGAATACCTAAGTGTTAACTACAATTTTTATACCCTAAATGAAATCTATAGGGTATACTAAGTTTGTCATTCCGTTTGTAACGCACAGAAATAATGATGGTAGAGCAAAATGGATTGGACACCCCGGCATAAAATTAAAAGTTATTTTGATTTTTGCATGTCCGTCCGTCCGTCCGTCTGTCCGTGCGCACGATAACTCGTGAACCCGTTTACTTAGAAAGCTGAAATTTTGTACACGAACATTAAAAAAAAGAGTAAAATTAAGTTCGAAAATGAGACAAATCGGGCAACTCCTTCGTGGGATTGCCATACAAAAATTTCGTTTTCCACTATATATTTGGACACTACCTGAGAACACGTCGACATAGAGAGCTGAAATTTCGTACATTGTGTTTTCATAGTAATGGCAAATAAATCGGGCAACTCATTCTTGGTGTTGCCATATAAAATTTTTGGTTTTTTACATATACTTTGAAAACGATCAGTCCTAGACATTTTTATTGTACTAAAAACTTCTTCAGAATAAGAAATCTTATAAAATTGGTTATAATCATTTTTTCTGTCCGACGAGCCGTTCTAGAAATATATGCGAGAAAGCAATGCAAAAATTCAAAATTGCTCAAATGGGTGACCATAGGAAATTTCATACGGGCATTCATCTAGGCCGGTATCATAAGAATTGGTTTTACACCAATTCTAGCTTTTTCACTTGTTTATTCTCTATTAGTTGCTTTCGGCAGTGTGCTAGAAATATATAGACAAATTCCCGGGTGAATACCGCACAGAAACTGTAATACCCGCATATCAGGATCTGCAAACTATCAGAAATCTGGATCCGAACTATCCGAATCAAGGATCAAGGTTCAAAATTTTATTCAGACTGCATTGCCTCATTGGGAAAATATAAATTGCATGATATTTCCATTTTCCCACTGAAACAATGCAATCTGGAGCAAATTTTGAACATTTTTTGTTTAGTCTGGACCGGATAGTTCGGATCTGGATCCAGATAGTTCGGATCTGGATGCGGATAGAGCGAATGTGGACACGGATAGCTCGGATAGGTTGGATCCGGATTCGGATACTAGGATCCGGAAGTTAGGAATCGGATAATAAATATCCCGAGTAATCTGGATAGCAATTATCCGGACACTTACAGCTCTAGTTCTAAGAGCTTGAAAGTCCTAACCCGTAATCAACGGAAGCAAGCTACTAGCACAACGGCCGGCGCGAACACATGATTTCAATTCGCATACCTCTTTACATAAAACCATATTTTTATTTATTTTTGAGTATGTGTAAAATGGGTGTATCTCTAGCTGACATTTTAGATTCATTTACCATTTATCCTGTAAGCACAGCTGCTAAAAACTTGCCCTAATATTATCAGTTTCTATCAATTTCCTGAATAATCGAAGTTACTAATGTTACAGTTGTACGATTATACTTGATTCTACCAGGTGTTTTCGTAGTCCACTGATATCAAGGAGAGCTTAGTCAACTTTTTAAAATTCCTGTTCTCAATTTTGAATGCACTGCAGTCATATTTTGTAACTTTCAAAAATTTCAAGTCCTCAGTTAATCACTAACGGGTTAGGCTTAAGGTTAAGAGCTTTCATCTTCCAGATGAGGTTTTAATGGTTTTTCGTTTTGTAGTACTTCGTTTTTGTTGTTTGCCGAATATAAGTTTTATCGAGGCTCGTTAATCACAGTTCGACTTATTGACATGAACAACGACTAAATTTCGCTTATAATCGAACAAAAAACGGGAAAAAATTAAAAACAAAACGGATCTGAAGGAAGGTAAAGTAAAATGCATCAAAGAGAAGACTGACTGGTCACCGCGATTGCAGCCGGCTCAGAATATCTTCTTTTACGTCTTATCTTTGTAAGCCCTTGTACTCTTACTAAAATTACGATAAGAGAGATCGAAAACAGGCAAAAGCAATTGTTTTGCGGCTTCTCCAGTACACATTCGATTCGGTCGATATAGAAACACCTACATATATATATGTAAGCCTACAGATTGAGAATAACATCGCGCGCGCGAGAAGAATTTCCAGTTATATATGTATGTATGTAGGTCTGACTATAGTTACATGCAGCCCATCTGTTCTCCGATTATCATTGCGGTTTCTTCATTTTCTTTTTATGGTTTGACTAAGTAAGCACAGCAGCAGACTATATCTTTCGCATGGAGGTGCTGCACCTATTCGTTCCTGATCTGGTGATCATCAACGTGTATCGTTGAGCCGATGGAGATGATCCAGTCAATTCTGGGTCTCCTCTGGGTGTCTTACATCCGATCTTGTTTGCATCTGTTTCCTCGTTTCGGTTTTTACATATATCTGACCGACTTTTACTTGCAATAGTATCATTGGATTCAGCCGGAGCCTCGACTAATTTGCAGCGCTGTATACACAGTGATATTTCCTCTCTGTGTTGTGATTATTGAATCGATAGGAAATTACGTAAACATTGATCTTGATTATTTGCGTTTTCTTGATTATCTCGTTTAAGGTCTCATCGCTGGTATTGTTTATATATACACATGTATTTAGTACCATGGAGATTTTTTCAGTTCTGTGATAATTTTGTTTATTTGGATTTCCAGAGGCTTTAATAACTACATTTTATGGATAAGAAATTGCTAATAAGATTCAAACTAATTAAAATATGATAACTTTTGATTACATGTAGTCATGCAACATTGGCTTAGATCAACCTGTAGCACAAAAGATGTCGTCTAACCTACCTCGCGTCTTGCCGATAAGCATTTATAACCTCAACTTTCCTTGGCATTATAGGCTTTGGGTCAGCAGGACAACAGCATTCATAGTCTTTTCAAGAAGCGTGGAGTCCAAATCTGCATACTCTATTCAAAGAACATATCTGTGTATATGGGAATGACGAAAGGCGGTTAACCACTTATGAACTATTGACTTTACACTACCACTGACCATATTTGAATAGACTGGAATTACTTATATGTATAATGGTAAGATTACTTTTCCTCCTCCCTTAAAAAGGCAGCAGCTCTATGAAGAGAAGTCACCTGGACATACGAAACAATACGGCTTTTAGCACGCCCTCTACTTCTTTTGTAAACGCGCCAGAACGCGTGCGCGTATAGACTCCGTCTGTAGAAGTTGTACGTATAAACGAAAAGAAAGTGGAAAATATGCAAAACTTATTGTATCAATATTCTCGCTAGAAAAATACTTACTCCGTGAATTCAGAGATATAGCAGCCAAAGAGATAGAACCACTAGTAAAGTTTATCCATTCTTGTAGCTTGCTTAAGTCACTTTCCAACAAGGTGGTATCGGAATAGATCATTCTAAGCACTAAGTGTGGCTAACTGAAAGATCTTTTGTTGGTCGCAACGTTCTAACCTATGTACATTTCTTCTCATTAAGGAAGTTTAATATAAGCCTTTTTTTCTGTGAAGTAATAGTGTCAGGTTTTGTCACTACCTGGAAGATATTACGAAGGCCATCTTTCTATTTCTGTCTCTCTCTCACACTCTATCTCTCTCCCTCCGTCACTCTCTATTGCTCCCTCTCTCTCTCTCTCTCTCTCTCTCTCTCTCTCTCTCTCTTTCTAGGATTACTGGTACATATATATATCTTTTTTTATATAAGTATATTTATTAAGTAAGGTCAAGGTATACCCTAGTACTATGTAGCTAATTATGCATTGCAGGAATGAGATAGTGACAGAATTTGCGACATGAGGGGAGTGGCAGAGGTGCTGGTTTGTCCTTCTTGAATTTTCGAAGATTGTACACCTGAGAAAAGATAGAATATGGTAGACTGTTACTGTTGCACATTCGCACAATTCGGGATAAAAATCATCACGGGATAAAAAGCATCACGGAATTTTACTGTATGGCCGAAAGTATTTTGAAGGGTGAAAGAATGATCATGTCTTGCAACACTAATATAGCGTGCATAAATTAATCTACTAGGGATCAGACGAGATGCAATGTTATTGAACTGAGATCGTCCGATATGGGCACAGGCATTAATTTCGAACGGTTTTTAAAGCGCAAAGTATACGGAATCTGCCATCGTTATTCAAGAATAGGGCCCTGGAATCGATTACACATAGAGTTTAATTCCATATTTGAGGTTCAGGCTGTTCGTGTTAATAACATCATCACTCGCTCTGTAGAGTAGGCAGGGGACCCTGAACATTGTGCATGATCAGCACATTTGAAGTTTCGGTTCTTGTCCAGTTTATGGAATCATTGCGAGAAAACCAATCTCTTCGGGGAAAGTAATTAACATTCACATCGATATCTATTATGAAAAAATTGATAATTTTGAAATTTTATATAACAAAAGCTGTCAACTTTGAAAAGAAAAACTAGTTAGTTTAGTCACAATTTTCGCAAAGATATATACGTAGATGCATTCCTCCATCTGTCCGATGTCAAGGGATTTAAAGCAGTTGAAAAAGAAGACGAGGTTGAAAAAAAAAATTCAACGGATTAACCAAATACAATGAAAGACTTGTTAGGGAATTCAAAAGGTAGGCTTATGACATGTAGAGTTCTACGAGAATCTGAATGAATTTCTTTATTCAGTAAGGTTATTCAAAACATAACTACATGCACTGACTAATTCTGCACGAAGTCGACGCCTGCAGATTAATGATGTCAAATCGTCTTTCTTTAGATTGTTAGAGGCCCGCAATTCAGTACCGCCAGATTTCTTGTTTTTCCTTATACCCTAAAATTATTGTAACAGCTCAGTCAGTTCCACAGGTTTCCATGAATGGATCCTTCATATATGAAGCGGTCAGTGCTGCTGTTCTTTTTTTCTCGAGCATGGCATTCTAAAGTATTGAACACTACTGTCTTCGGAATTAATTAAATTTTATATTAGAATTTCTCTCATAATTCCGGAGCTGAAGCACAGAAATAGTAAAATTCCGAATAACTTTCGGCATTTTGAGGCCCGGAATTAAGAGTATAGAATTATGCGGTCCAGGATTATCATATACGCGATTCTGATTTTCGGAATTTTGAGTTCCTTTGAGGTACCTACAAAAAATGTTGTAATCTATATATATATATCTACATATACATATTTTTCTTTGCTTTCTATAATCCTTTTCTATTTTTCCAACAGACTTTAAACTCACCGTTCTTAAATTCCCTCCACTGCTGTATCGAAAATTCTTCTCTAGCACGACTCTGGTCCCGTTTTTAGAATTCATTATTCATGCAAATATTGCAGGTGGAATCCATTCAAACTTATTTCGTTTCTGTAGCGTCATATTCGTCGAATATCGTTATGTGTTATCTTGATAAAAAAAATACCCTTTTTTACTGACTTAATCCGCTTAAACTGTTCACTTTGTTATCGTGATTTAAGCTTCTCATATCCCACATAATCACGCCGGGGCAAACTTCATTAAACGCTGGTGTTTCCCCGTAGGTTAGTTGGCAAGGGCCCATTTTACATCGTAAGTTTAAAAGGGGCTCATTTCTATGACATGAAAGCAAAACAAAGGGTTTACATAAGTTTTCTCTTGGTTAAACTCAAAAAAACCTCGTGGAACTCATTGTAATTAGCAGACTTTCGATATTTTGAAGGTATTAATGGAATGACCAAATTCAAGCTTCTCAAATAGTTCCTCAATTGTTATGATGGGACTAGTTTAGCAGAACCTCCTCCTCGATCTCAGCAGATATTTTTGTTTAAATTCATTGTACACGTTATAGCTCCCTGTTCAGAGTTTTGCCGATAGTAATTCATGATATTCAAATTAAGGAGCAATATATCAATACCCTCCTAGATATCCAAGATGCTCTAATCGCTGTAAATTCCTCATGAAATTCACAGGGGTGATGAGAGAGCTGATCTGTTGGTGAGGTTCATAACTAGCATTTTTTTCTTTGGCCCAAAATATGTAGTCCTTGCCATCTTAGTGTGTATATAAAACTCTTCCTTGACAATACGAAGAAAATGTTTACAAAATTCTTGTAGGTCTCTACAAAAGAATAATGCATGGCTGTAGTCAGAATCAGTTCAGCTCTTTGTGTGTTTCACAGTCATTTTTCTAAAATGGCCTTCATGAGTCTTACGATCATTTCTTGATCTGCTCTTCTGGCAGAAGATCAGTTGAGTAATATTCCTAACCATGATCTATTGCATTGTTTCCTTGGTCTCCGCGCTTAAGAAACTACTTCTCTGTACTAAAGAGAAAAAGGTCTGAAATAAAAGTCAGAATTCATTAGTTGCTTACAGCAGTTATCAAGACACATAAAAGCAAATAATGAAATATTGAAGAACTTTTAAAATAATCATAAAATTTATTCAAAAGCGAAACGATCTCTGTTTAAACATTTCCTTTTCCTGGACAAATATCATATGCATATCCCCTGAAGAGTACGCGTTACCTGTAAATAAATTTTCCTTATCCACAGTTGAATAGATTTGCTATAAACGCCATTTATAAGCCAGTTAAAGTGAATAATTGCTGCGCGAAAGATAAGAAAATCGCGCGCAAATGGTGCAGTGTTAACGGTTCGGTAGCAATTAATTTTCTCAAGATAAACACTCGAATGCTCTTACCTTGCTTAACAACTGGGCGTAGATTTGATTTTAAGCTGATTCGTTACATGCATAAACGTAGATAGGTAGTTACAGTTTATCGTACAGAGGTATGTATCCGTGTATCAGGTAACAAAAAGAGAAACGCGCAGTACTCTTACATATGCCTCGAAGGCATATGGGGGAGATGGAAGTTGAGTTCACCTGTTTTGTAATTTAATTGAAGCAAAATTATTTTAAGATGCCATTTTCGTCTGTTAATTAGTACGTAATATAACGGCTTCGTTGAATATCTGAATTGGATGACTCAAATGTAATTTTCTCGATTTTCGAACTTTACATATATAATGTGTAGTGTGTTACAAATAAAACTTTGTTCAGAGTTACGGGGATGTGGACATCTGAAAATCCAAAAAAACAAATCGAAGTGGACGTATCGAAGAGACCGTATCGAAGAAAAACGTTCTCGATGTACTTATACTTTTTACCTGTTATGTCGATGTCCTCGTACATTGTTTTTCAGATGATAATGCATAAATTACAGAATTAACTTATATTTACTATAGTCATATTTAGCTGACTATTTTTTTTCAAATTCTAATAGTTCATATTCATCATTATCATCATTTGCAACACGGAACATAATTTTCAATCTTGGTTGTTTCTAAGGGCATCAATCTGCTTGGCCTATTAACAAAATACAATGGAAATATTCCAACAGCATTAACCTCTGCTTGAGATCTTTATCCCTTATACGTAGAAGTAGAAATAGTAGGAAATTTATCGAATCCTTTATCTACTCAGGGTAACATCCTCAGTGAAATAGTTACCTTTAAGTAAATTGAAAGAATAGAATTAAAAATTTGATTAGATTTAAGAAAATTGTCACGATGACAGAGAACTGCATGAATGGTAAGCTCCTCACTAATTTATTTATGATAAAAGAATGCAGGGGGCCAGTTCACGCAACTCGACACCCGCAATCGACATCGACGTTTTATGAAACCGAATTCTATTGCCAGAAGCTCAAATTTGGTTTCACGTAAGTCGACGCATCGAATGTAGATTTCAGCTTATCCTACCCTTAATAAATTGGATATAAATAAATAGAACCGCTGCATTTAAATTGTTAAGTTTGACAATTTGCAATTCAAAAAATTATTAAAACTAAATGTCAAAATGTTAGAATAGATTTTTATAATTGAAACGGAGAATGAAAACATTGCCTGCGGGGCTGAGTAGATAAAAATCAGAGACGTATCAGTTCCTCTCTCTCTCTCTCTCTCTCTTTCTCTCTTTCTATCTATCTCTCTTTAAAAAAATTATATTGTAAAAGCTCAATTCTATTTTTGTCCAATATCGGAGCTATTTTACTATTTTACCTCTTCTCGTAATAGTTTTAGTTTTTCCTCTCCTTTTCTATTTCGCTCTTGAAGAACTGTAAGAATGAAAAACCTTATGCTCTTGGAGCTCTTCCCAAATAAGCCTTAAGTGGAAAACACAATTGCACCGTTTCGATCCGATTCGTATAAATGTCAAGTTTGCTTACATATATGAGACATACGTGCAATTGGACACATTACGTCGAAATCGATCGAGTCGGAACGAAGAAGTTGCGCAAATTTCAACTTGTACGGATGACATAACCTGGAAAAATCATCTGGAAAGATTTGTTTTATACTGATGAAAAGGCTTTTGTTGAGGAAATGAAAAAAGACATGAATTAAACGACAAAAAAGATTGTTTTCATGGAAAAAATCTAGGAAAATTTTAAAATCAAGTCGTTGAAACCGAACGGAACAATTGTGCTCATGCATCTATTCATTGCCGTCTTTATATTGCTACGTGCAAAAGTATTAGTGTGGTACGATTTCGCACTTCTCTTAGCATTTGCTGTTATGGAAAAATGCATTACTTTCAACTTCAACCTTCTGCACAATGTAAATAAGCCTCCGTACTAAAAGTTTTATTCAGGAATTATGTTATTTAATTCCTTGTGCATTAACCAGCATAAAAATCTAAGTACTTTCTTTAAGAAAATTGTTTATATTTTATTACTCAAACATAACACTACACATAAAAATGAGAAAATTCGTTGAATTCTGTTGCCTTCACACGCATAATATTAAAAGTTATTTTTATTTTTGCATGTCCGTCCGTCCGTCCGTCTGTCGGTTTGTCAGTCCTCTCGAGCATATCACGCCCAGCACACCTTGATGTTGTAGTTTGCTAGCTTTGAAGGTAGATTAGGCGACGATTATGTGACACTGGAAGTGTTTACATAAATTGCGTTGATCCATCAGTGTTACGTAAAATATTATACCTGGGTATTCTAGAGGAGGAGAAAAACCCATTTTAATCCATCTCTTGCAATCATAAATTTATTTCCTTCTTTTGATTTTGTTGGTAGCACACTGCTGGGGCAGACGACCAAATTAGAGTTGGCCGTCGTAGTTTTGAACATTCTCATAAGGCATCGTGCTTTTTCAGCTTTGACAGCGAACTTTTCTGGTCACAATTGTGTTTAAGGGTTTTAAATATATTAAGGAACAAATGAGAACTGCTAGGCGTTTATGTCATATAAATCTTCACAAGCTTTTTAAAATCTCTACAATTCTTATGAAGATCTAAAAGTTCTTCGTTGTACTGCACTGGAGCTTCATAAGTGCAATTTATTCTTGTGCTTCACTATAGTTGCGACTCACATTAAACCGGGCGTGGACCAATGAAAGCCTATAAACTGTGCTTTTATTTAACAGAGTATAAACCACCGGTGATCCACCATACTTAACAACTTATAACGACGCGCTGACTCCAATATCCATCGGCATATTTGCAATACTTATTAAATCGAAAGAGGCGTATTCATCGGCACTTGAAAAATTAATAATAACTGGTTCTTGACTTTATATGATCTTAAGAAATAACTATCATCGGCTCATACCACCAAACACTGAGAATGTAAATGTCATCTACCCCACTTATAGACCTATCACGGACTTTATTCCTTCCATTCGTGAGGCAAGTGAGTTCTCGTTATACAATTCTATTTTTTTCTTTATACATTTTTATTAAATAAATTAAGGCCGGCTTATTCCATTCGATTATCAGAGTAATAAAAGGAAAAAAATGTGAAAGAGAAAGATCCAATATCTGCCCTATATTTCAATGTTATTGAGCATAAAACAAAAAACCAACAATAGAAATTTGCAACGTTTGCTAACAAGCATATACAAAATGTATGTGATGTTTTGAAAAAGTGAAAAAGTTAAAAAAAAAAAATATATAAATATTCGCATCATTGTAATTTGTTGTGACCCCACTGAGACAATAATAATTCGCGGCTTTATAGAGACGCAATGCTTCGTGGCCTTCTCCTGTGATAAATGACTCAGATTCACCCATATTTTATGTCAGCTGGCTCAATATGCACATTTGCTTTTAAAAAATCTCTGCCATTCTACGAGTGTCTTAGAAATTTCTAGATTTCAAAAATCATCCCATAACTATACATTTTGATTACACATATGTTCCTTCATATACTCGTATATATAGAAAAAGGTTCCCATTCCCATTTTACATTTTTGGTTTAACCAATTTTAACGTTTTCTTTCCTGCTTTTCATTCCCCATTACGCACATCAAATTTACAGAGCTAACCAAACAAATCTTACATATTCCATCATAAAAATTTCAACTAGTTTACCTTTTAATTTACACTTTTTTCAGAACTCACAAATATTCGACGGGTACCCCACTTATACCTATGGAACATAATTTATTTACACGGTATCAGTTAAATTTTTGATTTTGTGAACTTTTCACGGTTGCATTACTACTAAAGTGCCGCCTTTTTACCCAACTTTAATTAGTTCCGGTTTTATTACACGGCTGCTGACTTATAACCGATGTTTGTTCTTTTTATTTGAGATTGAAATTTCATTGGAATATTATATAAACATTATACTGGCAGTCGAAGATTGACATTAGCTTTGGCCTTAGAAATATGCTTATCACTTATTTGAAAACGATAAACATTGGATGTGCGTAAATAAATAGATATTCCTGTCACATTTGAAATCAGGTAAAGCTAATACCGACACGTTTAAAATGTTTCTCGAGTGATATTAGAACTGACGACTTTCTACTTTCCAGTCGAATTATCTAGACTAGCACAAAAAAACATAAAGGTAAAATAATCCGAAATTTTTATTTTAGCCCTCCATAACTCAGGAGAAGAGAGTGTATGGAGCTAGTTGATCAGTTGTTGTCAAGGCTATGAAGCTCTTCATACAGTGAGTTCTTAACATTGACCGTACACTCAGTACTTTTACAAAAGGTTTTGTGAAAAAACTAGCATATTTTCTTAATCACGCTGTAATTTTGAAACGGTGTATAAAGCTCCCCCTGCCATGAGAGATGCGACATAAATCATAACTCGTGTACAAAAATATGTTTATTGTATTTTTTTATTGTAAATACTAAAATAATATTTTATGTAATAAGAGGGCCGTCTTAGGGTCCTCGTAGTCCCTTGGAACTTTCGCATAATATAGAAGTCGTAAGCCCAATAAATTTATGAACAAATGTTTTTATTACTTTATTTAATATTTACATGGAGGTCCAGTCATGCCTAGCCCCCCCCCCCACCCTTGTATACGCACCTGGTTCGAACAAATGTTTTTGTTTTTACACTTACAAAATCTTTGGGTCTGGATAGCCTAGAATGATTGGGCCACTCGAACACACAGGCACGCACATATATGTACATAAAAAAGAGTAGCATTGCAGCCAAATTTGAGCCTTAACCAAATCCCAGGAGGACTATTAGTTGTTGGCTTTTAAAGACTTTTCTTCATAAAGATATGATTAGGTTTTCAAGAACTCCGTATGCAATTTATAGTGGTATCACAGGTCGTATCATTAATTTGATTCATACCTAAAAAAAATATGTAGCTGTTATGGAGTGTTTCTCAATTTTTTCAACAGAGTGGAAACATGTTAATAGAACGGAATCCGTCAGATTTTTAGGCAATAATTACTATTTTGATGGATACTACCGTAACAAATCCATATTCATGTAAACTTCCAACCATAAATGACCTTTTTTTATATTCAACAATTTTAAAAAACACGACTGAGGCTGTCAAAATTTGCCAAATGACATTTGTCTGCTTATGGCATTGCAACACAAAAAGTTCCTTTCGAATCGGCCATACCTCGTTATCTTTGTATCTTGAGTCTATCTATCTAAGGACTAGAGGAGGACTAATAAATTAGTCTACCTTATAATTTAATCAAATAACAAGAAATTCAAGACTTGGAAATTTTAATTTAACGTTCCAGAGTGTAATTGCCGGAACAAAGTAAGATCCTTAAAACACCACACAGTGCTGCAAAATATGGGAAGTTGACATTTATATCCACTATTTGCTCAAAGGTTGAATCATACTTGTAAATAAGATGGTTAAGATAAATACGCCAGTTTTTATGAGAAAATCTTAAATTCTATGCTCAAATTAAGCCTTTAGCAAGCACTTAAGTAAAGTAAGAAAAAGATGGGAGATGTGATCATTCCTTTGTAATCTAAACATAAACCTAGTGCAGGCATTTCAATGTTACATTTAATTTTCCTACAGAATCGAGAATCCAGCTTAGAAAAGGCATGACAATCTTTAGTGAAATATGGCAAAACGAGTGATTTGATTTGACTAGGTGGCAGCGTTGTTTGGGAGAAAGCAGCTAAGCGTAGATTTTAGATAGACTTGAATCAACGTGGTTGCCACTTTTCATGTTATAATTTAGAATTACGCACAAGTTATGGATCCTTGATTTATTTGGAATAACTGGAATAACAACCGTTTATACCTATATATTTCATTTTAGTCATTCATTTACGCGAGCCATACACAGGCGCGTATTCAGACCTGTAGCCTTGGGGGGGGGGGGTCATGTTCGAGAAGAAGTCGGAAATAGTTGTCGCTTTTAAAATTTTGTAAAATATATGCTTGCCAACGCTCATAAATATCTTTAGCGACCCAGACCAACCAAGGCACCTGAATCAATATAACCCCCTTAGAACCATGGTCGGTCACCAATTGTGCATGAAAAATCTAAAGAAAAATTGTCAAATCATTGTAAGAAAACTGAATGCTTGTGCCCTTGTGGCCGAAAGAGTGAACCACAAGAATTAGTTCATCAATTCGTTTGAACCGTTGTCGGTGAATATGGAGTTACTCATTCATACAATCGTAAAAATTTTGAACAACTCAGGCTTGAATCAATGTCGCTATGAAAAATCAACGGGTGGCTCTTCGTTGATTGCATGGAACTAAGGTCCTACTGGAAGAACCCTAGAACAAAATTTGTTAAGTCAGTTTGTTTGCTCCTGTTGCGAGATCCCCACCAAGTTGGCCTGCCATCGATTTTATGCCTGAAAATTAGATAGGTAAAAAAATTTATGATCGCTGATCAATTTCTTAGACACAATAGCTGTATTTTTTTTCGCATTATGTGTCCGGGACAGGATCAGAAGTAATTTCTACATTAAATTATTTCGGTAGAGCTATGATTTAAAATATTTTATCAAACACTCAAATAAATATGTATTCCAAAATTACTTATCATTCTTGTGATACGCATGAGATGTCCGTTCGACTCTACATATTATATAAAAACACAAGAAATTTATAAAAAAGTCGTACATGTTTCAAAGACGAAAAGCTACGAGCGAATGACTAATAGGTTCAATCTACATCGAGAGCTATACACTACAAGCTACACGAATCACTATTTCAGCTTCATTAAGCATTAAGCAATCTGCTACAATGGGTGCTACAAGCTTCACATTCGTACTGACAACTTAACATGAATAAAGTGAAAATTTCGTTGAGAGTTTTTCAAGTTTTTAGTGCCATTATATTGCATTTCTTTGCATAAAATTAATTATTTTTTACACTATACATGCTCTTTATCCGTATTGACTAATCGTAACCACAGAATGTTTTTGATATGAAACATGACTTTTACTTGATTATCATATTGGTGTTATTTTAGCTACAGCTACAATATTAGAGATTTGTCTAAATCAGCTACAACTTCATGTATTGCTAACTACACTATGTAGCTCTCTATGTAGCAGTTTCTACTGTACGCTATATGTGCAAACGAGCATTTGTAGCTTGAAGCTTCCAGCGTGTAGTTCTCGATGTAGATTGGCCCTTATACTCATAAGAAGACAAACAAATGCCCAACTGTCGCCGCAGATTGGGTCTGTTGACGCAACAGCGCTAAAGTTAAAAATTGGGAAAAGTACGCTCCAGCACAAGCATTAAACGCCGTATCAGCTACACTTTGTACCCGTACAATACGAAAATCGTCCTGTTAAACTTTTACATGTCGCTCTACAGTCCAGCACCACATTGTGTTTCCCAATTCAATTCACCACGTAGGTGAGGTGGCGTTGGGGAGAGGGGGTTATGACCCCGTGACCCCCTCCGTGTATACGCGCCTGGTCATACCATCCTTGATCACTCCGATAAATGATAAATGTCGACATTATCGGCATACATACATATTTACCTACATGTGAATAGCCTAACACTAGTATCTCGGCAACAATAACAATACTGATGAACTGATACTTGATGAACAATAACTGATACGAAAAAATTGTTCAGATAAAATAAAATATATTTTATTAAATTGCCTATAAAAAAGCTTATCAAGACTTTTGTTGTATCACCAATACTTCAGCTGTAATCCGACATCGAATAGAAAAGAAAGTCTCCTGAGCTCTTGAAACTGTTGTGCAATTTTTTTGCAGCTTCATGACCTATAAAGATTATGAATAAATTACAAATCAATAAAATCATTGAAAATTGTGCTGGTATTTCTTATATATGTGAGAGTTCGTCTATTCTTAGCAATTAAAATCCCTGCATGCCACTCATTCTAGGCGTAACATTGTGTGAAGCCCATCCGTCTGTTTGCTAGTGTTCATGCCAATAATTAAGTAACCACTGCCCTTGACCAGGGTCTTTCAATAAAACATTTTTGTATTGTATTGTATTGTCTGGCGGCGGCGCGTTGAGAGGTCCCTCATAAAACTCCCTCTCAATAGAACTATCCTCTTCAATATCAAGATTTCAGTTCGAGTTCAAGCATGCAATACTTTGGCAATACATATCCACAAATCGATGCGCAAATTATTCCGCCTTTCCGGCATCCACAAGATGAGGTACATCCCTTTTTACAATTGCATGAGAGTAATGAAAGCACGGAGTCTGGAGCAGGAGCCTTCAGTGTCCAAACAGAATCAAGGAAATAGTAGTTTCCTCCAACACTATATGAGTGTTGCTGGGCGGTTGCAGCCGTAGGAGGTACCAATGTTAGATTCGGCTTATTCTTGTCAGTGTCGAAGATATGGCACCCACAGACCTCGCCAAGCGGGGCCCCTAAATATAGGGGCCTCAAGCTAAATAAAATTTGCAACTAGTAACTAAAATTTTCAAAGAATGCCAAAATTTCTTCCTTGGATTTATTAGCAGAACCCGTATGAACCCTTCTCAGGCATTAACAACGTCACTGCCAACATCGCTCTCTGTTTACAATTTCTCTGAGGATTTTATTTTATTATCTTTAAAATATCCTGAAATAAAAAATTTGCTTGCATTGTTTACGTTGGATGGTTTTTGTGGGTGATATAATATTTATGTAGTATAGGTGAATGAAGTATGTATAGAATATACATTAACGTATGCTTCAGTTCCAATATAAAATTAACGATGCCTCAACCTGATGTAGAGAAGCCCTAAAATTTTTCTTAGAAACTTACAGAAATTTTTTTCTTTAGAAGTTCTATGCATATTATTGAAGACCGACACAGAATCTGAAAATAACTCCATACTTTTAGGAATATGTTGAGCGGTTAACCGTTTCAAAATTCAAATTATTTCCGAAGTCATAGATTTTGCTACGTTTGCATCCCTATCTCTGTTGGCTTCAGGGGTTACACCAACTTGAGATTTATAAAAAATTTATATGTTATTTGCTAGATAAATTATTTATATGTACTTCGAAGAATATTTTAAGGGCTTACTCATTCCAAAATTCAAATAATCTCCAGTTATATCAATATGGGGTTTTTCCCGAAACTACGTTTTTCAAACTGATGTACAAGATACCTCAGATCTGTTTAACCGATTTTGATAAAATTCAATCCACATATTCTTTCTAATATTATCTATCAGATATAAGAAAAATGTGTAATAATATTTTTGGATATTAATATAATAAATACCAAACTTTACACCTTACTTATATTTTCAACAGAGAGGATTTATAAATAGATATAATATGTATGTATTTATTAATACATGCATATGTTCATACTTAACTGGGAATATCTATATTTTTCAAAACTTTTTGCTCTCAATTATGAATTTTTTGTGTTCTATAAAGTACATACTATACGCGGGGCGTTACAAATTGGGACTTCCATTTCTTAATGTATATTTAAAAAATGCCCTTAAAAATTTCGCGAGTGGGCCCCTGAATTCTTATCTACGCCATTGCTTGCCGAATTTACTCCACTTTTGAACCTATATTTAGGCTTTTTATGAAAACGCCGTGTACAAAATATGAGCTCTCCACCTCGACGCCTTCTCTGTATATAACAAAAGCCAAAGTTTTGTATGGCAACATCAAGAGGGGGTAACCAGATTTAGTCTATTTTTGATTGAAATTTTATCCACCATTGTTATGAAAAAACCATGTACTTAATTTCAGCGCTCTAAGTACACGCGTTCACGAGTTACCATGAGGACAGACGGGTATGCAACTTTTAACTATTTTAATATTAGGTGTCCAACCATTTTGCTCTTGTAGCATTATTTCTGGGTGTTTCAAACAAAATAACAAACCAAGTATACCCTATGATTTCATCTTCTAGAGAATAAAAAGAGAAAGGGGGAAAAAGCTAGAGTTGGTATAAGAAAATTTCTTACAATGCCCTAGATAAGTCCTTATATGAATTTTTCTACGGTATCTGTTCAGTAAAAATAATTATAACCAATTTCATAGAATTTTATATTCTGACGATTTTTTCAATACAATCAAAACGTCTAGCACTGATCCTTTTTACACAGTTTACGTAAAAACTTCAGTTTTTGTATAGCACAATTTTTATACCAATAAGTATATACAATTTTACGAGGTTTATGAAATTTGACTGAGAATACGTATGTAGAGATCTTAAATTTTATTTACGGGATTTTCATAAAAATTGTAAATATAAGTTTAAAAATGTTGTTGCTATACAAAAATTGAAGTTTTTTACATATATGTACTGTGAAAACAATTTCTTTTTTAGCCGGTTTTATCGTACTGAGAAATCCTTCAGAATATAAAATTCAATGATGGATATATAATCAGTTTTACTGTCCGAGGAACCCTTCCAGAAATAGATGTGAAGAACCGTTTCAACAATCAAACTTCAACAGAGACCATTCGATTGAATTAATATATATGGCGGAAGTGAAGCAACTCCATAAATTTAAAAAAAGTGAGTTAATCGCGAAACGCGAATTCTTTTAAAGGAAAAATAATCCCAGATTGAAAATTAAAAAAAGGCGGACGGACAAAATCAATGATCATTCATTCGCAATTAAATTTTTCGAAAATCTATGGCAGTCCTGACAATTTTTATATGTAATTGACAACATATTTTAAATAATTAAAATTAAAATCCAAAGGTAGAGCGATTTTTGAAAATTCTAATTGCCGACGAATGATCATTGGTTTTGCCCGTCTGCCTATGGTATAAGCCGTCAAGAAAGGGATAAACCAAATGCTTGACAAAGACAATGGAAGAATTCTAATCAATATTACAAAAAAGTTTCGAATTTGAATACTAATGCCTAAGATGTAAACATTTTTCAAATATAGCTCATATGTAGTAATGGGGTACATGGGACCCAGAGCAGGACAAACTTTGAACTTTGGAAGTAACAACTCAGTGGCAAATGTTTGGAATCACAAATAAAAACACAGTAATTAGATAGAGAGTTTTGTTAGCTTTAAT